>CM068837.1:38397606-38927606 GCA_028554795.2 Sinohyriopsis cumingii
CTGAGGCCAAACTGTCTAAATTCCGGACACAAAAATCAGATTCCGACCACGTTCGAAGCTTGGGTGAAAACAAAACGGGTCCAACAAATTAGATTTTTCCCTCTGCATTTTGTAGTGGAACTAAAACGCCAAGATTATTTGGTATCATTGTAGAGCTACATCTGTCTACCTTTCCTTAATACCACCCGATTTAATGTATCGTATATGACCTTGCGCTACAGAGCTCGGCAGTAACCTACTACTTCCTGCCACGTAAACGCGGCGCCAGGAGTTAATGAGTTAGAACCACCATCGCCTTCTGTTAATCAATTGATGTCAGCTATCGACGTACATTCGTAGTATGCTTTGCAGGATTGAACGAGTACTCAATTTAATCCTTTAGCTAAAGTAAGCCAATATAAGGACTCACATTCTCTACAATGAGATGAGTGTCCATTTCTTTAACAGGTGAATGAGAAATTATAACTTTCTAGATCAGAGCGTCAAACTAGTTTGCAGCGAAAGGACCAGATTATATGCAAATATAAATTAGTCGAGCTGGATGTATGCTTGACACACCGTAGTTTTCAATAGATTTCAAAACTGACGACTCAGTTTACACTTGATTCAAAAATTAAAATCTCGAGAGTCAAAACTTAAATCTCGAGAACCACTTCTTTTGTACAGTGACATGCCCATAGATGTGGTTTCTCGTTATTGTTGGAAACGAATATGTTTAAGATTTCTGGTCTCGTGGTGAGTAAATCGGGAATGCTTGTTCAGTATTTTGTACGAATCATACAATCTGATTTTTGTGAAAGTGTATCTCTTTCTAACTATGTGTTACTGTGTGTATATGTTGTATATGGAATTGACAGATGTCTATCGTATACTTTATTATATTTTAAACTTTTCAATATATTATATTATCATTCGCTAAAACCATTGTATATGCAAGCATACACCTATACAACTATGACAGTTATATATTATTCAGACATCAAGGATGTATATCACATACTTGTCATTTCACGTTTCCATTCACTCTAAATTTTCTAACAAATTTCAGACAGCGACTCTCCTCCGTCTCCTCAAAATTGACTTGTCAACTTGACAAATCACGTTCTACACTTTAAACATTTATGATTTATACATCAATTATTTCATATTGTTATATTTAATTATTTTTAGTACAATTTTTATAATGGAAGGATTTTTTAAATATTTTAACTTTATGAAGATGTGAAACTGTAATAAAATATGTCTTATGTCTGTATTAGGCTTGAGACTATAAATGACAGCAAGCTATGTTCTGCCATATATTTAAAGGTTGCCCTGCTGATGAGAAGAAAAGGTATCTCTTGCAAAATACTGATTGTATGGCACCTGCCAAACGTTCTGACATCAATGAAGTAAAACCGCATGCAGATATATCCCATGTCAACGTGCCTGTGGTGGCCTTTTTCGATGGATTATTATTATTTCCTTCTTTTTAAAGGGTTCAGAGAAATGATCGTATTACATTGCTCTGATACAACTTAAATTCACTGGTATATCAATGTTACTCTTACAAAATTATTTGATGCGTCCAACTGACAATACACGTTCATGCGAAGTAAAGAACGTAAAATATTTCCTTCAATCACTCAGGCATATATATATATATATATATATATATATATATATATATATATATATATATATATATATATATATATATATATATATTTATATATATAGATAGATAGATATATATGTATGTATGTATATATGTGTGTATGTGTGTGTGTGTGTGTGTGTGTGTGTGTGTGTGTGTGTGTGTTTAGTTTAATCCTTCTTTAACGCATGATCTGAAATAAATTTGCAATCAGGTAGGAAAGTTTCAGAAATATTGTTCTGAGATGTTATCTACATGTACTGTTATCATGTAAAGATAATTTTTCAAGGGCCTTGACCTTTCCCTTTTTGACTCAAAAATCAATAGGAACCTTCCCTAAGACAAGTGAAAGTCATCCTTAATGTTTGGTAACTGCAGATTGTGTACACCTTATTTTATTATTATCATAATTGTTCTTTCAGTAAGTGACAATGATTTCTACAGCGTTATTCCTCATATTAAGTGCACGTCATGAACAAACTATGGTAACTGTAGATGATGGACCAATCAAGTTATTCTTATCACCTAAAATTAGTAGCATACACATGGCTAGATGATATGATATCATCATAACACAACATACACGACATCATGGCAGGAATATGAAGACATGCACACATTGATTGAAATAATGCTAGCACTTTTCTTCAAAACCATGAAATAATTTTACCACAACCCACATGTTTTTAAAACGTCAGACAGACTCTACTTTTTTAATTTCATTAAGTAGGCTCTATCATGAAAACATGTGACAACTTTATATGCGGATAGTAATGATATGAAATAAGTACCCAACAGGCAAGACATGAAAATATAAGGGGCAATTATGTTATGCCTGTTTTAATGTATCTGGTAAAACTAGCAAATGTTAATATCGTGATAACACAAATATCCTGCACCATAACCAATGCGCAACACAAACGTCCTCACATTTATTAACTGAGAAAATGAGTCATTTTCCTATCAATTTTATGGAGGTAAGAATTGATGCAACAATGCTTAAGTTTGTAACGGGATACCCTATGCCTCCACCATTTAGGCCTACATGCAAGTTATGCTATATTTATAGGTTACTGCATTTGTATGGGAAAATATGAACGAGGTTTGGGATGGAATACTGCACGAACTAGTGAGTGCAGTATATCCTTCCGACAAAACGAGTTCATATTTTCCCATACAAATGCAGTAACATTTTTATTATAAGCTCATTTTTTTTATTCTACCTAAGGTTTAATTATAAACAAAATACACTACAAGAAACAAAGTAAATGAATGAATGCCGTATTCCAAACTAAATACACAAGCGCACAATTGTTATTACACAATGACATCATTATTGATGCGCACATAACTCAACCCAGATAAATTTGAACTTAATCGCGCGCTCGACATAACTTTTGAAAGAAAATGGCGTGTCTAGTTAAAATTGAAAATTGCAGTCCTATTGTGAATGAATGCGCATTGCAATAGCTTTTCTATTTGATCTGAAATGAAAATATTTTGGTATTTTGTTTAGATTCGACGAAAGTTTGTGATTTTGGACTGGATTCATCTGTGCAAATTATACATGAAATACATCGGATTGAAGTGGCGTGGGAGAAGCGTGTTTACGTCTGCAAATGTGTTTCTGTTTCTGTCATTGAATGTTTGAAATCATAACGTGGGAAATATATGAAGTCTTTCAATTGCAATTATCAGAAAGACGCTATGGAATTTAATGCTTATTTCATTTTGAGTGCAGTAAGGAGGATGCAATTGCACTTATCATCGAAATTACAGCACAATTTCGAAATGTGTAATCCAGATTGAATACCTATGACATGGCTCATGTAAGTCGGATTTGCAGAATTAAGAAAAAACATTTTGAGGAAATTCAGGTTGTAAAACTGTAGGTATATTTTATTTTGCCATTCTTATCACCAGATAAAGAAGACAGCATATGCCTTGTCACTTGTATGTTATTTGTAAAGACCTAATCTTCCGTCTTTTATATAATTTAGCTAGCCTAAATCCGTAACATTTTATCAACGCGTAATGTACCAAAACAGCTGCGTTTTTGTGCAGTCCAGAAACACGTTTTAGTTCATTAAAAAACAAAATTAAACAACCACAACGGAAAGAGCCTCTTACGCGAGTGTATATGATTTGGTTACAAATCAAAAGTGCAGGCGTCTGCGTCATTGTTTGTTTACAATAGAAAGTAGTTCCTTTATTCACGTGAATGCTATATGTGTATTGTCGCGCGCGTTCAGTATCGGGGAATATTGAACGATTCTGACAACGTACAGTTAACGAGGAAAATATGAGCATATATATATATATATATATATATATATATATATATATATATTGCTGTCTTTGAACTAACCAGCCTATTAGACGAATATGATCTACTGAGCACTTGGATTGAATATACAAATATGTTTAGGGTAATCACCTAAATAACCTGTATTATAACCTCCGGATAATCAGGTCAGAACTCAATAAATATAACTCTCGATCACTTCAGCTTCAACCCAGTTATACATATCTTTCAATCGAGTGGTGGTTGAACATTACAGGGTTTTCCCAACTTTCATCCATAGTTGCAAAATTCAAGGGTGTTTCATGATTGGAAATAAAGACCTACCATTTGTCCTGACTTTCTCCCCGATCTTCCGGTAGCGTGGGAACCCTGTTAACTAGATGATTTGAGTTAATGTACAGAACTGGAATTAGCATATTCTGCCATAATATGTCAAACCTCTGTAAACAAATAATACTTTTGTATTTACATCCAGCCTTTTCCATAGTTTAATCTTATATTTAGCTCAAAATGAAGAAAAAAACAACAATATTTAATAACAAAACCAGACACCTATGTTCCCAGTCTCTGTATGTTAATGGATTAAGCTATTCGCACAAATTTAAATCAGAAACGAATATTTACACATTAGAATTTATTAGAAACTCGCCAAACCCGTAATATACAGATATTCTTGCATGTTATGAACACATTTTAATTATATAAAGCTCAACATATGGGAATGGGATAATGTAACAAGTCTACTGAAAAAAACACACGAAATCACTGGTTGCATAACTATAGAAGATCTGATGAGGTTTCATCAGTTTCATAGGAATCATTCAGTTGATACCCTTTCATTTGAAATAACTATTTCATCATTTTTATACCAATTTTCATGAACACGTATGATCGAAAAAAGTTAGAGTTACAATTCTGCTGGTAAGTTTGCAAAGATGTTACTTGTTTACATTAAAATAAACCTAAGATTAACGAAGGCACATTTAGAGCACGAGCTTAATGTAAATATCTTTAGGAACATGTGTCAAAATGGATCTTAAGGAATACTTACAAAACAGATCTTACAAATGTACAGCTTCTTTGCTATGGAAACACTTCTATGCTAATAAGTTCCTAATTGCACATCCATAATACAAGATTGGGGATAGACCGATTCCAAATTGTTTCTGGAAAATACATTTAGCATTTTCAAGTCATTTCCATGGAAAATGTTAACAACATTTAGTATGATATAATTGTTTTTTGTTTTGCCAGTGTCTGTATCAATTTATGACTCGTTTGTATGAAAGCATGAAACAAAAGTGATAACGAAGTGCCTCAAATAAGAAAAAGGGACATTTACACCTCAAGTTTTATTAATGTACAAAGTTTCAAACATATTCTAAATGGTTTTCAGTTTATACTCCAGAAGTGTATGATAGGCAGAGCAGTTGCTATAACACTTGCTAGTTTGCAATACATCACGCCTTTTGATCTAATTTATGATCACTTCCTGATATGGAGTACAATAGTCTCGACCTGCTAAAATACGGGTACTACAAACATACACTGCTGCGGTTAAAGAAATATTTATTTAGTAGTAACATCACAGGTTAACAAACGAGCAATACAGAAACGCACTGTTTATCTTGTAAATGATGTGTTGCTGTGTTTTTATTCACAATAATAGTATATCCTTGTCGGAAATACATCTTAAATATATGCTTCATTACATTTGCTACAACTGTTTCATTCCCGGATACAGGAAGCATTACAGTAAAACACAGTTTTGCAAACTATGTAATAACTGGTATAGCAGTCAAATAATTTACGATAATTTTTGCTTCTTGTTTCCAGATGGCGAGATGCTTTACTCGCAGTAATATTCAATATGTGTCTAAAATAAGTAAACCAAAATCAAAATTGCCCTGAAAGTATGTGGTGGCTATGCCAGTTACAACTTATTATTGCTCGAATGTAGTGTTTCCAAAAGTCCCTAATAGTCTCTAAAACCTGACAATACTGCCCAATTTACATCATGAAGAAAAACAACGGCAGTCAAAGACCTAATACAGAATGTTGCAAAGGTCATGCTCATTTAAACATATATTATACCCAGGGAAGACATTTTTTTAAAATATGTGCAGGGTACTTTGATTTCACAGATTTCATATTAAATTTATATTAAAATTCTCAGTTGCATCAATGGATGAGCACCCTACAATAAAGTTGCTTTCCCTGGGTCCAATACGTATTGAAATGAAATCCGACGTCGTTAACAAAGTGCAACATACCAAATTTGGTGATCTAAGTGTGTTCTTAAATTACATTACAAAAAATGACACTTCTGATCGGTGTGATTCCGAATTACACCTCCTAGTCTTTATATAAATGAGAAAAGATGACATATTTGGGATATTTGAAACGAAAAGAAAACAGTGGCTTACTTTATGTCAAGTTGGTGATAAAATATAAACGCGATAGACATGATAATCCAGTTTTCGAGATACGTCACAAGAAAAGACATCAAGAGGCTACATAAGAACTTTATTTAGCACGTGTATCGACACAATAGGCTTAAACTACGTTGCCGAAAATAGCGAAAATTAACATGTTTAGTAACAATTATCAAACAATACATCTGATTACGCTCGGAAGCTATCGCCCTTACTAGTGATCTGAATATTTAATTTAGTCAGAGAGAAATATTAGATAAATAGTATGTTGCTTACAAAAGTCATTTGTCATTGTGGGCCTTAATCTCGGCTACTGTCACTTTTAGAAAAAATCAATTCCATAACATATAACCTATACTCTTCGTGAAATGCCAACTGAAAATACAAATTAAATGTTCATAACACAAGAATGTATCATTACGGATTATTCATGTACATATTATCAATGTATCATGCACGATGTTATAGTCATGTACATATAATGAATGTATCATTCAAAATGTACATAAGAACTAATTGCCATTTAGATCACAAAGTTTTTAAAAAAATAGGGTCATGACATTTTCTTCATTTTGGTACTCATAATTCTATAAGTTTGAGTTGCTAAGTGTCGAGTGCATCGTTATGACGGTAGTAAAGCTTTTTCACTGACGTGTCAGCAATCTCCATTTATTCATTAGTGTACGTGTCCTATCTTGAATATTCAGGTGGTATATTTATACACATTTTATGTTTTCATATTTGCTCCATAAATCGTCCCATATATGTAAAACTATATAAAAACAACACTTACCCATTTTCTGTTGTTTTTGTTTTCTTCTTCCCTTCTTTTTCTTTTATGAATGTATTAGCTAACAACCTACGATCTACAAGCTACTTACCAAAAATATATTTTTCATCGTTCGTCGGTATGAGGTTTACATCTTATAGAGATCATATTCAACCTATGTCTTCATGGATAAATGATTCTCAAAGAAGGATATTTTTATTAATATATGTCGCGTGTAGTTTGATTTGGAATACAAACGAAACATAAAGGTAACGGATTTTGCAGTTTCGATTGATAAAGATGGTTCCTTATTCGAGGGGGTTGGGGTTATTGAACAGACAATATTTGACATAAATTCTCTAACAAAATTGATTGACTAGAGGAATAGTCCCTAGAAACCCTATAACGTTTATAGTAAACATATATTTCAACCATTCAACAATATGTTTGCAAAAGAATTATTCAAACCTCAATTCCTCTTAGGGATATTTCAAGGAATACCTAACTTACTGAAGATACGAAATGGTACAATACACAGAGAATTAGACTAAGGTAAACCAAATGGTTTGACTTTACTGATAAATGTTATAGACCCACGCATGTAGGTTATAAGTCGGATAATAAATTATCTGGAGAAATATAATAATATGTAGTATAAATGGCGGGAATTGTCTTTGGATGAAGGAAGAAAACAATGTATAATCTCACCTTCATTTCAACCTTCTACGTCAAATACGGTTCGCGTTACTAACACTAACCTGACCGTAAACTTACTCATTAACAATTGATGGACAATGTCAACATGGATACAGAGTTCATCCTGGTTTAAAAGGTTAATTGTTATGGATACAATACCTTCGACTATGTAGGAATTAGTTTAGATATTTCTAATGTTATTTGTGTTTAGATAACTCTGTTGGGAGCAGTAGTAGTTTGAGAATGGTAGGTATGTGCAATAAAAGTAGTAGTATTAGTATTGGAAGTAAGTGTTGTTTCATGCAGTGACAGAAGCAGCAATATTATATAGGGATATAATGATCGCAGCAGTCGTGGTAGTACGAAAAGTGCTTGCAGCAGTATATTTACTAACAATAGTAACAATACATGTTATGGTGGTAGTACCAGTTGTAGTAATATCAAGAATGAAGGTACCATTATTAGCATTAACAATAATGCTGGTAAGGGCAGCAGCATAAATACAAGTAACGTAACTGTAGGTTGCAGAAGCATTAATAACAGCAGAAGTGGTGGCAGTGTTATTAGTTCTACTAACAAGCGATATAGTATAGAGGGTCTCACGATTAGTATCTTCCCTTGAAAACACTAGAGGGCATCTCGGTGCAACTCACTTCCAGATAGTTCAATCAATTAAGATCACAGAAAATGTGACAGACTGCTCACATTATGCACGCAGGATCGATATCTCACTATCTTAAAAAGAAATTCTATCAATATTTGATCAATTGTATTTACTGCTTCTTTTTTTCTTTCACTAACTTGCGCTGTTCCCAGCTTTCAAATAAATATTCTCTGCCCATTTCAGAACTTCATTATCTTTCCATTACTACCTTATGCTCTAGTTTGTATTATTTGATTGTGCGAAAGGGTATCGCTGCGGAAAAAGTTCTTGCAATTTATCTCGCTTGAAGAGGAATCAAAATAAGTTTATTTTTGACAGCTTCAATCATAGCAGTTAATGGAGGTTGAACGACCACGAGAAAAAATTCTAACTTCTTAAGGTTCTTTTATTATTGATTTAGACTGTTGCTTTTCTATTAATGTTCATTATATTTTCATGAAATAACTTTAGTTTTTTTTCAAAATGCACAAATGTCAACCACGCTTGAACAGACAGGCGCACGTACGAGTCTCCTTGATGATTATTGTAATTTTATTTCCTTGAACGGTTGGAAATTTTAGAGTATACAGTTTGGAGAAATGTCGATGTTAGACACACTATGCATGTATAGGACATTTGTGGCTCTCACCTATCTGCCTGTATGTCTGTATGTATGTATGTCTCATTTCATCTGGAGGATGGGTATGTATATCCTCAAATGAATGTGTGTTCGCATACATATATTACATAAACATACTTCTGGTTAAAAACGAGTATAAAACAATGCTAAGATAGAAAGAGTGACTCATAGATAAATACAAGAAATATGAATATCTGTGAGCATATATTTATTATTGACTGGTAGAGCATGTTCTTACAAGCAGTCTTTTTTTAAAATCATAATGTTTGCAATTTTACACCATGTCGCGTGGATCAATATTGATTTAAAAGGGGAACCAAAGTAATATGACGGAATCTGTGAAATAGATGGATCTTTAACACTTATATATTTGATGCAAGGAAAGAAAACAGAATTAAACTAATTTTAAGAAGGCTGTTCTAGATGAATTTGCTGGTGGCAATCTGACATTTTGTCTAAAGACCGCAGCAAATTTGAGAGTTATTACGAGTCTGCATAAGCAAAGAAAAATCATGCTGAAAGTTATTGCATGTACCGTCCGAGACTTGATGTTTCAAAAGTCAAAAAGAAAAAGAAACAAATAAATGTCATTGGGCATGTTATTTTATCTGAGTATTGTACAATATTTTCATATAAATATAAATCAATATTCCGCCTGCATTAATTACACTCCTTTATCTTTATGATAGCTAAGTAATTATTGCTTTGTTAAGCGCCTTTGACTACATTAAAATACTGTGTTCCATTTTTTTTAAAGAAACCTTTCTGGTTTAAACTATTCAGCATTACATATCAGCTGTAGTATCGAATTCGTGTTATAATTTTCTTATCGAACTTGTCTTATAACTTTCTTAACTCGTGTTATAAACGAACTATTAACCTTGCGAAAGTTACTGAAAAAGAGGGATATATCAACATATGAAAAATGCAAATTGTTCAGATTGTTTTCGTTAAAGTCGTATATCCAAAAATGTGCAATAAATGTTTAAAATCGGAGAGCAATGTTAAATGTTCCTAGAAATGTATCTGAAATTATGGATAATGAATCTATATTATTAGGTATGGACAGTGTATTTAATTTAATTATTTGATATCATTTAAGTATGGAAAGTAAATATTATTTAATTATCTGATATAATGTAAATAGGGACACTGAATCTAATTATCTGATTTAATGTCTATATTTATTCTCCTAGTATGAACAAAAGAATTTTGACATATATAATTGATTCATTGGTTTAACCATAATGATCTGTAGTACAGTTAAGATTGCTTCCTTTGTTGACTTTATGTT
Organism: Sinohyriopsis cumingii; assembly: GCA_028554795.2. Lineage (NCBI taxonomy): Eukaryota > Metazoa > Mollusca > Bivalvia > Unionida > Unionidae > Sinohyriopsis > Sinohyriopsis cumingii. Next base: position 38,408,025 of record CM068837.1, read on the forward strand.
TCGCTAACCAAGTGTAGAACGGTGAACTATCCGCAACTGAAACATTTTTGTGGGCATGCGCATTGGGGCTAAGGGAGGTAATTTTAGGCGCTACGATCAGTAACTCCGTTTCAACCGTGGAACCCCCTATAAATAAAAGAATTGTCAATATTAACAAGATTGAGTATACCAGTATTACTAATAGTAAAACGGTAGAATTACAACATAGTAGTAGACAGGGTAGAAGTAGTAGCAACATTGTAACAGTAGTTGCAAAAATGGGTAATACGAACAGTATAAGTCGTAATAGTAGCAATATCAACAATAACATTATAATAATAGAATGGTGATAATCATAAAGAAGTCAATGAAGCTGATGAAGATAATTTTGCTTTCTCATTGTTGGTCATGACAACAAGGACGCGATCGAAAGCGATATTTTTTATACATATATGTCATTTGATGTTTTTCAATTCACATTCTGCGTCACTGTTGCATCGCTTACCGCAGATTGCGTCAAATGGACACCCACTCCATTCACAAAAAATCACATTGTCGAAATGAATAAATATGATTTGGTATTAACTGTCCTATTTTACTGTAAATAGGCGGCACACTTTCAATTCTCAAGTCAATTAAAAGTACTTACCCTCTTCTCACGTGCATATATCATTCAAAATATTAATATGTTTGATTCTAGACGAGGTATCCTCCGTCGATGGCGTATAGTGCGAGATCCACAAGAATGCAATCAAACAATTACAACTTGACATAGCTTGAATAATCTCTGCCTTAATTGAACTATTTGCATTAAATTTATAAGAATATTAAATTAACAGAAAAAAATCGAATACCGATTTTTTTTTATTTTTTGGGGGTGTGTGTGAATTTTTTTATTCAATGTAGCAATACTAAATTTGTAACAATTAACAATCAATGTATTAGGTCTTGGTAAAGCCAAAGGGCTTACTGACCACGCTCATTAGTGCATGGACATATATAGACATAAATAAAGCGAACGGCCTGACGTACATATTCACTTATAAAAACTAAGTAGATTTTCCTGTTCTCACAGTTAGAGTGACTCGGTATAATGTCATAACCTACCATGGTGAATAGGAATACAATGGTGTGTGTCTGTGTGTGTGTGTCTGTATATGTGTGTCTTGGAATTTTAACAAAGTTTTAACAACAGCTCAGTCATATCTCTACACTGTTTGCAGTGTGGAAGGTTATTTTGCTACAGGAGCAAGAGGGGTTGAATTGTCCATTGCGTATGCTGGAAGCAACGTGCTCTCTAGGGAGCAAAATTACTCCGTGACTCAGAGAGTGTCTAACCTTAGTAAGGGGGATATGAAAATTCCATACCTATTTCGTCGGGAGGGATTTTACCTTACTAACGGACAACTGAACCGTTTATCTGGTGAGGTACACCGAGCAATGACACAATAATATTACACTGAAGATTCAAATAAAAACAAAATAGTGATTTTTGTGGAAAGCATACATGTGAGATTTTTATATTTACCTCTGTAACAGACACAAGTAAATACATAAGCCATGAAATAATATACCAAGAGAACCGCGCAAGTTGCAAAATACATTCGAACTGAACATAATATAATAGTTTGCCCAGTAATAACAATATCACAAGTATATCTCAGTATCATAAGACAGCTGTTGTCCATCGATCAAATTAGTGTGATTCTTTCGGGCAATCACCGACAACTATGAGGTCAATTATGATGTTGAGTATCTACAGACAATAAAAGCCGTGTAAAGGTTGATATTAATTTAGGTTTACTGGATAGTTCCAAGCTGTTTGTTTACAATTATTCAGATATTCATCAATAAAAAGACATAGCTATTCTGACATAATACCAACTAAAGCAAAATAGATTTTCTTTTTCTGAAATTATACGCAAGCTTTGTGATTCCTGGAATCTATGGATCTATTCAGCCCTGTGTACATCCTAAATAACCTGTATAGGTTTTGACTTCTTTCGTCGATTAATACTAATCCGCAGAATTCGCATTTCTTCTTTGTCGCTTGATTGCCAAGCCATGGGGTGATATATGTTGTTTCTTTCATCATCAGCTTCAAAATGGAAAGAGGGTCAAAACGTACAAATTCATATTACTGCTTCCTCATGTTTTTGTATATCCCGTCATTTACTAAGCTCTAAAACGTGGAACGTTAAAACGAGCTATCACACTCATTGTCTTATTTACATAACCATTTTCTCCTTCATTTCCTTCTCGTTATTTTGAAACAAGCGACCTGATAAAGAAACAATACGCAAGTATTCTTGGCTGGAAACTTATATTAACCTTTGAAATAACAAAATTAGAGTACTCAACCTTTCACCTATTTAAAATCCGTATAGTTAATAATAATCATTGATTGGTTCACAGCAAGTCTATTTTAGTGACCCGTTTGTTTGTAAAGACGTATTTTGGAATAGCTTACGTCTGTAAGAGGATGATATCGGTAGGCTACATAATGTAGTTACTAAGATATACCTAAGATATATCCGGTTAGTGTGACGAAATGACTAGACATACTAAACTGATTAGTTGCGATGAACTGAATTGAAACATCTCCTTTCCGAACTGAACCTCTTGTAATAGTTTACCCAGTAATAACAATATCACATTTATCTGTCAATATCATGGGACAGACGCTGTCCATCGGTCAATTCGCCTGCCTCTTTGTCCACAAAGCTCTGTTAAACCCATTACAAACAACGAATGTGTATTATAGGAGAAAACTACCATTGTTCGGTTTTAGATAGCAAGATCTTTTGTACTATTTGGAAATTTTTGTCGTTTTATAAGCAGCAAAAACATTGTCTGTGTTGGCAGATCTGCCTGTTTTGCAGCTAAAATTTATATACTTTTTTTTTGTCACTAAAGACCGTCATCTTCAGGTTATTATTTTTGTAATAAATCACCTGCAGAAAAATACATAACATAGCAAATATTGTATATATTGAATGGCGTGAATGAATACAAATAAAACGTTTAAAGGCAAGAGGTAAAATTAATTAGAATACATCTCGAGCATTGATGAACGTTATTGAACCGTTGATAGTCCATGTATCAGATTAAATGTTATGACGTGGACTTTATTTGTCTCGATATAACGTACAGCTAGTTACGGTACCATCTCCTTATCAGATAAAGGTAGACTATGTGGCTATTAAAAATGAGTAACATTCCATTTATCTTCACTTTAACACATTTGGCTGAGAGAAAGAAATAGCATTTATTCCACAATACAATATTGGTTTTATCACATGGTGTTCAATACTGACCTTTGGTACCAAACCATACGAAAACGTAACGAAAAACATTAACAAACATTAAGATGCCTACATCATTAATTTTAGTCCTACGTGACATAATTTTTTATCAAAACACAAAGTTATTTTCCTAGACTTGATAAACCACTTAGTTTTGAAATTGTTTTAATATATGATTTTAAAAAAGCAATTGGATATAGTACGTGAACATGTCTAAATATGAATCGACCATAATAAGAAATTGTATTGAAAAGTTACGTATATGCTGCACCTATGGTCAATGCATCAAACTGTGTTAGCGTCAGTGGAACGTTTTATTCTATTTCTATTATGATGTCGATATTTTTGTTTAGGATTAACCCATCCTGAGATATAAAGTTTAAGATAACAACCACCACTTCTCATAATATCAACTGGGAACAAGGTAGCAATGTCTGACGCGGCTATATAAGCCTGTGATCGACATAGACATTCAACATTTTAGTGTACAAAGCTGGACGACAAAATCGAAAGGTAGTTTTTGCCAGCGTGACTCGTATACGTTGATTATTCGTCAATTGTACTAGTTTTATAGCTAATAGTAATATGTGTAGTAGGTAAGAACGCAACTGCGCTCTTTAAAATACAAGCGATGCACCTCCATTTTAATCTTAAAAATGTTCGGTCATTTTCTAATATGAAAAATGTAACGGATGCAATCCTTCTCTTCGTAGACGTCAATTTGTACTATCACTCCGACATACACTGATAAGAAATTTGATTTACATTTGCAATATGTTTATTTTTGTTTCAGGAAATGACCATTGCTGCATATACCATCGTTTTCTTTTTGGCCCTGGCAAGGTATAACGCTAGAATCATTGGCTCCAATTGTCAGGAAAGGTAAGTCTACTCCATTATCGAAACAAAGACAAGGGTGGATACAGATTAAACCAAATGGAACTTTCATCTAATTAATATTTTCATGTTCCAACTATAACAGATGATGTAAATTTAGAAGTAAAATATTACAGACATCAAGAACAATTTATGTCATACGTAGAGAGTATTATTCATTCCAATCTAACATTTACCTACAAGCATGGAAACCAAGACCAATACCAGCTTATTTCTATCTTAGAAACCACCAATTAATATAAGAAACCACATATTCCAAATGCATTCATAATAGAATAAAAAAGTAAAAAGATAATTTTGACAGATATCGATCATTTATACTTGCTAAAATATAATCATTGCCTTTGTATCTTCTGCTTACTCTCTCTCTGTCTCTGTCTCTTTCTCTGTGTCTCTCATTGTCTCTCTCTGTCTCTGTCTGTGTGTCTGTCAGTCTCTCTCTCTCTGTCTTTCTTTCTCTCTCTCTCCCTCTCTTTCTATATATATATATATATATATATATATATATATATATATATATATATATATATATATATATATATATAAGAATCGGTGACCTTACAAGGTGTAACTTTTACAGGGAAGATATGGTATGGGTTTAATCTCGATAGTATAATGTCCTTACGCAACGGCTTGAGATAACGTTCGAATAAGTGTGGCTCTGATAGCAGCCGCCATGTAGACGCATTCTATATCTATTTTAGAAAGAGAACAGTAGAGACAGATATGTATACCACTTTGAAGATATTTATGTTCTTTTGGTTTTGAACTTCTGGGTAAATATTTCATGTCTTGAGTCATTATTGATTCCCACTTTTTTTATATATACTGACCAATTAAATTGAAACTATCTGTCAGTCGTGTAATGTTGATCTTGTGCAGACTGGTAAAGTAAATTACCGAGCAATGTCCGTTGGTACTTTAGCATCTTGAATGGCGGCAAATTTAATTGTGAAACGTTCGTCATGCAATAGGTTTTAGATAAATAAAAAATCCGCTAAAATAAATTTCATTTCTCTTTGTTCCATGTATTATTTATATAAATTTAACATAGGTAGCGCACAATAATCTGCAAGTATACTGCTCTGCTGACTGTAGTGCATGTGCCATCATCGTATCAAACCTGATCATGAATCAGAAATAGTAAAATTTGCAATGATTTATATGCCTCAGGGTATGCTAGAAAAATTTCATCAACCTTGGAGGGGAGTTTCTGAGAAGACAAATATTACCAAATCACATTTATTGGTTGCCTTCATAACAATGTATGTTTATTCTTCATTGCAGTGGATGTTCAACTGGCTTATTATGTTTAAATGCCAAGAATGAGGTGTGCAACAGTGAGAAGACTGAAAGCTGTCAATGCAAGCCAGGTAAATGACACTTTTTTATTATAACCAATATGTTTCTTCCTCGAGGTTCTGACAGTGTCGGCATTATCATCACCATTACCAATACCACCATGAACAACGACAAAATCAGCAATAACAATATAAGTTATATAATACGCATCATTGTCATTTTCATCATTTTTAGTGGTCATATTATTGTTCCTACAACTGCTAGTCTCCCCCTGCTACTAATAATACATCTACTTCGTTTGCGTCTACTGTTGCTACCTCTTTGGCTCCTATGATCCTACACTCTTAATGCTAATTCTGCCTAATTTCATTACCAAATAAGTAGACAGAATATTAGTTCTTGGATCTCCAGAGGCCTTTGACAACTCATACTTGAAATCAGAGACATATTCCAGAACATTTTATTTCTGAACCTAAGGTTGAAACAAATATGTTGTAATACGTTCAATGATCCACAGACAGTATGTGCAAAAGCTAATTTCAAAAGGACTAAAACCTAATGATTCTTAAATCGAATCATACTATTCAAAGTGTGATCATATATTTCTAAGTCTCCAGATGACTTGATTCTCCGATACCTAAATCAGAAATAAAATATGATTGTTGAACAAACGTGGGTATGCCAAAAAGTGTAAGACAAATTATCTAACCAGTGATTTTTCATATATTTTTCTTTCTCAAATTAATTACCATGGACATCTTGTGGACACACACATTAGTGTCAGCAGGTATTAGCTGCCTCATCTGGCTTGGACATGGGACAGACATAATCTTCATTACTCTACTAAATGTTTCGCAAATGCAGGAAGTGGATGCACATGAACATTACGCATCATCTGACTGGGATTTCCTACCATTTCAAAAGATAGGATCTAATCTATCTAGAAACATACTATTTTATTTAGATCCCACAAAATGTTTCCAAGTCTTTTCCTATTAACTCAAAAATGACCATCCAAGAGATTTTCATGTGCTTTGTTTTTACCAATTTTCACCTATGTATGTATGTATGTATGTATGTATGCATGTATGTATGTATGTATTTATGCATGCATGTGTGTGTATAAATGAATGGAGGATCTTAATTAAGCAGGAATTGCTCCATGACCATAAATACAGGGATCATGCACGCTCGCATACCCTTTCCAAATATGGTGTTGGCTTTGACAATGTCCCAAACAACGCAATGAATATTGATTATGCTACATAATCAGAGTGGAATGTAGAACTACATGTATTTGCAAACGAGTTTTGGACAGTTGGAATACATTTTTGTATATATGTTTGTGTTCTATCGTATTGTTAACATCTTTCACATTAGAAAGTGTATATGGTGTATAAATAGCATTTACATGAATCAATCACGGCATTCTTTTTAGCAAGCATTTTTCTCTATTACCAGGATATTGTCGACATCACAAAACTTAGCATTGTTTCGGTTACCTGAAAAGAGCATCGTCTGCTTCTGCTTGATATCATTACGATATAAACAGATAAATGCCAAGCATCGCCAGTTATTTTCATTTTTAATACAGTTTTATGTTTTCAGTCTGCTAAGCAGTTGAAAAACAATGACGCAAGTACGTTTCGTTCAATCACGTGATACTATTACCTCAGTTTCATTACATTGTACCCTTCTACTATCTCTAAAAACTGTGTTCATTCCTACATTTTTTTTTATAATCAACCATTAAAATTTTCTGAATTTATATTCTCAGTACACATTTATACATATTTAGTCTAACATGTTACCCATTTATCACTCATTACTAGCGATCACGTGCATACAACGTACTTCTTTCACCTACCTTTGAAATTAAATATATTATGTTTCAGAAAATGTCCGTGGTTTGATTATTGTGTCTTCCGGCGAAGCAATAAACCCAGTCGTTTATTCAGTGCCGATTGCTCAAGACGGGGCTCCCAGCCAAGATTACATCTGGTCACATAAATTTCCCACTGACGTTGAAATTCTCAGTGTGGACGTGGACAATATACAACAGCAGGCATACTTTTATGATATGAACTCAAAAACCATACAAAAGAACCCCAACTATTATATTGGTCCCTCAACAGAGAATATATGGACGACCCTACATCAAGGACTTTCAGCTGATTTTCTGAAATTAGCAGTGGATTGGATCAGCCATAACATCTACTGGACAGACCCAAAATTCAAGTGGATTATGGTTCAGTCACTTTTAAGCAATGACACTTCCATGTATCGTGTTTTAATTCATGAAAATCTAGAGCGACCTTATGCCCTGGCTCTGGACCCGTCGGAATCGTAAGTACTATTCATGTAAACCTAATAACCTATTGTTTAGATACCATCAGGAACGTATTTAGCGTCCTAACTTATATTCCCATAACTGATTTGTATATGGTGCAAACATTTACAACATTGAACATATATGCCACGAGGCGTTGCAAACCGTTTTGAATCTGCCAAGGTATAAGTATTATATATATATATATGTGTGTGTGTGTGTGTGTGTGTTAATTTATTTTTGAGAGCACTTTAAAAAGTTGGTATTGTTGTTTGCTGCAAAATCCAGGATAACATTAGACAAGACCACATATGCAGGAAATTATACATATCAATGCTCTGTCTCATCTGCAAAATATGCTCGGGACTAAACAGTTTAGACATTCGAGGGCATTATATCAATAGTAAATTATGCTGCCAGAATACCATGTAATTTACATTCTGACATGGCGGATCTGTTCCATTCTACATATTGCAGAGACGATTCCTATCAAATAGCGAGCGAATAAGCCGAACTGTCACATTGTCACTAAAATGAATGCGTAACTTACCAGCCGCTACTACTTAACTGGACAATTAGTTAAGTCCAATATATTCCTTCTGATTAATTCTACCTCGAGGTCGACCGACAAAGAACGTGCTTGTAAGGTATGATAATGGATATTGAAAATCAAAACTTATTGGAAGTTAGTCTTGAATAACAACGTATTGTATACCCAATGCAATCTTATCAAAATTGCTGTCAGGCTTCACTTCATGTCCAGTCCTGAAATTGAGCCAATATTCCTTAACACTTCAACTTAATTATTATGATTACTGTTATTAATAGAAGTAGTAGCATTAACAGTAGTAGTAGTAGTAGTAGTAGTAATATTTGTATTAGTATTAGTAATTGTCTTAGTAGTAATAACTATTATATTAGTAGTAGAATTGATACTAATATTAGTATTGGCAGCATTCGTAGCCGCTGTAGCATGCGTTCGCTCATAATCATGTTGCAACATCAAAATGACACATTTTCATTAATTCCAACTCCACACATCCCTTTTATATACGTGTATCAGATGCCTTGAGCATCTGTTAGAATATGTATTCTTGCCGCCAATCCTGACTTAATTCTTGTAGCATAAAGAAAATGTTTATCTGTACTCCAAAAGAAGAGATGACACAGATAACATTAGAGTTGACTATCTATATTAACGCTTAATATTATGACAACACAAATTCGATATACAAATATATACATTGTAACAGTTTTTACTCTCGCTTGATAAAACGTTAAACCGATGTAGCTTTGAAAGTCTTGCGACTCTGAGATTATAAATTAAGAAATCGATATAATCAAAACCAAATATTTGTAAAACTTTTAAAAAAATGGTAAATTAAAACATGTATTTTTAAGAGGGCCTCAAAATCTAAAATAGTATTACAAAACTCTTAACAAGTCCATATTCAACCAGTGTTTCGAATAAATTCCTAATTTTCGAATGTGTTAGTCTGCCGAAATGTCTGGTGTTTTATAATGATATTATCCATAACTCCTTTAATAAATTCGCAATTTTCCCGGAATAATATTTTACTCTAACGAACTCAGTAAGATTACAGTATTGAACCCATATAAATGCTTCCTCTGAAAAAAAAAAAATATATATATATATATATATATATATATATATATATATATATATATATATATATATAAACACATATGCATACTGATAATTAAACAAAAACATAGGAAATCAAAGTGAAATAATTGTCAGTTGTACCTACTTATACTATACACACATACAGCCCTAAGATGCAATTTTAGCTGCTTCACATTGCACAACTAATGACCCTACTTGACCGATTGGAGATATAGTAGGGATAACCCTAACGAACACACACGGATAAATTAATCCGAACATGCCAAATTGAATTGAATTTGTAAACTCCTGACTAGAACTCACTATGTTTAACGTAGTGTTAAGCCCAGGCCAGTGTAAGTAATCGAATAATTTTATAACAGATGATCACTACAGCGTACAGTCTTGACTACACGTTACAACATATTTGGTCATGTACCAAGGGTTACACAAAATCGACATGTACATCAAAAAAAGAACAAAATGGACTTAATGTTTATTCCTTGTACAACAGCCTACTATTTTGGAGTGATATTGGAACTTTTACCAAGATCGAGGTGTCAAGTTTATCGGGTAGGAACCGGAGGACCCTGTTATTTTCCAACCTGTTACATACATACAGTCTGGCTGCTGATTACGAGGACCGACGTCTCTACTTCGTTGACGCCCTTCGTCATACCGTGGAAACTGTCACCTACGAGGGCGCAGATAGGAAAATCTTGCTATGGAAAGCATTTAGCCACTTCATTGATATAACTGTTTATAAGGTAATTATTATCGACAGTTCCTCAGCGCTTACTAGTTGGTAGCTCAACTCAGTTAATGACAGAAAAGTTACCAGTATGTTTAATGATGTTCCACCTTGGTGGCCTCATGATAACTACATAGCTCGTTTTTGTTTTGTATTCATACTCTCTCTACCGGTAAATAGTCAAATTTCTGAAGAAATGATCCTGATAATTAGAAACAACATTTCCTAATTGTTATTGAACACATTTGTCCTTTAGTACAGTAATGGAATTAACATTATTGATGTGTTAGCAAAGCGTGATTAGCCTTAATGAGAGTAGACATATTTTCGAATTATAAGTGATAATGTTTCTATTAAACGTCATTTTTACCCAAACAAAAATATTGCTTTCTAATCTTCTTATTTTAAATAAATTATCGTTGTACTTTTACTTTACAACCTTAGTATGGATGATGTTTTGCGTTAGTTGACTTGGAATATTACCCATCATGTTAAATTCTCTTTGTTGCTATATTCCATGAGTTTAAATATAAACATAGCTTCCATTTTGTATTCATCAACCGCTAGTATAACAATCAGAAACCCTCCAGATATATACTATACAACACTGACAACAGGTATGTAAGCAATACAAATACTATTACATGGAAATCACAACGAGAACATGGGTGGATATCGGAGATGATAAAATACACGTATAACAATTTAATCTAGGAGTTTAATCATTTTGTCTTACATAGTGAGGTCTATACAGTAAGCTGTTCCTTCCGTTCTGTATAGACAAATTTGTAAGCCTTGTTTCCTAGCCTGGTATATAGTAATTTTTAGACTTCAATGTGTACCTTGCAGAGTTTTGAGAAGTAACTTCAACGACGATTTTCTATTAGCCTTTAACACCAAAATCATAGAATGATACTATATATAAATTGTCCTCAAATATTGCATCTGTTTCCAGGATTATTTGTATGTGGCTGCTACGTATTCAGATCAGCTTTCTCTCATCAATAAAACAAATGGGAAGGAATTAAGCAATACCACTACAGACCTAGACATTGGTTACTATGGAGTAGCTGTCTTCCATCATGACATCCAGCCTTCATCTGTCACAGGTTTTTATGTTTGTACTGTTACGACTGTATTACATAAGATATTTAAGAAGGACGTGACAGAAGTAATTATATTACAATGCTTCAAAAACTTTTAAATTTAGAATCTACAATGTGAAAATGTATGGGAAACGTAGCATATTGTGAATTACATTAATGTATTATCACGAATCCAAAAGTAATCAATGTTCTTAATTAATTCCAATTGTCGTGAAAGTATTTACATATCACAAAAATTGAAGAGCGACTGTCTTCGAATGCGTTTTCAAAAAATGTAAAACAGTATCTGATTAAAAAAAATCAACGCAATCATTATAGTTTCAATGACTAGGTTACATAGATCATTCCTCCAAGTTAACTCCATACATAAACATATGATTCAAGAGCATGTTCACAAAACCATAATGAATAATGTATAATATGGTAATCATCCCATGTATACACACGCACACCATTGGTCTATGTCGGAATAGAGTGTTTTTGAAAAAAGTAATCGAAATAATAAAAAACGAATGTAGCCTAGTTTTATTTCAAGCAAGATTTACCATGAACTATTGCGACATAAATATATTGTTACTTACAATTATGTGGAAAACCAGTGATGAATATTCATCAGCTTTAACAAACAAATAGCCGACATTGTAACTGTCTCTCTATGCAACCATTAATGTGCAATGCATTAACGTGGGCAAATACGTAGTTTTGTGTATTAAGATATATAGCCTTGAATCATGTCTTTTCTGTATACCTCTAGCTCACTGTTTGAACTACGGTTGTGAACATATCTGTCTGACGGAGACGAATGGCGCCGTATGCATATGTAAAGATGGATACATCCTCAACCAAGATATGAAGACATGTTCATGTAAATATACTAAGTAGAGCTGTCGAATTATGTCATATTCCCTGGTTGTCTGTCCGAGCATACCATTGTAATATCAGATGTGCAATTGCATTATATTCTTAAATGCACTTTCGTTTTTTTTCGTTTATGGAGGTAAAAGTAAACTCAAACTTGTAAAAACACGTTTCGTACAGCATATATGTAACATAAATAAAATATACTTTGTGTGATATGTGCATGTCATAGAATATGCGATATTCAATAAGAAAGTCTTATTTACTCATTCTTCTATGAGAGGATTTCATTGTTAAAATAATAATAATGTATCATATGCTTAAGGCAGAAACTAAATGTAAACTGAATTCAGTTCAGAGTTCACATAATATATTCTTGCTTTAACAATATCAAATGTCACAATAACAACCGGAAGTACGACGTTTAACGCTGCTGCGCTGAGGACTCTGCTCAAATCCTAATTTGAGGTGTATATAATAAGAAATTTAAATTGATCTTTTGAACCTACTATTACTTTTATCTATTAACAATATCCTTCTATTTATTTCAGTGAATAACGAATACTTTCATCGTGCAATTGTGTACAGTACTGAAAGCAATATTTGTACCGTGGATATAAGAGTTCTCTCGGATTTTGTCTTTGACCCAGTCTGTGTACTGGAAACTACTGGCACTAAATACATGATAATGGATACGGATAGGAGACGGATTATTATCGCCAACGACACTGCTATTTACTGGGCAAGTGTAGATAATCCTGAATTACATCGACTTACAGAACCAACTGGAATAATTAGTGGTAAAGATTCACTAAATTGTATTATTTATTTAATTATATTAGGATATAAGATCTTTATATTAGTCGAAGCGAATTGGATATTTTGCCTTTTACGTTTCTGTGTGCTTCATGGCTTTTGTTCAAATGAAATCTACACACTTTAGCAAGCAAGTCGCAACCAATGTGCACACATGTTATCTATTTGCATTATTAGTCAGCGAAAGCGTATACGTCATTATCATTACTATGGTTTTATTACAAATTGTCCGGATACCGATGAGACGTCTGAAACTCAACATTACTTAGGAAATTATCTGACAACCCTTCTGTCATTCGTTTGCCATCTCAAGCTCCAGGTCGTTGTTTTATATAACGTTTTATTCCTAAGTGTGTAGAAACTGCTGAAATATTTACATGTGCTATGAGTTCGTTTAAAGTTCTTCCCATGTTTTCTATTTTTTTCTTCTTCTATTTTATTAGATTTGATTAATTTAACAATATTTCATTATGCATAGCCGGCAGAGTTTCTTGTACGAGTTTCTTAATACTATTACATTCAAGATGCATATCTGTTTAACTGATCTCAGAGGGGAGTTTCTACATAACGGAATTATTTCGAGCATTCCATAAATTATATAATCTGGTTGAGCTAATTCGATTGTGTTCGTGTATTTCACTTGCAAGACCCTAACTATTTTTGAGTTGCATTATTTAATAGCTTTTGGCAGAAGGTCTGCATGTATTTTGTGGCATTTTTACATATTTTTGTTGGTGGAGAGGGTGACAGCTAATGACTCAGCTTGTATTGTTTTTATTGTTTGTAACTCATGTTTGTTCTTGGAGTTGCCGGTAATGATCTAATTCCGCTAACTGAATATCGAATTCTTCCGCGTTACGTATTTGTACCGAAAACAGTTTATGGCTCGTGTTGCGGCAGCTTTGTGCCGCTGCAAGGACTTTCAGCATTGACATTATTTTGATATCACCAGACAGACCAGATACTATAGATATAGCCCCGGCAGTACTTACGATTGGTGCACCTAAATGCTTGTTGCTGCCGTGACCGTGACCAACAGTCGTTGCTTCGGCAAGCCCCACACTTATCATCTTAAAAAACCCACTAACGTTTGCATTTTATTTGTAGCTAATTTTTCTTTGTGATTTCATATCGCAACAGTTTGGACCATTTCATTACGTCTGTGACACTGAGGTCCTATCATTGTTCTTCCAGTAAAAAAATACAATCACGTAGTACAGTTGTACGACATGCAGAACATGTCTGAACCCATCACTCCCAGTACAATAGCCTTACACTTTGTCGGTAAATTGTGTAACTTCAACATCGCGGTTAGAACCTATCACTTTTATGCAATTATAAATCTATCTTATAAAGAAAATAGAAAAGCACAAAGAACCCGAGAGGAGAAATGTTTCCTCTCTTGAATCTCCAACTACTAACAATGCTACCGTCGCACATATAACAACTTTGTTTTATTTGTGGCCACGTGATATCTCATCCCCAATCAGGATCTAATGTAACAAGATCACTACATAAACTAACTTACAAGACAAATGGATAAGATCAACAAATACAACCAAGACTCGCGCACATTTAGGATGCGAGCTTTCGATTTCCCGAAAAAATCATGCAGTGTGAGAGAAGGTTGACCACTTATTATGGCGTCAGACATTTCCTGGATTTATTTTTTATTATCAAATACTTATTGTTTTGTTGCAGCATTATCACATTCAATACATTCTTTTATAAAAGGAGCTCATATGCCGTTGTCTTTTTATTCCACCGTTCAATTAATCTCAACCAGGTTCTTGACGACAGCTTTTTTGAATTTGAAAATAACATCTCAGCTAAAAAATCTCACCTTGACAAATTACAAACTCTCACGTGTAGAAGTCAACAATTCTTAGCCTGATAAATAGTGTGCGAAAGTACTGTTTCGAAATATGACGACTCGTGCCAACGTTGTGATGTCGCTACATATACGACCAAATATTGTGATATGTAGGTGCAATATAAAGAGTAGCTGCTGCATAGGTGACGCGAAGTTATTCAGAAGGTTCTGGGTTACCATTTCACCGCAAAAAATCTCAGTCACTTCTATGTTTTCAAATATCATGTTACCATGTTCTTGGCTATCATCTCGATTTGTAGCTTTAACATTCAAGACCACGCATCTTAATGCGGTAAGAACAGATGCGTGTATATATATATATATATATATATATATATATATATATATATATATATATATATATATATATATATAACAACATATACATGTGTGTTTTGTGTGTTAGGGTAGGGGTGCGCGTATGATTATATATATATATATATATATATATATATATATATATATATATATATATATATATATATAATGTATATTGGTATATTATATATTAATGCTCATAAAACATAATGATGTTAGTTAGTGTCATGTTAGTTAATCACATATTCATAGACCGTTATGTTATTTTTACATAGTATCCATTTTTAACGGTGAATGTACGTCATGTATATTTCGTGACACTGTTCATTGATACAGCGCCAATGTCAGTGTATGAAGGATCAAAGTAAGCCCTAGAGACTAAAATAGGCAATTAGTGGCGTGAAATGAGCTCACACTTTTTTCTGAAAAAGGCTCTTGACCAAGGTTTTGATTAATCAATCAGCTTATATTGTTTAATTACTAATTACCGATATCGCAAGGATCCATGAACATAGATTTTCTATACATGTTCTTGACCTTAACAAAATACAAAATACAAAACCACTCATATGTGACAAATGTAAAAGGTTTTTGCATGATATCTGGAATTCTAGAAAAGTCCTCCTTCACCAAACATCAAACTAGTATTGCATATGATTAAATATGCTGACCAAACATTTCACGAACGAAGTAGACAGGATGTGGTTGGAAATATTCACATTCAATCATTTAACAAAAATGACAGGTTGATTATACAAACGAATAAGAATTCTGCAATTAGAAACGCGTCCAAGGATTTAATTCAACAAGAAGTATAATAATAATAATCATAATAATAATAATAATAATAATGAGAATAATAAAAATTATAATAATAATAATACTTTTTTGTTTTCAAATTCTGTATTTGTAAGGTATGGCATGGGATGGTTACGACAGAAACTTGTACTGGACTGAGGGGGACACAGGCAAAATTTGGAGAATGTCTATAGAGTCTGAACATGTACAAGTTTTCCGAGAAGGTGTTAAAAATCCACGTGATATCCTGATTTTGCCCCACGACCGGTATGACATTTAAATTTATCTATGTTCATTATATATATTGTCCTTGCTCTAGCTGTTTGTCATTTAAATGATTGGACTTGGAAACCCATACGGTATAACCCTGCAAAGCAAATGCGTGTAATGATTTATAAGAGAAGATTTCGTGATGCAGTATTTGGCACAAATTGTAGATCTGTTGAAAATGGTCTGTTATTGAACTATCGTGTGACATCATGGGAAACGAAAATCACATAATCATTTATCATTAATATGTCTTCTGATCCCGTATGTAGGACAGTTGCATCTGGCATGATTTCTCATTTATTTGCTAGTACAGTGTTTTCAGTACCTTAAACATAACACTTCTTAATATGTTGAGTTAGTTGTTCTAAAAATTTTAAATAACTACATGTTTACCTGGAATAAGATGTCATCATTGTATTCGTTTAACTTCGCAGCCTGATGTATTGGATATCTGACAGACACGGGAGTACAATAGAATCTTCCAATATAGATGGCAGCAATCTTCATGTCGTCCAACACTCTGACAATGAATTGCATTGGAAATCACTCAGCTATGACCAATACAAGAAAAGGTCAGTAATGAAGACAGTGTTTCTCTCATATGCCCTAGCCTTTTCGTTAAATTCAGAATGTACTACGCCAGTTTAATCACTGTATGTGCGACATTTCAAACACATAGGAAAGATTTTTTAATTGCTATTTGGGGGGTGGTCTAGGTTTTGTCTAAGTCTAATTAATAGCTCAAGAGCAGATTTACATCTCTTAGATTATATTTCCAGCTATACAGTTTAAATTGTCAAATGAGATGTCTAGCTTACACATATACAAGACGAATGCCTGGCTTGTCGCTTAGACATTATTCATAAGACCTCGTCAAGACTCATCTTTACAATATACTTCTAAGGTTCATTAGCATTATTGTTTGTCACTCTAAAGAAAACCTTTAATCATTGTGGTTCGGGTAACCTTTATAGAGGAAATTTGGGTTAGAAATCAGCTATTTACCCGTTATATATCATGCTACTATTTTATAAAAACTATATAACTTTAGTCAGCATAACTTGTTGCTTCAATGTTTCCTCTTCCATTGTTAGTCAGCTGATATTGGTCCTTGCCGTTTACTGTGATTAACAAGTAGAATAAAGAACCAGCGCCTGTTCTTTCGGCGCATCATGCGATGGTAGACCTGGGACAGTGTTGTTTGCAATCGGATCAAATTTACCTGGTTCAACTTAATATTCAGCTATTGATCTCGTCGAAAGTTGACATGAATTGCTCTATCTAAACACTCCCATGTGTCCTGTTATGACAGGAACAATAACGTTTATATTTGGAAATGACACGACAATGTGACACCCTTAGATTTCAATAGTAACCATTAGGACGATCATCGGTACTGTGCTTTCTCGGATTCACGTCTGTAAAGTCATATAATGTTTGGCACATATCAACATTTCAGATTAATGTCCCTACTGCTGTCATGGCGTTTGATTAATCTCAAGTTTATCGCATCTATATACAAACTAAAACAAATGTTTACTAATTTAATTTTGTTGAGTATAAAAGTTTTCTTCTTCTCATTCGCATCCATCCGTTTACATCTAGTGTATCTTCAGAGTAAGCTTTTGTTTCCGCTTCTTCCTGGCTCTCTTTTCAGCGTGCTTTATGTACTTGTTTTTCCCCGGCCTTTTGAACGACCTATCTGATAGCTAGGTGCCAGATGGAGCGGTCGTTAGCACCACTCTCCCAGTAGTTGAGCTTAATGTTGGCCGTATTCATGCCATTCTGGTAGAAATATATGTAACGCAGTCGTGGCCGTCCAATATGCCTTCTGCTACCCCCCCCCCCCCCCCCGCCAGTATACTAGGTCTTTGGGAATGCGGTCTTGGTCAGTTATATTGACGTGGCCGAGCAAGCAAAGGCTCCTTTCGCTGAGACAGGAGAACTTGCTGTTCATATTGACGCGACCCATTACCACTTGTTTGGGGTTATTTTCTCCTGCCACTGGATGTTCAGAATGTGCCTCTTGCATCTCAGGTGGAAGGTGATGAGTTTCCTCTCGTTTCTCGCATACGTGGCCCCATGTCTCGCTCCAATAGAGAATTGCGTAGAGTACTCAGGCCTGGTAGACAAACAGTTTAGTCTTTCCAGTGAGTTTGGGGTTGTTCCGTATCTTCTGGTTTAGTCTGGCCATGACTGTTTCTGCCTTGGAGAGGGATCTGGAGATAGTGGACCCGATTTATGTGAAGTTCTCAACAACGTCCAAGTTCTACCCATCGATGGTGACGGAGGGAGGGGAGTATGCATCCTGCGCCATCATTTTCGTTTTCTTCAAACTGATGGGCAGTCCAAACTCCTAACAGGCGTGGGAGAGGCGGCATATCAGCTGTTCCAATCCATCTTCCGTGTGTGAGGTCAAGGCTGCATCGTCGGCGAAGAGCTATTTACGGATCAAGATCTCTGTGAATTTAGTTTTAGTACAGAGACGGACGATGTTGAACAGCTTGCAGTCAGCCCTGTTGTGGATATGCACTCCCTCGCTGAAGTCCTTTAAGGCATACTGTAGTAGCATGGAGAAGATGATAATCGGGGTCTTCGTTCACTCCACTGATAACTGGGAAACCTCCGATGTTGTGCCATTAAAGTACACTGCGTTGTGAATGCTCTCATGGAAGACGTGACGACAGTGACCAGTTGCGCCGGCATCCGATCTTCTGAAGTAGACTGAAAATTCTGCTTCGACTGTCCCGATCAAACACCTTCGTTAGGTTTATGAAAGCGATGTAGATAGGCATCTGATGCTCTCCACACGTCTCCTGAAACTGACGTAGTGAAAAGAACATGTATATAGTTGACCTGCCGTCTCGGAAGCCACACTAGACTCTGGGTAGACGCGGAAGGCTAGGGTCTGCAAGCGCGCCAAGTTGGTACGGTTGAAAGCTTTTTAAACGATGAGGAGGAGGGAAAGTACGGTAGTTGTTGCAGTCGCTACGGTCTCCTTTGTTCTTGTAGAAAGTTATGATGTTGACGCCACGCATATCCTGGGGGATGTGTACCTGTTCCTAGCAGAGACACAATAATACGAGCAGGGGCTGGAGCAGTGCTGATTTCCCGCTCTTGAAGACTTCATGCGGCATGCCGTCGCTTCCAGGAGCCTTCCCATAGTAGAGGAAATCGATGTATTTATCCTAGTTCGTCCAAGGTTCGTGGTGTGTCTAGTTCCTCCATGACTGTTACGTCGATGACGAACTTTTATGTTGCATACAGCTCGAAATAGTGCTCAACCCATCACTGCAGTTGTTTCCCTTGTTCTATGATGACTTCACCTATCTTGACTTAACGGGGCCGATCTTGCAGGTGGGGGTCTGTTGACGTCTTGATACCCTCGTACAGGCATATTGCATCTCCGTTATCGGCAGCTGTCTTTATACTGGTGCAGAAGTACAGTCAGTAGGTGTTGGCGCAGCAACGGGCTAATTGTACACAGCATCATGGAGGTGGGACCACTTGGTGGCCATGGTGTCATCAGATGTCGCTTTGGTGAGAGCTTTCTGCAGTTTGTTGACTAACTGCTGTTTTATCGGGTTGCTTGCACAACGGCGTGGTGCAGCTTCTTGGCCATGAGGATCTATGCTAGCTGCGTGTGAGGAGGACACTGGCAAGTTCCGAACTCCATGTGAAGATGAGGTCTACTTGGTGCCAATGCCGGAAACGTGGGTGTCTCCATGACACCTGTTGAATCTCGTTGCATTTGAAGAAGCTGTTGGTCATACATTGTTTGTGGGAAGAGCACATCTGTAGCAGTCGGTGCCCATTCTAGTTGATGATTCCCCTTCCTCCGTGCGAGCCGAGACCGTTGGACCAGGCATTACAATCAGCTTCCACTCTAGCATTGAGGTTTTCTGGTAGGTAGAGGCCTTCACTGTTTGGGGATACTGGATATTGCCTGATCCAGAGCCTGGCCCAGAGCCTGACCCAGAGCCTCATATAACTTGCCTTTCTCCTCGTGGCTGGGGCAGAATTCTTAGGCGTACATGCTGTAGATGTTGGCTGGGCCAAGGATGTTGACGGCCGGAGGGCAATGATTCTCTCAGTACCTGATTACGGATGTTCAATGAAAGCGACTTGCATGTTCTTTATATCCTAGGTTCATTCGATGACCTCCCTGGTCAAACTAAGTTGTTGCTGGCTTCACTGATGGTGCCGCTGTCAGCCAGTCGGGTCTCCTAGAGGCAGGCAATGTCGATGAACAGTCGGGAGAGTTTTCTGTGAATGGTATCATTCTTCCGTGAGTCGTTTATATGTTGCAGGTCAGCGGTGAATACATGGCACATGGTACTGATGTTTCAACTTCAGAGTCTTGCTTTGTGCGGAGTTTGTAGGCACTTGTTGAGATGTTTCTCTAATCTCCTCGCACACAGTGAAGCAGGCAGGTAGTGGCAGACAGAATCTTAGATACTGGGCGCTGCCTAAGCTTGATGCAGGCGGTATTTGTCTAGTGAAACATGGTGATCTCTCCTACTGTCGAAAGAAACCCCTGATGCCAATATATACGCCAATCGAGCTTTGACTTAGAATCTGTAGGTTGATACTTACCGTGTTGTGCCGACATCTTACTACGACGCTGCCTAAGTAGGATGGTACGGACAATGAGCTGTTGTCCACTCAGCAGATTGCTCTCTCCACGCAGCTGGTTGACCCAATGTAACGATACCACCGATACAGCTTGGAATAACGTTGAAGTCAATATAACACCGCCTTAGGGACTTCGTCTCTGGATTTTCTGCCGCGGTTTACTCCTTTAGCCTTTTCCGTGAGTGGATATAGCGACGAGGCAGCGGCAGTTTGAAATCGGAGTTTTACTTCTCCTAGATGAGCTTCCATCCAAGATGTACGAGTCCCGTCTACCCGAAGCGACAGGTTTAAGGCACCCATTCTCCTGTTAGTACAAACATGGTCCTCTGGATTTCGAAGCTAAGCCAATCGCGATTTCCAGGAGCTTGATTTTAGTTGACAAAGGCGATCAGAAACGCAAGCCACATGACGCATTTCTG
The DNA here is from genome assembly GCA_028554795.2 of Sinohyriopsis cumingii. NCBI lineage: Eukaryota > Metazoa > Mollusca > Bivalvia > Unionida > Unionidae > Sinohyriopsis > Sinohyriopsis cumingii. The sequence continues at coordinate 38,429,308 of CM068837.1, forward strand.
AATGAGTGGGGCGCTTGTCTCCCACTCTTACCCCTGCAATGTCAAGCATGGACTAATGTAAATTAATTTTTCAATAACTCCTTAAGTAGAACAAGAGTAGGTGCATAAACATGGGTGATGTCAGATAGGATAATAATTGGTTATGGACGAGTATTTAGAAATGATCAGAAATCGATCTATATTAGAAACTTAAATATGTGCAAACAAAATCCTTTATGTGCACAAACACATTTGTAATGTGTGCCATTCAATGTAGTATCCACTCTGAGAAGATGCTTTTGATGCTGGGTATATTTTTATTGCATTTGATAATGACAAAATTGCAATTAGCAGCATCGGAAATAACACTGAGATTGGTAAGACATCACCGTATCATTATTTTTTGTCGAGTTTTCACCATGACTATATGTTATTTATGTCTCTATATTGTAATTGACTTTTCTGCAATATCAATCCTATGGACTAAAAAACTGTTAGCAAATTTTTGTTAAAAATAATAAAACATAGCAAATGTTCATCCTTGATTATATGGTAAATAGCTAGGTCATTATTAATGGAGGGAATCATGTGTGCTTTTATCTGAGTTTGGGAAATCAAGTTATTATCTGGAATTCCCGATCTTGTTCGCCATTTAGAAAGTTTTATAAAGGAATCTGACGTACATATGGTCTCTGTTATTGTGTCTTAGCTGTCCAGATTACCGTTGTTAACTTCAATACAGTTCATTTCTGCTTAAACATCCAAAGCGGAATCATTATTATTGTTGAGGACAATTTTGAAATTTGGAGAATTTATTTTTCTAAATTATTATCTGGAAATAAGAAGTCTTCTATACAATTTTGTTTACCAAACAAATTACTTTGTAACTAATATGTATTCGTACAAGATCCTTTGGGGTTATAATGACACATTCTAGACAATGGGCACATCATGATATTGAATATTGGAATTTATTCAAAACGCTACTAAAATTAATTTGTAAATATGCATTTGAACTTGTGACTGAACGCTCAGGACCGTTTGGATTTTAATTCAAGATGCTGCAAGCTTTTCAAAATCTCAGTATGTATTATAGCGGAGTAACTCTTTTGTTGGATTCTTAAAACGTGTCAGTTTGTTTTGTTATTGCATTTAAGACCACATGTTCGTGCATATCGATATCTAGGTTTATGATGTTACATGAATAGTCATTAATATTATAAGCAAATCAAAATTAGTTTAAGAGAAACACAGCGATACTTTATCAGAAAAATATTAGATCTAGAAAAGTATGTGATAAGAACCTGTATTACTTTTGGGCTAAAACGTGGTCATATGAATGGATCAAAATGACATAAATATGAAATCATTTATACGATTAAAACGGAGTAAAGGAAGCTTTGCTGATTGACAATAAAAGTACCAGTTGTAGAGGAATGTGTTGCCAGTCTATTTCATTGATACCTTAATATGCACATTACAGCACACATAATTCCACTTTTTAAAGTGTTAATAATATATATATATATATATATATATATATATATATATATATATATATATATATATATATATATATAGTTCTAATCAAACTTGCTTTAATAAAGATGGTTGATTTTCATTTGATACAGATATTGAGGACATTGTAATCCCAGTTATTTCTAGTTTCTTTACTTCCGATTACAATTTACTACTGTAAAGCTCATGCAAGTTACAGGTAAAAGTGTGAATTCGACATAGAGCACAACATTCAACCATAGATAAATGATTTCACATTCAAACAAACATCAAAACTTCCTGAACAATAATTAAATACTTCTGTTCATAACTAAAAATGCATGTTTGATGAATGTTTGCTGCAACAAACGACCTTGGAAGCAGTTACATTTATGCATCATGCCGTTTCATATGCAGTGCCCCTCTCTGCGGATTTATATCAATTGCACAGTCGAAGTGGTTTCTAAGTATATAAATATGTATGTGACATGTCTTGTCACTTTGGGACAATAACAACAAAATCTCAATTCATATCAAGTTCGGTTTAGAGAAAGTAAAGATTACATTCACATGACTAGACAATGTGGATTCATGGAGAAGTATTCGAAAAAATGAAAGGTATCATATCAAGATTTAACCTCGAGAGAAAAGTGTTTTTCCAACATTTCGATGTGTTATGATGATTAGATGTTGTATGATTCGCTAGCTTATTACAAACTTAACAGACTGTATCAAGGCGATATCATATCCTAAACCAATTCATCATTTGTTTCATTACTGCTTGCTTTATTCTTAAGAACCTTAGAACGCTGAAATCACGTTTAGAATAAAATATATGCTTCATCTTTTTTTGTTTCATTACTATCTGCATGATGTTTTAATAATATTGTAACATATCAAGGAAAAGCGGTCGCTGGTTTGGATAATTAAAAGTCAGTCTGTATTTTTGGACCTCTACAATCATCTGCTAAATGTTGCCTATATATGTTCTATTTATGTATTTATTTATTTATATAGTATTTATTTGCCTATTTATTTCTTGATGTTTTTTTTTTTTTTTTGTTTTTTTTTTTTTTATTTTACGTATACTTGCTCATATAATGAGAAATTCAAAGGAAAAGACATATATAAAGTTGTAATCAAGACATATTTGAGTAATCACTTGGTCTGCATAAACATATATATATATATATATATATATATATATATATATATATATATATATATATATATATATATATATATATATATATATATATATTAAAAAGGTCCATGTTTGACTTTTCCTTCATTCATTTTGTCGTTCATAAATACATACTTTTGAATATTGGACATATAAAGCACTTTTAAAAAATATTTATATTACTGTTTATAATGTAATGTCAGAATTACCATTTCAATTGTAGGGTATATTTCCTGGCCACTTCAACAAAAGACGAAAATAATGTTATCTCCTGCAACCTTGATGGCTCCAATAGAAATTCTTTTATTTCAAGTAATAAAACCCTTGAAAGGCTTGAAATATTCAAGGTAAATACGCAAGCTTATGTAGCCTGTTTTTGTCACTAATTTTATTAATGCTATTATTACTATGATAATTATTGTTATTGCTATTATTATCATGATTATTATTATTATTATTATTATTATTCTTAGTAGTTTTATTATTATTATTATTATTATTATCACTATTATTATTATTATTATTAGTAGTAGTAGTAGTAGTAGTAGTATTCTTATTATAATTATAATTAGTAGTAGTAGTATTAATAGTAGTAGTATTATTACTATTATTTTAGCATAATTTGTTTTTCATTATGTATATTCTACAGTATTTACTATGTACATGTCTGATAGAATGCGTAAATATTTACCGGGTATATAATTTGAGCTACTTCAATCACTACAGTACTGCCCCATACCGACATTCTCTCCTTATAGTGAAAACTGGGAAACATATTGTTGTATATAAAAGATTCCTTTGTTTTTGACTTTACCAAATTATTCGCTACCATCCATGCGATATATGTTTGATCATTCTTAAATGATATTACACATGCCTCGACCTGGTCATTATTTCAGGGATACTTGCTGGTAACTGCCAAAAATCCCCAAGGGACATTAATAATGTCTTATTCCATAGATGATGCCAAAAATACAACATATGGCGTATTTCCTGGCATGGGAACTATTTCAGATATTAAGGTTTTTGATGAAAATGAACGTCAAAATGAAACAGGTAATATTGCAGTATTTTTTATCTTTATTTTTAGTTACCCGTTAAATCACTTTACCGTTCTCTGTTTTAATATATATATATATATATATATATATATATATATATATATATATATATATATATAGAGAGAGAGAGAGAGAGAGAGAGAGAGAGAGAGAGAGAGAGAGAGGGAGAGAGAGAGGGAGAGAGAGACAGACAGACATACAGACAGACAGAGACAGAGAGAAAGAGGGAGAGAAAGAGGTCAGATTTTTAGACAGTGTGGTACTTGTAGTAACGGTGGTACGCGAAATGGTATCAGGACAATTCTTGCTATTTAAACACGACGGCACCGTGATAAGTGTTCTGCTGATTCGATGAATAGACTGATGTCCGAAATGTGACATTGATTGTTCAGTTTAAATTTGTTTCAGGGCCGTGCTTTAACTTGAATGGAGGGTGTGAGCAGATTTGCATAACTAACGGAAGGTCGAGGATATGTGAATGCACATTTGGCTTCAAGTTGGCAGGAGATGGAAAGACATGTAAATCAGGTAGGCGATATTAATGGCACAAAATATCACTTTGCTCTGTCTTGTAGATATATGTACAGAGAAACATACATATAGTTCATATTATCTTCATTCATCTTTCTTAGAGCTAGATACAAGTACCAGATATATTTGAACACATCTTTATGAAAATGTAAGTCATAACCTTTAGGGAAGAATTCATAACATTTGCATTTCTAGAAATATATATATACCGTGTACGTCAATCGAATAAAACGAAACAACACTTTTCAGATTTTCTTTTTGCAACGCGAGTATTTGCTCCAAATCTATGACTACATGATCAACAGATAATGCATGTTTCTAACGACCAAACTACCAATTTTAATTAAACAGTTTGCGGTGATGACAGTTATATAAGCATTCCTATCACCTTCCCTAGAAATTAAATCATAACATTTGCCAACATTGCCGATTATAGATAACATGTTGTTTTTACATGTTGTAAAGATGAATGTCCGGTTCATACACAAGTTGGCTTCGAATGAATTACTACTTAAATTAAACTAGCGTGTTTGAATAGCGAACGGACAAGTGTGTGGAAAGAATACAAATAGCTTTGCTAAATCAAGCTAGCCCACAAATTCAACTACTTACCCTTAAATGTTGGTAACAAATGTAACTAAACAGTTTTAGGTCAAGCAATACTTTCAGCCAAGAAAATCATTGGTCATTGGATGAATAAGTAATGTTTCAACATTTTACTATTGCAGCAATACCTACTGTACATCGACGACAAATATAGACATTGTATTTGCTTTAAATAAAGTAGTTTTTCACGGACTTCTATATTCTATTTTGTAAGACCCAATCAAGGACAATTTCATGTTGGTTGGCGACCTCACGCATGGAAACATTTACCAAATCAGTCTAAATGATCAGAGCGTTCAAGGAATAAAAGCCAAAGGGGCTAATCCTAAATACAGTCCCGTTCACGAGCGTGTGCTATGGATTACAGATTCTGATGATACAATATTTAGCGTGCACCTTAACGGCACAGGGAAGAAACATTTTCCATTATGTATGTATCTTGATCCAAGTTATTGATACACATATCGTAGATTATATTCCATACCGTACACATTAAATTGTGCAATGAGCAAATACTATTTAGCCAATATAATGATGCACCTTAAATTAAGTAGTCATGCTCACACTTCAAAGATAAATGTCAAACAAACTTCTTGTCACTTTGCAATATTTGCATGTTAATTATTAAAACGACCTCAGACGGTAAATGTATTTGCCTAAACGGAAGTCATGAATGGCATCACTTAATGAATTATGCACTTCAAAATGCATATATATTCAACTGTAAAATATTCGTAAAAGACAATCTGAGCATAAACATTGACACATTTATTGTGATTGCTACAGATGTTCCTTCATTGAATCTTCCTCAGTGTCACAGACTGACTAGCAAATTTTAGAAATTACATAAGATCCATATCTCTCGTCGTGAAATATGTCCTTAAAAAACGAAGAAATAAACTTGAATACAAATTAGTTGCAAGCTTCAAACATTCAATAAAGCATTTAGTGTATTTCGTATTTTTTTAGTGAACCTAAAGCAATATAACTCCTACATTTTCATAACTTGAACCTTTAATGCATTAAGAAATACTTGTGATGTGCTTATATTTTCGTACTAATTACATCACAAATGAAAGTGCATATATTGGGTTCAGGAAATCTGAATTACCGATTTTACCAATACACATAAATAAATCATCGATACATAAATTACAATGTGAAATCAATTAAAACACTTTCAGGTAATTTAACATAATTTCTTTCAGCGCGATATGTATATTTTTATGATGTGGACTATTCAACTGGGAATATTTACTACGAATCATATAATCTCACAGACGGAGAAAGTTATATTAGTGTTATGTCGCAGGACGGAAAGCATCTTGATCTTCTCGAGGGGCTAGATGATATAACTTATCTGGTCGTCTATCCTTCAGAGGGGTATGTAGACGGTCTGTGGTCTTTTTGATGATAAATGTATGATGTTCTATTGCTGGAGGACTTGTAACTAGAGTGCTTAAACCGTCTAGCTGAATCAGCCATCTGAAACAATTATTTTTGTTTTATTTGTCAAATAATTATGAGACCTTCATGTTGAATAAATTATACAGTTCAACTCTGAGCCCTAGCTGATATCATAAAATATGTAACTGAATGAATGAATAGAAAAAAGACTTTATTGTAATTTTGAATAAATTGTAATGATAAACATTTTATAAGGCAGTAAAGGCTCTACTCGAATATTAAACTGTATTTCCATATTAGTCTACCTACATGTATCTATTTAATTAAGAGTAAATGTTTAATTTTCAGATATTTGTTTTACTTTAATTCCTTCTCCCTTGTACGGACCACTATGGATGGCAGTCAGTCGATAACTATTCAGGACGATTTAGGAGCGCCAGCAGGGCTCACCGTCGATTACAAAAGTATTTGTCTTTTCAGTTTGTCCAAAATATGTTTAAAATAGAAAATATAACAAACATTCATTCATTTTATGCTAATATAAGATTCAAAGATATAACCTTTTGGGGACTATTAATTGCTGCGTTATATGCCACAATCTCTCAAATCTTTTATCAATTTCCTTTCTAAAAACGTAGGATGCCAGGTGGAAATATATTGTGATCGTTCTACGTTTGGGTAGATTTAATAATGAACACAATTGTCCCCAAATCGCAGATCAAATGATTCATTTCTTTTGGAATAAAGAATATACAAAGGGGTCAATTATCGTTGGTATCTCTAAGAAAATAATTTATGTGGCGCACCCTCCGAAACCGTACTTCTTGTTTCAGCTGGGTACCTATACTGGATCGAAGGAAGCCTCACTGTAAAGGTTTACGATATAAAATATTGCAAGACGGACGGAACTAACCTCAGCAAGTTGTTCACGTTTAACGAAACCTTTTTAAACCAATATCAACCAACCGATCTAGACATCTACGGAGAGTATTTATTCATTGCTTTTATGAAACAGTCGTAAGTATTGTAAATAAATTAATGAGAGAAGTCTGCCATAAGTAATACCTATGGTGCATGCATCACCATGGAGATAACTGCTTAGGGATTAGATGTAGTATGCCATGGGCACACTGAAAGCCGATAAATAGCACTGCATTTCTTAAATGTGAGAAGTTTACGTCCTTTGAAATACATATTACAAATTTTTAATACATATTTCATGGTGTAAGCTTTACACCTTAGTTCTTTAGTTTGTGTTGGTTTATTCTGCTTAATTTGTATAAATAATAATAAAACATAAATACAAACTAGAATGCATTCATCACTTGCTCATATTAGGTTTCAAAACTTTGCTTCCTTTCAATGACAATGCCTTTAAAATGGTGTAGGTCCATATTGCAAGTATACATCATAATAATAAAATATCTATTCGGTTGGATTTGGTTATTATCTAAATATTTGAAATACCTCTTGACCTTGTTCCATATGTATTATCTCAATGTGATGTCTATGTTGCTATATATTTCAATTGTTTTTGTGTTGTTGCCTTGATTAATGTTTCCAATGGTTTAATCCGTGTTCCATTTTAACTACCTTGTCAACTGCATTTTGTTATTAAAGTTTTAGTTGTCAAATACACATTCATAAATAATTATGTTTGACAAACGACTAAGTTCGTGCCTGATAGCAAAACAGCACTGAAAATAAGTGCAGCTTTTTATTTTGCGACGATCAGGCGTGTGATAAAGCTGCAGATATCCAACCCTAATGAAATGACTGAGTTTTCTGTACTCGGAGAACTGGGGAGAATATATGACGTCAGCATTTATTCATCCACGGCCCAAAAAAGTGAGTAAACAATCATAGAAAAAGAAATATCATTTATACATCTAGCTATGCATAGTTTAAACTCTATACGATTGTACAAAGAATATCTAAGAGATTGTTTTACATAGCTGCATATATATTTCCACTATTGTTATATGAGTTACATATTTTAAGATAATGCATAATCCATCAGTGCACTATGGTCATTATTGTATCACGATAAATTTATGTATCAATTACTATCTTGGAAATAGCAATTCTGCATAATCTTAGCAATACCAATTTAATTAACTGTTTTGCCATCGAAAATATGAGAAATCAAAACATTTTTCACCAAAAGATAATAAACATGCATACATTAATATTTCGCTTATATTGATGTTGCATATATTGTTTTTGTTTTGTTTTAAGAAAATAGATTCTGCTCTGATCGTAATGGAGGTTGTTCCACGTTTTGCTTGCCAGTACCTGATGGTGGTGTATGCGGTTGTGAAGATGGCATAGAACTTAAGGAAGGAAGTACCTCAGTATGTTCAAACAGTAAGCAATCTTGTTTACTTTAATAAGCTATGAAATGTGAATTATGTGTAAAATAACCGAACTACAAAGGTCAACCGTACGTCATCTATAAAGCGTGCACAACGTAGACAGAATGTCAAGATTATACAATACAAAGGTAAAGCTATAAAATATATTATTTCATCAGGCAAATGTATTACCATCAATAAAGTATATAGGCCAAAAACTTGTAGGTAACTATAGCTATGTCAGTATTTCCCACAACATCTTTTTGACATAGTTTAATTCATGGGGTGTTGATTTCAAAATAAAAGATATTGGTTAAATGTTTAAATAGATCTCTTAGAAGATACTTAGTGTCTTACTGATAGATGCATGAGCATAGATGTCTTTTTTACCCTCCATATATTAATGTGTTAAAATGGACATAAACTGTGGTGATATTGTTTGATGACTACAGTTAGACAAGTACTTAACCTATCAGCCAGCACGCTTCAAAGATTCTTTCTATCGAGACTGTTCTTATTTTATTCTAGTTCCTTCAGTGACGGCTGGATTGTAAACACAATCGCAGGTATGCTCGGTCAGCTATGTGATTACTAACGCATGGGACATAACTACAAGTAGAATGAAAATATCACAAATATTGAGAGCACAGAGACAGTCAAATGGAGTAAAGATATCAACAGTCGTTGTCAATGCATGATTTGCATGAAATATTTCACCATTTAATATAACTAATTGTGTAACGTGGGTCGCTGTGCATCTTTCACAAGGTATTTTGCTTTATCTGTCTTATTTACAAATAATTTGTCCATGTGCCTCGTTCCAATTGATTACATAACCCTTGGACGGTCTCACATCGCATGTACATGCCTACTTTGAACGAGAACAATCGTCACCCATTTTATCCACTGCAATGATTATTTTAACTTGGCACTATGTTACGAGTATATTTTAGGTAATTATTTGTTTACCTACTGGAAACATTTTACGTTGTCTTCTTTAATGTGTGTTTTATTCAATTAAAACCTCCTGGAACGAGTTTTATTCTGTCTAAAATGGAGTAATTATTCACAGAACTCTAATTTACTGATGGTAAGATGGTAGCTTTTCCGCTTCTAACATCCGAATGGAAGTATCATGGTTGTCCCCATTCTGTATCTTTGAGTTAATATCAGAAGTTCAATGACGGCGTTTAGTGCATAACTATTGCCCAGTCATTTCAGATTTGAGACCGACAGCATGTACATTCACTGTCGTATTTCTCCTTTTGAACTAAATTCGGAAGTAAATTTAAACATTTGGATTTGAAATGTTTACACTTCGAATTTTGATTTCTTCACATTTCCCAATTGTCCAAATTATGAGCTATCCGGTTATTGTTCTGTTCCAGATCTTATATTGGCCAAGACTTTGAATTATTAAAACTTCGAATTCATCCAGATTTGGTGTCTCTTAGTTTCAGATTTGCCTCGGATGGTATGTACTGAAAACTTAGGAAAGCTTAGATTTTCGTTTTAAGTACTTTTGTTTTTTCTAGTTAATCATAGATAATCGTAGGAAAGGGACAGTACCAGTATCTACTGAATTTATTATTAATGTCATAATCCACATTATTTATTTTACCATTTTAATTTAGACAATAATATGGTGCTAAAATTCTTTTATTTCTAATAAATTTGAAATTGTAGTGAATTGTTAAGACATCGATTGTTGAAGTGTGTATGTATGTATGTATCATGACTTATAATCAGCATTGTTGTATGCAAAGGCAGTTGTGATTTCGTGAATAAAAGAAAATTAAAGGAGAACATAAACGTAAAACACTATTTATTGTTTGTTTATTTATATCAAAAGTAGCATACATGCTTTCTTTCTTCTCTAAATTATCTTTGCCTTTCTAGACTTTTAGTGTACATAAATATCGCCACAGACACCAACACCATATTTATATCGTGTTTTACCTTAACGCGACACCATGAAGGAAGGTTATCAAACGGTCGTAGGAAACGGTTCAGACGTGGAATCCTAAAAACAAGAATTTAAGTAATATAAAGGATTAAACGGAATTAGATAATCTTTGAATAACTAAATGTTAATCCTGTATTTATATTGGAAGTAAAATGGATGAAACGAGCAACATTACTTATTTATAGTTTGCTGTAGGTGGTGTCTATCCCTCCAGTGAAACTGATGATGAAATAAGAACATACATTTTAATGACAAATGGAAATAATGTTTCCCTTGTTTAACTTTAATTGACTGTTGGATAGAAATCTGAATCAGTATGCACATACAGTGAAACACATAATTTAAGTCTCCGACAATGACAACGAGTGCACATTTTATTAATGATTCTCTCAGATTGCAAGAAACGCCAGAAATGATTGATAAAGTTGAGAGTGAATAACTAAAGTTAAAACATAAATTAGCGGTGCAAACTCATCTCAAAGCAAAGTTTCAAGCCTTAGCAAGCAAACATTGCATAAATCCCAACAGAATTGGTGGATCCAATAAAATCAATTAAATCGAATTAGAGTTATTTGATATAAATATTGACATTGATGAATAACTCACACAGTTTAATAATGGAACAGATCTCGTCGGCTGGAATCATCATAATAGATCACTTTATATAGATATCAGTTTGTCCGTTATAGATTGTTCAATGCATAATGCACTTAAATACGAACAGAAAACCAACTAGTTGGAGCACTCATGGACAGTTTTGGTTCTGTGCACAGAGCTGAGATTGCTCCCTCAAAGTTGAAGACTTGGTATAGAGGGAAAGGGGAGATAATTCCTAAACCAATATACAATGTCATATACAAATTGCCAGATTAGCACATCCTTCTTTAATTAGTGACGTTGTGAAACTCTTAGCAATGAATCATATCACTCAAGCCAACAATGACTCGGGTATAAGAGTGAAACATTGTGAACATAGGCCAAATACTAAACTAGAGGTTGAACATTGACTGTAAAACTGGAAGCGCACACAATAGCCAATGCACAGAGAAGCAAATGAGTATGTTCTGTTCAATATAATATAGCTTATGATATTGAAGATCTACCAAAACTTTGGGTATGATGAATTCAAACAAAACATGGATAAGTTCGATTCAGCAATAACTTAAACATGCCCAACAGATAGCAATAGAAACATTAACAGTATCAGACACTAATCGAATGAAAGATTTAGTGGTTTTAACTATAATTGCAATAGTTTTAGACCAGACTCTAACATTTAGGTCAAATGATGAAATTTTAAGACGATTTCAGAGTGGTTGGAAAGGCAACAGTAAACAAAGGAAAAGGCAAAAACAGGAAAACTGGAATGGGGCGAAAGTAGAACCAAAACTTGACCATCCCTCGTTGTAGCTTGGAAAATGGAGAAGAATAGTTTCATTGGCAATAATAAGTAAGAATAAAATGAGATTATTTAGCTACACATGGGCAGGTGTATCGATTTTAAGAAAAGGTGAAATAGAACAATTGTTAAAACTACCAAAAATAAAATATTTCTGGCAGTATCTACAACGACTATTCCATTTTTTCGGCAAGGCGAATGTGGAGAAACCTTGGGAAAAACTTATTTAGATCGTTGATGCTAATTTGCAGACATTCAGCAAGAAATGATCCTGTAGATGGACTTTATGGCGGCAAACAAATGTGATTTAATGAAACACAATGGTAACATAAAGGCTAATCGAGAAATAGTTACCCGTTTCTTTACTAACTTAAAGAGATTTGTCTGAAGATGGGTAGCATATATTGGAACTGTTCATGTTCCTTCACATTCAGAAAGTATTGTACACAGTATACTACTAGATGTATGAGAAGGCTCCTATGGAATAATTGAACCTGAAGTGAACAATATTGAAAAGACATGGTTCTTTGTAGCTAAGGTACTAGCTTACCCTAGTAGACAAAGACTGTCCATTAGAAGAACAAAGTTTGGGACTGAAACATGAAAAGTATTTAAAGATTCACGTGTAGTTCAATATCGCCCTGGATCAATACTTCTGAAGTAAACAATATCTCAAATACAGATTGTAAAATTAACTACCGTGTCAAGTATGTAACGTTCAACACAATAACTTGCCTAGAGAAACTTCACATTTACATACTGTTCTGCAAGAAGCGATAACGTTAATGTTCATTCTCAATCAATTAAATTTTCTAAATGCGCTTAGTGTGCTGGCTAATAACTTCTCAAAGTTAACTTTTTATTTCCATGCTATTTACAATAACATCTTTGAAAATATTATTGAATACAGTAATTCATATAACATTCGATACGAGATTATGAACGAACGCGGTATAATTATATCGGACATATACGAGCAAAAAGACAAGACCATTATGGCATGCATTTTATAATTCTTTTAAGATTTTATTCTGCAAGAATGACATGGCATCGTATATTCAAATACAATATATACACGAAGTATACAACAATAGTATTACTGCACTTTAACATTAAATGTTCAAAATAACATTGATACGGAGTTATAAGTCACGAACAAACTGATATCAAGGAAACATACCAAGTTATTTATGTCCTCACATTTTCCATGAAATCTACTTTCGTCACCTGGTACTGGCTAAAGAAGTGAATTAGACTTAAATCAGCCGCAACGCTTATAACTGTAACTTGCTTCATTCAGTCAACACCATTCAGTCAGAACAGCAAACAAATGTACAAGCTTCGAAGTTTCAAGATATATTAAGTATCGAAATGAGAGAAGACAAAACCAAAAACTATAAAACTACACATGTTAGTTGTTAAAATCCTGAAGTTTTCACTATACTATGGTTGATTTTTTGACAGTATGATACTATTTAAATGCGCCCAATTCGTCTACACAGTACTGAAGTCTGCTCAGTGGCTGTTCATGCAATAAATTAGGTGATTTGAATGAAATAGATAACTGTCTTCTTCACCTTTCATGAAGTTATCACCAGCCGAGAATCAACAGGGTTACTTTTAAATATGCCGCTACGACGGTTAACAATGACAAATCAGGAGGTTGCAGAGCTTCTATTTTACTTTTTAGCGCCGCTGTTTGAAACGAAACATTAACTTCTGAATGCAAATGTTTTATGTTGATAGTGAAAAACGGATTTTGAACTTATAATATGACATGAGAAATACAACGCGGTTCACTTGTGACATTTGAGCATATTGGTATCATTTTCTTTTTCTCTTTTATTTGTCCTGTTAGCTATTGTCGATACTATATCACCTATTGTCGAATCTGGTCATAATTAACACGTGCCGACTTCAAACACATGAACTATAATATTTTCAAAGGTAAATAAATCATGATTACTACAAAAATTAATTTGAATACAGAGACAATATTCGCGACTACGTTACAGAATATATACAATTTTTAAAATTAAACATGTACCAATAGAAAATTACAAACGTTCAGACAAAAACCTTCAGTTTGGAGTACATGTAGTTCAAGACGTTTTACCAGGGATATATATTTAAAGCCGTGACAAATATGATGCCACATTGTAATAACAGCCACTGTAATTAGAGGGTAGATTTTTAGCATTGGCAAACATTTGGCTTTGACATTTCGAGCGTTACTGAGAGCAATGATGTGTTTAGCCAACGGGACGGAGCGTCAGATATGCAATATAAGAAGACATTCCACTTACATAAATTAAACCAACGTACAGCATTGAGGGTTATTTAATTGCACATCAAATGCAATCCTATTTACCGCATATACCCTTCCACAACTGAATTTACATACTAATAGACACTTCTCACGTGCTTAGTCAAGCTAGCATAACTGTTTTTCCCCCGATAAATGATTACAGATTCAAATGCCACATATAAATGCCACAAGTTGTCATAGTCTTGATTTAAACATACATTTATTCCGATTATTTTCTAAATTTGCATCACGTGTAAATGCTGAAAGCTATATTTGATAATAAAGCCCATCCCATTACAAAGAGAGAACATACAGAGTGATTAAGATGATTCAGATGAATTAGTCTTTAACGGTCTATAAAGCAATGTTATCCCACAGGACAGGCTGTCCTTTCTTAAAAACAAAATGTGAAATGAATTTATAGGATGCAAACACGTGAGAATGAGAAGAGAAGGTGAAATGCAATTCATGTCAAATTTCGATTACGTTGTCAACTTGAAAACTGTAATTGATAATTTGAAAGCATTTTGAACATGTTTTATTCGTCTTGAAACAAACTTCACACACACACACACACACACACACAAGTGTTAAACGAGGGAGAGAAAGAAGCATGGATAAGAGGAATTTCCAAAATGATAATGCTATATAAAAAAATACAATCTCAATTAACGTAGAAACCCGTTTCACAACTACCTTCGCATAGTAACAAGAATTTTGTGAAATTTGAAGCGATCATATATGATGTGCATGTATGAACTAGACAAACTAATTGCTAATTCAGTAACTGTCATGTAGATTGATATAATGTATTGTACCAAAGTTTCATTAAACATTATATATTTAACGGTAATCATACCATCTATAATATATTTTATGACCAATTTTGGTTACGGAGAGTTTTTGTTACAGGTAACACCTTTTGTCCACCCACTGTGCATGCTTTTTACGCTATAAGCAGCAATTGGAACAACCTAGGAACGCTCGATGCCCTCGAGGATCAAGTGAAGACCAATTTTATATATAAGAAACCGCGACATATAAGAACATCATCTCTCCGGTAATAAAATAGTATATCCACAATCACCAACATTCTGTTAAACATCTTATTATCGTGCAAATGAGTCCCTTGAAATCGTCGGTAGGTCACACGCACACAAACATATAACGTGAGTCGTAAGCTGATTGTTTTTGCGACGCGTATTTGTCTTCGTATATGTTAAAAGCTTGTGCATAATGAAGTCACGTTTCGTATGTTACAATTGTAGGTGAAAGTGTGTGATGAATCGTCATCAGTTGCAAAAAAGACCAGAAGAAACAAGGTATGTTGTTGTTTTGGATTTAACGCCATTTGTCAGAGGAAGATAGGCTATAAATGACGGCCATTATAACTGGTGGAGCCCGTGTCCAAAACAAGACCGGTAATAACCACGTGCCCACAGGAAGCTATTTTATAACATTTCTCATTTACCCATATTGGCATTGCCCTAGAGTTGCATTGGAGATAGAGATATACAAGTCTTCCATATGGGGCTCCCAAACAGAGTCTGTTACAATATATGGTGAGTGCTATACCAAGATATTACATTATGTTGCGTGATAACATTAATTTAAATTATACGCTTGGAAATACTATTATCATCGAGGGTAAAGAATGTTGGTGTTCACCCATATTGAGATTCGAGGCTGTGACTGTGTTTTATGTCACCAATTTCCTTGCCAACAATCAAATCCGGTTAATCATGCAACAACTAACAAAAATAATGGACCATAGCCGCTGATATGAAAATTATGTGTATTAGATGTGATTTGAATTACTTGGTCCCCATAGGTGTCTGCTACTCAAAAATGATTGTATAAGGCAAGGAATTTCAACAATTCGTTTGCATTGCTATATGAATGTCAGGAAAAGAGAAACAGGACTAAAATGTATAGTCTGATTTAACAACCCATTGAATTATTTTTGGAATTGTGCACATCCTATGGTCCTAAAAGCCAGGTTCAAGGATATGATTCATTTCTACTAATTCAAAGCAAATGCTTGTACAAATAACACATACACCCTTGCTATCACAATTACAGTTTGGGTCATTTGAAGAGCAAAATGTGAATTTACCCTTTGTTATTTAAAACATACATCAGTGGTCGAAGATATCTTTAACACTTTTGTCCTTATGAATGTTGTATGCCATATTTGAGAACAAAATGATTGCGATAATCAATATTAAGCTCAAAGAAATAAAGGAGCTTCCTACTCGGTCCTTGTATCAAATAATAATGCGTATGATAACATCAGCTCTTTATGAATGAAAGGGCAAACTAAATGTTAGAAAGTATTTAATTTAAAGACAGCTTCTAGTGTTAAGAGTTTCCACAATACCTGTAATAAAACAAACATTCCTTTGACTAACTATTAAAAAGAAAAGGACAACTTTCACCTCTAAACAAAGAGTTACATGTAACAAGCAATTTTATTGCGTGCTAACAGGTGGTTTTTCACTGAGTAGGCTTCCTTGATTAAAAGAGTTAGAGCCTGAATAGATCATCCACGTTCTTTAGAAAAGCTTTTAGAGGCCTTGTCCTTCGAGTTGCATGGTTGTAGAGCATGCTAGACATTGTGCTTATAACCATATGGACACCGGTGGGAATGCGATCATGAGATGAGTCCGGATTGGCTAACATGGTTTGCTATTTGGCGAGATACACTACTCAACTTGCCAATTTCGTTTTTGCATATATCTGCTATAGTTCCAGTTTTAGAACTGATATAAGTAAAGCTGGTTGATATGTAAACAATCCCATAGACTAAACAACATATAAATTTAAACAATTTTATGCAATTAAGAATTCATGGAATCAAGCAATTTAAAATAATTCTCATGTTAACTCTAGATCAAAAATCGATGTCAGAATTAAACATGACTAAATCTCAAACAAAAATGAAAATGAAATAAACACAATACATGTTCTGACATGTATAACATGGGATAATGAAATAATGAAATATCTAAGAACTATGTTTTCCATTGTTTTCTTATAACATCAGATTTGAACATTAATGTATATATTGCAGGTTGATAAGAAGATATACAATGAAGAAATTATTTGTAAAATTTGTGAACATGATAAATGAAATAAAATATTACAATAAAACGAATAAAACTCATTATCTACCTTTCCTAAGGATGTAAAATCATTAAATTAAAGATCGCCTAATAATTATCAAAGAAGGTAAGAAATCGTCTTTATCAACCTTTTTATATTTTTAAAAAGAGTATATATGTTGATAGTCCGCATTGTTTTACTCATCGATTTTCATACTCGCTGGATATGGTATGTGATAAAATAAATTGATCCTACATATACAAGCTTTCCCTTACTAGAGCTTATAATTTTTTGGGTAATATGAACATTTAATTTGGTTTGCATTTTCATAGCATATAACATACTTGTGATCCCAAAGTATCGTCCTTTTGTATTTTATTTCTTTATTAACATTTTTATTTATTTCTATTTAATTATAACGGTTATAATCTCCTTCTTGAATATAATTAGACTTATATATAGCAATCGATACAATTATATATTTTGAAAATATTTGACGATCAGGTTCAAGAATGAATCATCAAAATTACTTTAATGATCCTCAATAATAACTAAATGTTGTCTTCTTAAAACATATGATGTAGTTTGAATGGTTATTTGACAATTGTTGGTAAGTCTGGACTAAGGTAGAAATGTTGCTCCCAGGGTTAGATATATTGAAAATGTCAATATCTGAGCGCCATCAATCAATTACTACAGAATGAAATTCAGGTGAATCTGGAGTGTTAGATTCTGTTTGGCTAGGCCCTGTTCTGGAGTTGGGAATGGAGTCGTGAATAAAAATGGTTCATCCCCCTCATTTTTGCCATTTGTTCTGATTTGGGTGTAACTATTTGCGTAACCTGAGATATTTGTTAAGTATCTAATAGTACTATATTGGTGTGTCACTTGCAAACATATCATGTCTGGTTTAAATGTTTCCTTATTTAATTCAATTATGAATTAAGGATTATTATAATTAATCCGCGGAAATTCCCTTGCCAGATAATTAATGATTGTTTCTTGTCCTTATTACATTTAGCCTAAATGTTTATCAGTAATATTGGGATATGTTATGCAAGGTACATCAAGTCGATTAGTTTGCTTAGTAAATTTACTGATATATTGTTCAAGTAATTTAGGTAATAGTCTAAAAATAGGTTGGGTTGAAGTTAAGTTATTCTGATATATATTTATGATGCATACTATTCATTCTCAGATATGCTAAAGCATAACGCTTAGCGAGAAATGATCTGCTAAACTAATATTAAATTGGTCGTGGACCTTGTTACCATTCGCGTTACTTTTAATGCCATCTGATGCAACCGTTACTTCAGGTAACATCGGTAAGAGTTCCTTTTCTATTGGCAACGCTAATGCTTATCAATCGTTCTCGGTTAGGGAATGGTAATACATTGTTTTCTACTGGCATTGCTTATTTTCTTATCACCTGTTCTCTTGGTTGAACTGCAATGTTTGTTTACATGTTTTCTTTCCTTATTATTGCATTGCAGGGTGGAACGATGGTGTTCTTTTTGGGGGCTCCTGGATATTGGCTTGAATACCACTTCTGTTTTTATTATGTCCTGCGTTACGTCATTTGATGGTTTAGTGGTCTAGGTTAATTTTCGTTGACTGAGTGTCCTCACTGTGGTTTTAGCCTTTTGATATGTTACATGGTCCGTCTCCATGAGATCGATGATGTCTTTTTCCTTGGTGATATATAGCCACTCATCTGATTTAGGTCGGTGAGGTTCTCGGCAGTTTGCGCACTGTATAACTTGATATTTGCACCTGCCGCCATGATGCCTGCCACAGGTGTTGCCCATCGTTTTTAGAGCATGTTCTGGTGTGGTGTCCCCATGCCTTACCATTGCTACAAATTCTGGGCTTGTTAACATAATCCTCCAGTTTGTAGCAGTGTCCAATATTGCCAAATCTAACAAGGAGGAGTGGGGTCGATATAAATTCTACGAGTGGTGCTGCCGTTCTTTTTCCTTGTTTATTATTCATCCCAATTTCTTATGTTGGCTTCTTGCTGTATCAGTTCTTCCGTGACTTAATCATTGATTGTTTGAAGGTATCCTCTACTTAGCTCAAATACATTTTTCTAGATACAAGTTGGTGTAGATTCCTCCAGGTACGACACTTGTTCTGTTCTTGTTGGGCTAGGAGTTTCCTTATTCGTTTGGTTGGTGATGTGTGGTCTGGTGTTACAAGCGGTGTGCCTGGTCAATGACACCTTTATGGAACTAATTCGGTCGATTTTCATGTATTTGGTCACTTGTTGTAGCGTTTTTGGCCTTAATAGTGTAAATTCTCCTTCATGTACTTTAGTTTGAGCTGTAGTAATACTTAGTGCCAAGGTTGAAAACCTGGGAATTGCTACAAGTTATAAATATGGTATGTTATTTGGGATTGTATTTTTTAGTATGTTGATTATAATCCTTCGTTTCTATATTTCAGCTCCATTGTGCGGATAATGTGGATTTGCTAGCCATTATAGGGTCACTATTCTTCTTTCCTTTGGTAATGCCGTATTTTCCTTTGGAAGTGCCATTGTCGTTTGGCTGGGTATCTGGTTCTTTACTAGGTTTATTACTTGGGCTAATTTTGGCCTGTGTGCGTCTTTCTTTTATAGTTGTCGATTTGGCCTTGGCTTGGCCATTTTTAGGGTTTTCCCCTTGGCAACATATTTAACCGCCTTTACTGATATTGGTGGTGTGGATTTTATCCAACGTGGTGGGTCTAATGAGGCAATGGGTTTTTCCGTTTCGATGTCATCTTGCTCTTGGTAGTATTTGGATTTTTTTGATAGTCAAAGGATTTGGCTACTATGTAACACTTCCTTTTTAACTGAGTGATATTTTTTGTGCTCCGAGGCCGGTGACCGTTTTACTAGTATGTATGTTGCTTGAGTTACATTGATCGTTGTAGCTGCTTCTGAAGTCTTGAGTGGTGGGGATTTTTTTAGACGACCACGTCGACACACGTTTTGACGTTTGATGTTATGTTAGATTTTTTCAGTGACCCCTTTTGCTCTTCTGTTTTAATTATAGGCTGGGGGAGGTTTATCGATTTACATTATTGATTGTGGGGTACTTAGATTGGCTGAGAGAAAGTAATTCCAAGTCACTTGGTTGGTCTATGTTAATTATTGGTTTTCCTGACAGGGTGTCTATTTGAGCTCTTATTGATTTTATTCCTAGTTTATTGCGATATTTTCCAACAAGTGCTAGTTTTAGAATTTGGTTATAATTCAATTACAGGGGTCAGAAATATTACTCAATAGAATACTTCCAATCAGTTAATATTTAGTTGCCTAGATAGTCAATGAGAAAAATATAAATATTTATTTATTTCCTAATACATAATAGAATTGATAAAACTATGACATTTTAAGCTACTGTAATTAGAGTTACTTGGATAATATGCTTTTAAAAATAAGTAATCAGGAGGTGAGCAGCAGTCACTGGCAGAAAATATCGTAGTGATTTGCACGGTCTTGCTAACTTGCTAGGATTCCGCCCAGGTATATGTCAGTCGTGACACATGTTGTGGGCTTAAGTTCACCATGTATGTTGTTTACCTCGTATTTACCTCTACAAATATTATAGATTTTACACAGATAATTTTGTATGATTGTTGGTTCAGTGGTAAATAAGTTCAATTAAGTAACAGATAGAGCAAGTGGAGTAGGAAAAGAGTCAAGCAGTAATGGATTTTTCAGAAGTACAGAATACAATACCCGAATGTTTAATAAACCAATTTCCCCTACCTTACACAATAATTGATGTTGTCTCCCTTTCCAAACGTTTTCCTAGTTAATATGTTATCAGTTGTTTGGACTATATGCCGGGAGTGTTTCTGGGCAGGCTGCTAGACCTCTGCGCGGGTCGATAATGGATGGCGGGCTGATGGTCATTGTATGCTCGTCTAACTACTTGTCGGGCAACAACCTGGCAGGCGGGCTGCAATGTCAACCGATAGTGACTAAGCGGTTAGAAATGTACAACTTTTGTACACGTCTTCTGAGTGACGTACCGCTATATACACATGCAACACGGATGTAAATGAAAACACCCCTTACACATGCTAACAATACACTCATCGCATGCGAAACATGGACCGCGCGGAACTAAAAGTAACACACTCCTCCCTTTTTCATACAAACACATTATACTACATCCATTACATAGAACGAAACACTAAACCTACCGGACACATTATCACGCAAGCAAAGTTATGAAGTGTTTACAGACACACTTGTAACCCTTACATACAAAGGAGAATGAGAACCATTTATTGTCCAGTCGACAATCCACAAAACCTCTCTCTTCATTTTGGTGTTGTTGTTGCTGCTGATAATGTTGTTTCTGCTGTCTATATATATCACTGTCCACATTTCCTCTTCCTGCTAAGTCTCTTCTCTCGAAAACATTGACTTGCTGACTTCGGGCATGTGCGACAAGTTAATTTCCACATGGTGGGATCTTTAGTTACTCGCAAAGGGGAATCAGTGTCTCACACCCGTGTGCTTTAATGTGAGCACATATCACTGGTCAGTTTTGGTCCGGACAGGGCAACGGAGGAAAGACAAAATGGGAGGCCCCCTCCCATGACTCTACAGGCAATGATCGACAGACATTTCTATTAATTTTTCCCCATGTACGAAATGTAATTTTCGTCATCTTGACGGAATTGTGAATAGGTGCTTATTGGCTCCCTGTACTGTGTATGGTTCCCTAACCTTTATTTGACATCTGCTGCTCGTCGATGTGATGAGTTGTAACTGCTGTAACTGACACGGCTTTATAATTTAAGCTTTTAAATTGATTAATATCAATAGTGTCTCCTTGTGAGACGGGCTTGATGGGTTTGGATTTTAAGCACTTTATATTTGCGAATAACGACCATGGCTATTTGAATTGTGCCAATATTGCCATGTATAAGTCATTTATTTTCTATGATATATTAATGCACATTATGCGGTGTGCCTGTTGGTGTGGGCTATTAACCACCTTATATTTCATCATTTTGGGACCCTATCTACCTTAATGGTCCTAATTTATTTTAATCATTCTATTTTAGTAAGCCAGGTGCGGTCGGCCTGATGGTTCGGGCTATTAACCACCTCATATTTAATTAATTTGGGACCATCTCTTTGTGAATAATCCTGATTGTTTATGTAGTGCATAAAAACATTTGTTAATATTTACTTATTTTTATTTCTACTCAACCCACCATTGGGCCACAACTATTTTGTAATTTGTTTGCTTTAGATCATCTAAAACAATACAAATTGAAAGAAGAATTCTTTTTTGTAATTAACACAAAAAAGGAAGAAATTATTTTTTTTAAATACACTTATTATCCCCTATCAGTTTGTATTTATATCATCCCTATAATACTATCTCTGTTACGTATCACCTTGCTTCTTATGCGGCATCCCATACAGGCTTACGGCGTTTACGAGGCTGTTGTTCTTTAAACAGTGAATGTTGAGTCTGAGTCTGCGCATCGGAACAACCGGGCCCTATGCTGTCCGATCTCTCTCGTCCTTCATCGATTGTTTCGTTCTCCTGGCCTAATTATTGAGGGGACATATTGCATAGTACCGGCATATATTCTGGGTTAGGACTCGGGTGTGGGGTTTCAATGAAGTCATGACTATAGTTTCTAGTTTTCCAATAAATACTTCAAACTTCTGCATTGCCACCTTAGACTTATTTTCATTTAACTCTTGAAAAGTAACTGAAAGTATTTCAAGGCTTGCAGTGATGCTTAGATTTGTCTAAGGTATGGTTGTGGTTATATAGTGATTACGGGGTATATGATAATAAGTCTAAAAGACTCGTGATTGAACCGCTTTATATTTGTAAAGAGCGGACGAAATGGAATACATCCCTGCACTGTTGCAGGAAAGCTATGCCTGACATAATCTAGATGGATCGAGAGAAGAGATAGAGCACATATTCATAGGGTTTACATTAGAGAGAAAAAACAACAGACACACATTTTCAAATAATACAAATTTTGTTTATTCACAACCAATAAAAACCCAACTACAAATACAACATCAACAAGGCAACACATTGTTTCAAACTTATTTGCAGACTGTGAAGTCACATTCGACTTCCCCTAATGTATGTCCTTTTTGCCAATGATGCACACTAAGTTTCCTAGCTAAATCATAATGTTTATAAAACCATTTTTTGACTTTATTATCATTTCTAGAACAGTCACGATCAAAATAAGTCCCTAATGTTCTAAGGGATATCCAAGACTGAGTTGATAAGGAAAATACACAATATTGTTCTGACACCATGAAATCCGTGTTTTGTAATTTAACATTATTGAATCCAGTGTTCTTGTCATTTCTTCTCATAAAGTAGATGATGTCTTCTTCCAAATGAGGTAATCCATAATAATCAGAATACTCCACATTGTGTTCGTCGGGAAAGCAGACGGTCACCCTGTTGGTTCCTGGGACATGGCAGTCGTCGGTGTTGATGACATAAGCTTGAATGTATTTAGGTATGCGATGAGGAAGTTCATCTTTGGCGCACACGACAAAATTCCTACAAGCGGTGTAGAAATTCCTTTTCAGAAGGCAATACAGTTAGCGGGTATCAATTTTATTTTGCTTTCGCATGTAATTCTGTGTAATCAATTCAATCCTCACTTTTCATTTGAACAATTGTATTGAGTAAATGTCTGTTTGCTTTGTCTTCTTACTCTGTGGAAAGAGAGACTCGATGTGTCTGATCACCAGAGAAGTCAATTGGGGGGAGGGTACTCTGGCAAGTCTTTAATTCACTGATGCAACACTGCTTCTTCTGAGATGAGACCCAAAGCGTCATCCAGATAATATTGCAGTTTCACTTCTTGTTTCACCATCATATATTTTTCGTGTTGAATGTGACTGGGATGAACGTTTTAGCATCGATAACAATGGTTGAGGGTCAACGCTCTACTTGTTTCTAGCTAGGTGCTTCGAAAAAAGGGAGACTAAACGTTCTTCTTGTTCTGGCCATCTCGACATCAGGGTATCCTCTTCGTAGGTGTATGTTATGTAGCTTCAAAGACATCATCATCTGCTATCTCCAAACAGTCCAAAGAGGAATAAAAGTCTTCCATAGCGTCTAATAGTCTAGAATCACTTCTCTCAAGCTGATAATTTATATCGTATTGCTAAATCCTGCATTCAAGATGACATTCACCTTCCTGCCAAGAGCTGTTTAAAACTGACGTTCCACACGAAGGTGGCCAGATTTTATAGGGTGGAAATGTCCCTCGTCGCCTCAGTCTGGAGTGAAATCAAAAGCCCACACAGAGTAACCTTCTGCACAATCGTCGTACGAAATACAGAGGCTAGTGGTGGTACCTATATGTCATGTGGCTTCGCACAGGGACAAGTACGGCCTCAATTAATTATTATCGGCGGAAAAGACAGGTTCAAATGGTCGGGTACACAAGGTCTTACCATTTCGACTATATTCAATCTTGGACACTTTGGCGGGGTCACAATAAAAATGGTTTTCTTTGAGGGTTCCGTTGAAGGGTGACATTTTGTCCATACCAATGTTCAAATGTTTAGGTAACTGTTCTTGGAACAGATGATCTTCGATACTAGATAGATATCTAGCGCGAATAATGAAAGTTTTTACTCCCACTAGTCGTATTGGATACATGGCGGTCGTTCTGTTCAAAGTGTGACTGATGTCGTTTCCCACTTTGGGTAACACTTCCACGTGACCCAGGTAGAATCTGGCTTCTTGGATGATGGTTTTTGATTTTTCAGCATTTTCCGACATTAAATAGAAAGCGGTATTAATTTCGATTCAGTCTCAGTCGGACATCTACACTGTTCAGCAAATACTTGTCTTGCAAACATATGTCAAAATGCAAGTGATCCATCAGTTCTCAAATGTTTGTCGGGTGTTATGATTTATCTTTGGCGGCCTCTAAGTCACTCATTGGTCTCATCTAACTCGTCCGACTTCCCGCCTCGTCAGGTTTCCATACCACTAAAGCATCCAGATGGGTCTCTTTGGCTTCTTTTCCGTACGTCAAGAGATTTTCTTGGTATTCTCGGTATAGGTATGCATCCATGGTGCTACTGACCAGTTTGTTATTCAAGTAAAATTCCGCTTCGCTGAACATAAAATACATGAAATAGTTGAAGAGAAATACCTTATCGTCGGTGTCTGAATTGGAATTGTCTTCCTATTTCGACCAATTTGACTTTCAACTACAATTACCTGCTATTCAGGTCAGTGCTATCTTCAAGCTAACCTTTGATTTCAAATTTGATGGGGGCTGAATCTGAGTCTTTTACATAGGAAATGAGATTAAAAAATATACCCATTGGGATCCTTATATTGTTATCATGATGGGTGGCATGGGAAACATATCCAGTTTTAACTTGGAACATCTGCAAGCCTCTCGATGCATCACTTTTTGTTCTCTCTCTCTATCTTTCTCTCTCTCTATCTTTCTCTGTTGTTTAATAATCTGATTCTCTGACGTTCTTCTTTAGTTCGTCTTTTTCGCACCTTGTCTATGAAATATATAGGGTTACCATAGTCGTCTTTTTATCTGTTTAGAATTTATTCTCCACTTTAAATATCAAACAATTCGTCACAAAATGAAATGGACAATTTTGGGTATCCGTAAATTTCAGCAGCAGGCGACGCGCCATTAGATGGTACTCGATCTTGACACACAGGTTTCTTTTGTCCAGGGCATTGACAATCTGAACGTTGAAAATGCCGGCAATCATTTTCACTAGACGTTGTCCGTTGAAATTTGAGCCTGCAGGATTGTTCATGTCATACGTACGCAGTGGAGAACCACGTGACGCTGAACCATTGTTTACATAACAATTAGGACCATTATTATCCAAGTGATCTAATACTTGTACACTCCTGATTTCGATTCTATGAAAGCCACATCCCAATGCACTTGTGATCCAATTGGATGTCCTAAGGTAATTTGGTAGTGATACAGCACAATGTATTGTTGGGAAACGCATCCATGAAACTGTCACTGGATAAAGTTAAGTGAAATTGTTTATTCATAATTCGATAGTTCTGCTTACTGAGGAGTCCCTCTAAGTTAAAGGAGTGTCCAAAAGAGGATTGTTGTTACTGTTTTGTAGGTGACTGGCGTTGGTCACAAGGCTATCTTTGTTACTACTGGTTGATTATTTCACCGATGGATTGTGCTAAAGGTATATGTTGCAACTGCTGAGTAAAATAGTTCAAAAATTGTTTGTCTGCTTCCTGCTAACTGAAATTGGCGATTTAAGCACAGGTTACACAATACGTCAGGAAGATTTTGCAGAAAAAGACGATTTGCGTTTTAGGTACACGTTCTCCAGTCTACACCCACAGGGGTTGCATTTGCAGAGAATAACTCTGAGCGTTCGCTGCTGTTGCTAATGCTGTGTTGAACGGCATGATGGTCTCTTCTTGTTTTCATCAAGCATCGATACAAGAATCAAGACTCGTGGGATAGCCTTTCCATCTCACTTTCACTTCTTTGACAAGGCGTTTTCCAACTTTATGGGTTCTCAGATCGAGAATGCAGTCGATGTCGTCCACGTCGCCTTCATTTTCACATTAAAACCGGATCTAGTTCTGCAAGTAAAAGACATGATCCAGGCACATTTGAAAAAGATTTCGATAACACAAAACAAATATTTGTAGCCTCGATTATAGCTGACCAAGTTAGAGACATCGGGTAAATCGGCCTGCCATTGATAATAAATGCTCTCCACTTTGGTGCGACTTCAGAAAAATGGGTCTGTATACCGTGTTCTAGTTCTTTTAACGATCGTTGCACTTGATATGAAGGTATACATTTCAGTCTTGTTTTGAAAGCACGAATCAGGTCTTTAATGCTCCATAGCGTGCAGGATGGGCAGGATCGTAGTAAATACTTGCTACAAGATTGTCCATCATGAATTTCTCCAGTTAGTCACCTACTTTTCACTGATACTATTCATGCTCTAGTGAGGTGGTTTGGAAACGGCTTGGTATGTTCGACGTGCCACTGGTGCAGGAGACGAGGTTGGTGATGGCAAAGTGATCGCTTTTTCTTGCTTTCCATTTCGCTTCTGGTTTGTCTTCTTTCTTTGTCACTTCTGTCAAAGATGGAGACGAAATTTTCGTTTTAATCCGAGCTCTGAGTTACTTTCGTTTGAATGTGGGGTATGGGGTCACCACTAACGCTCCAATAATTCTAGGGTTGAATGCTGACTTTCGTTGAGAAGCTTCTTGTTAGCCTTCTTCCTCATGCATCCGTAAGGCTACGTCTGTCTTGGTTAATGAAGATGGCAGTGGTGATGGCGAGTGGCTTTTCATTATAGACTTAAAAGTAGCTGTTTCGTCTAAAGCTTTCTGATGAAAGAGTTAAGACGTTGTAAAACCTGGTCGCACGGTCGCGTTATTTCCTTTTCTGACAAATCGGTGCATCCATCGACGAGTACAATTCGTATTGAAACTATCACATATCGGCAAACAACTAATGTTTTCTTGTAAAGTATCCACGAAGATGGCACCGAGGTCTCACTAATGCAAGGTAGTGACAGAGCGGAGATCATCGAGCATGTTCCAAGTAAGCCGAGTCTTTCTGCTTCCACTCGTGAAAAGACACACCGCAACTGAAGAACTTGACTTGATTTCCTTCTCCCAAGAAGGTAAATCTATTTATGGCGACGTCTCCGTGGATAGGTCCTCTCAGATAGTTTGGCCACTTTCCGTTTAACGTTTGGAATCGAATTTCAAAGTCGCATTAACCAGACAAAACGCACAGGGAACAAATATTCTTCTTTAACAGGTTTATGTCGATGATTTAACTGTGATACCGAAGTAGTTTGCTCAGACATGGAATAAATCCTTATAGTGTAGACACACGATATCACCATGACGACATTAACCAGTAAAGAGATGATGTTTACTGTAACGAGTGTCATCTCTTTCGCATCTGACGGGTTTTGCATCATTTTCTATCTTAGAAGTAGTAGTAATGCCGAAGTTCCCATGTTGTACTAAATCGGTGATATCACAGGGTGCGGCACCACTGCAAGTCGTAAGGCACTGCATCGCACACGACTTTATCATTACCGGACATGAAGATCTCGTTGGCTTATGTCAGTGTGAAATGATCCATCTTTCTAGCTTGGGATATGTAGTCGTAATGCAATTTCGGTCCTGGAAGTGTTATATACTTTCCAATATCAGTGTGTCCATAAAGCAAAGTGAAATGGTTGCGATGCCTCTCTAGCTTCTGGTACACGATTTGATACAATTATTCTCAGGGGCCACTGACGTACAAGTTTTGTGCGGTTCGTAGGTTGAAACTCTAAATCTCCATCTTCTCCAGACTGTACACTTTCTTTAAGCACGCCAAAATACACCACTTGACTAGTAATCGTATACGTAATTTTAGGACCACCTAAACGGTCTCTTTTGATGGTTGGTTGAGGATGATGAAGGCGATCAATGTAGATGCAACTGTCCCCGTCAAAATACAGGACGCGCTCTCCTAACATGAGTAAGGCTTCGTACAATTCTAAACGAGCATGATGACAATTCCAAATTCTTCGGCCAATACAAACAAAATTTGTCTTTGTAATTGACTAGGATCAGATTTTGGCCAACGACGTTTTCCATATATTTTGATTTGTCGTGAATCATCTCGAAGGTGGGGGAGTGTTCTGTCAAGTACTCCGTCCTGGGTAAACACGGTCATTTTGTTTTCTTTCCCCCACAAGCAATTCAGGATGATCTTGGCGAACGATCACCTTCTATTGTTTTTCTCGACGTGGACTAAAGTATTGCCTTCCTATCCTCATTGTATAATTATTCCCTTTTGAATTTCTCTTAGTCGTCGGGAGTTTGACTCAAGGAAGGATAACTGCCTCCTTCTTGTTTGAGTTTCAAAAAGGCATCCACGTAACCGGAGAAAACGCCTTTCTGAGAGTGATTTCCCTTTTGGTAATGTTCTGTCTTGCGAAAGTGGTACATTTAGTACACTTCTAACAGTTCGTATTCCAGTTCCTGAGCTAGAGACAAATCCACGTTGATCCATATTCCTGTCAATGCACGTTTTTCCTGAGCGTGATGAAAATGCTAATTTCGGTTACAAGTTTCGGCATAAGTACGGCACAAAAGAAACATCAGTTTCCTTGGCAATGTAAGGTAAGATGGGATAGTACAAGTCAGTGGGAGGTAAGACTTTGCATGTTATTAGTCCTTCGTATTGTCGAATGTTTTTTTCACGCCGATGTGTTACATCAGCAATGGTAGGTGCACTGCTGGAAAGTGTCGATATTTGCAAACCGAATAATACAGCGAACACAAATCCATGTATTTGATTTCGTCCCCTTTCTCCTTGTCCGCGTGAAACATGTGGTATTCGTACGTCCTGCAAACAAACTGTCCCGTGTTCGAGTGGGTTCACCAGGTTGTAATTTTCCACGATACGTTTAAACTCGGATTCGGTTTTCAAACGGCGGACTTAGTCATGTTCCTAAGACTTGGTATTAATGTTGTTCTAACTTCAAGAGGCGCTGACAAGTGGAATCGTACAAGTACATGTCCCGAGAATGTGTTTCTAGTGTCACGTTGAGGGTAACAGGTCGGACATCCTTGAAAGAGCAACCGTTAAACTCGTAGATGATCTTAGGGTCTTCAAAGTCCTAGCCATCCAACTCAAACATTCCAATGATATTTTAGCCTCCTCAGATTCGGGCATGCTGGATTCATTTTGCTTCCTTTTCGCACAAGTAATGTATCCAGCGCAGATCTTTGACGGCGTATCGACATTTGACGAAGTCAGTAGTTTGATGGCGCATGACAGCCAGGGTCATCTCAGGCATGAATCGCTTGCGGTACTTTAAGGAGCACATTTTGGCAATGGTAAAGGCTTCTTTCAAAGGATCGATCCATTCGTGCTCAATAAACAGTTATCGAACTTTTCCACAGCAACGTCGGAGTGACAATACTTTAACATTGCTTCCTGAAAGTTAAAGGGGTCCGAAGCATGAGACCAAACGCATACACCACCCAAACATGTTTTCACGTACTCAAGGTATATTGATACAGTGACCGAAATGAAAAAAGAGAGGTTGTTGGATATACTTCTCGCACGCTCGATAGCACAAATTTTCTCTTCTCTTATGCTTCTTCCTCTCGTTTTCTCTTTCTTCTTCGTGTTGTTGCTGTTGAATGACAAATGCTTGTTCTGTTTATTTATGTTGTTAAATTTTCTTCAATTCGTCTTTCTGCCTCTCTCTAAAATCCTCTACTTGAGGAAGGAAGGAAATGGTCGTGAAGGTATTTGTACCGGTACATATTCTTGCAAAGAGGAAAGAAAATCGACAAAACCCAGATTAAAATCATTCCTTTCTGGTAGTGTCACCGTGGCTTCTTTGATAGCCGATGTGCAATTACTCCTCGTATCCACTGCAGACGCACTCATATTCATCGTCTTCTTAGCTTCAATCATTTTCAAACAATTCGATTCACTATGCACAGACTCTAGCGTTCCTTCATCGGGTACGTAACGTCATATGTAGCTCTCTTTTGACTGGAAGAGAGTCTCCGTGTTGTGTCTTAATTTGGATTGGTAAAAGACGTACATCCGTTTCGATCCGCCTTTAAACTATAAATACCGGTAGAATCATCATTGGCGGCTCAGTCTGGAGAGACCATGCGATTAGCGCCCTTGGCGTGTCGTCTGTCTCTGTGCTTTTGGCAACGTCTGCTGTGATGGACAATACACGAGTGACAATCCCAATTGCAGTTGGTCAGTATGTACTTGGAAGTCTGAGTTGCTGCGGGTACTGCCACGCTCTTCTTTCTCTTGTAACAAGATAACCAGTTGAGATGTTTCGGATTAACAACAGAACACGTTTTGACGACACAGATGTATGGTTTAATGTGGCGATTTATATGAGTAGTGGATTATGAAGATGTGTGCGTATTTATAATCCAAATATTGGATCTATTTAACAAAAAACGCAGTTTCAAAGATGGAAAAAATATACAAATAAATTTAGTTCAGTAACCCTAAAATACAGGATAAATGATTTCACAAATGATTCAATAATGGAAAGATGAATATAGTTCACTCAAATAGTAAACGATGCAAGTCTTTACACATAGTAAAAAAATGTATTCGCTCAGATAGCGAAATTATGTCACTAAACAAGAACGGATATACAATCTATCCTTCCAGTCCTGAATAATACACTGGGTCTTACTAACCCAAAATTAGCATACAGCTAAAAATACATGTGTGGAGATGCACTCCGTCACCCGTGCACCATATCCGCTCCACAGCTCCTCCGAATCAATTTCACAACCAATATAGACTCCGGACCCTCGGAATACTATGATCACTTGAAACATTAGACCCTCCGGACACATGAAATATTAGACCCTCCGGACCCCCTGGTCCTTTGACGGCTCTACAGCTGGGTCACCTTAGTCACTCTTGACATTCCGGACGCTAAACATTAGACGCTCCGGCACCTTAAACGCTCCGGACACACGGACGTCTCTACACTCTGACAACACCGGACACCCCGGATATTCCTACCATCAAAACACTCAGCTGAAAATATACCCGATACAGTGTACTAAACTTGATACAGACATAACGTAAGGACGTTATACATGGTAACTTATAAAGATTATATTATTATGGCAATTACAAAACAGAGGTTCAATAGTAAACCTAACCCTGCTCGATAAGACAATAGTAAACAATTCTTTTTAAAAACATGTAGCTTTACATTACCAATATAAATCCTGCACTACGTCGCAACAAGAATAAAAAATGCACGCATTATGGTATGTAAAGAAAACTATAACAAACATGCAAAGGTAAATATGGTAATACACTAGTTATCACTTAAAACCCAAAAATTACCTACCCCTACAGCTGGAGTTGTGCGAATCCTTTTAGCAGGCCGCTTGCTGACAAAACCATTAGTATTGTAAAGGTCCTTTACATGTAGTAACGTATTTATACCTTTAGAATTTTCGTTATTCCTTATCGAAGGCACCTTGCACGTGTGGCATAGGACGAATCGTACTCACGATTTCGAAATACATAGACCATATTATAATCACCCTCGGGTATCGTTGTACAGAGAAAAGAAACGAAACCCGAGTACATGTATTTAATTAACAACATTTACACCATTCCGTGACATCTCTCACGTTTCCCTGTCGCGAGCTGGCCTTTCCTCACATCAGCGACTGATATGTGCTAACGGACCGTCTGTCTCCGTGCCTCGCTCCTCTGCCTTCTCAGCCATCGGGTGAAATGTCGCATGCCTTCATGTCCCTCTCGCACACATCCATGACAACGAATGAAGGGCGACGACTCTTCTGGTGCCAGTGTCCAGCTGTCCATATAGGATGTCCTTTGGCAGCCTTCCATCCTGCATGTGTTGGACATGTCTCACCCATCAAAGGCGGCTTTTGCTCAGCAGGGAGTACAGGTTGTGGTTACTTGCACGCTGCAGGATCTAGTGGTATTGAACACGGTCTTGCCAGCTGATTTTCAGGATGCATTTTAGGCACCGTATATGGAAGGAGTTGATTCGACGCTCATGATTCATTGAATTCACCTGTTCTCATGACAAGATGTGGACAAACGTAGAGTTGTCTACCCTGATTTCGGGTATGCGGCTCAACCTGGGCTATCCCATGTATGTGACATCATCATGGGCACTCACGAAGATCACATTTAAGCTAATTTGGAAAAGAGGGATCTTTGTGGAGAGGTAAAGTTGCCTGAATAGAGTCTTAATATACGTCCGGATCTCATAGAGAGTTTGAGAAAAGTGAGAAGACCAACGAGATGCTCCTTATGCTAACTCAATGATGTTAACAAAAGCCAAACTGACATTTTCAGCACCACTCCATTGCAGCGAAAGATCTCTACTCGTTTGCTTCTTTGTATGTATGTGCCTTTGTTTGTTCATGTCTATGTTTTGTTTGTTTATGTATGTATGTATGTATGTATGTATGTATGTATGTATGTATGTATGTATGTATGTATGTACGTAGGTATGTATGTATGTATGTATGTATGTATGTATGTATGTATGTATGTATGTATGTATGTAATGATGTAATGATGTATGTATCTATGTATGTATGTATCAATCTATGTATGTATATGTGTGTCCGTGCTTGAGTGTGTGCGTGTGTGCGTGCGTGTGTGCGCGCCTTTGCGCGCGTGCGTGCGTGCGTGCATGCATGTAGTTAGGTAGGTAGGTATGTGTGTATGTATGTATGTGTATATATATGTTTTTCCCTATTCACATTTCTCTATTCCCTATCCCCTATTCACATACCTACCGTAGCGCGGATTCCGGTCAGTTCGAATACCGTTACTAAGAGTCTACCCGATATAGGTTAGCCACTTGTAACACTAGTGCCGTCTTTCTGCTAGTGTCTTTTACTTTCACTCCACCTTTGTTCCATTTCTAATGACCATATATTGTCTCACCATATAAAATTTCCCTTGATCATATATATGTTTGACCCAATAAATTGGCTTGAATCTACAGTGTGCAAAACACATATTGTTAAGGTTATGTCCCATAGACTCACGGGTTTCCCCATATACTATTCACGTTTTGCGAAATATGTGGACATATAAAAAGAAAAATTATAAATATATGTATTTGAAATATATTTAAAATATTCTTTTTAAGAAAATATGATATCTGAAAGAAACTAACATTAACCGTTTAGCATGTACTCAAGCTAGTGTATTCCAGAAAGTTTGTTGTCAAGCACATATAATACAAACTATACAAACATGCGAAAAAGTATGATTGACACGTGTAACCAGATGGCCTTAGACATTTGATAAGAATGTTCAGCATGTAAATAAATATGGCTATTTATTTTAAATTTGCGATATTATACCTGACATTAAATCTCATGTTTATTAACAAATACGCACAATTAAATTGCAAAATTGTCATCTCAATCCTACGAAAAATGTTTACAAATTCTACACTGTATATTGGACTATATCAATATCCCATTCAGTATGATTAACTCTCGTCTGAATCCCAAACTATATCTTTAAAATTAAGTAATCATAGGCTCATGCCTGAATGATTAGATTGGCAGCAGGTTGTCGGATTGTTTGTTTATGACAGCTGTTTAATATATGCCTCAGCTAGCAGAAATATCAATTGAAGATTTACTTATATCTTATCGATATATAGTCTAGTGCAGGTGCTCTGTTACAGTGTCGTTATCACACGATATTTACTGAGTTAAAATCTGCACTTCGCAACACATATAGTTGATTGCCTAAAGAAATCAGCAATAAAAACTGAAACACAGTCCTTTTTCATTCTTGGAACGTGTCTCTTTTTTCTAAAAATTCTCCATGATACTAATTGTAGTTATTAATATTATTAGTCACGATATTGGGATTTAAAAACTAAACGAGCCAGATTGAACAATCGGTGTG
This sequence comes from Sinohyriopsis cumingii, assembly GCA_028554795.2. NCBI lineage: Eukaryota > Metazoa > Mollusca > Bivalvia > Unionida > Unionidae > Sinohyriopsis > Sinohyriopsis cumingii. The sequence goes on from CM068837.1 coordinate 38,464,206, forward strand.
AGTTTAACGATAAAACGATAGTTTTATGTAATAACGAGCAACAAACAAAACGCACTTTCGAATTGGTTTGAGATGGGGTGCAGATTTACGGAACAAAACTAATTTGCTGTTTTCTTTTTCGAGTATAGTTGGGAAAGAAAGAGTGTTATCACACAGAGATGTATATTCCTTCGTAAACTGGAATGTTAAACAGATTATATCACTTATTTAAAAGGATTTGTTGGTCAATAAATAACTATTTTATCATAGATTTCTAAATTTTAATGAAGATTAATAAAGTCTGTAATGCATTATTTTGGAAAGCCTCCAGTATATTACTGTTGTATTTTGACCTCAGTAAAGCAGAGAGGTGTGTGGTTGTACAATCTTTAATTACTCCATTAATTTGACGGAGTGACAAAATGTTTCTTTCATATCAACTTTTACCAGCTTTTCTCTTCAAAGACAAAACAAGGTAATAATTTGTAATATGAAATAACTAATAACATTCAATAAAACGGGAAATAGAACTTTAAATTTTATTACATGCAAAGTTTCATAAAAAGATATTTGTTCTCTTTATATTGAATTAAGACTCATTTTTCATCCATAAGGATGTATGGAAACTCAAATAGCAACAAGTCTATGGGCAAGACACACACACACACACACACACACACACACACACACATATATATATATATATATATATATATATATATATATATATATATATATATATATACATTTCTTGCGGTTTAGCTCTTAAATGTGTTTGGATTCTTTACTTTGAGACAGAAAGGAACAGCTCGTACAATCTGGATATAATAAAATGTGTCAACAAAATATTGCAAGGAAATGAATGATAAAGACTATATGATTACTGTGCCGGTTGTAAATTATATTTAATTTATATTGTATGCTCTATTTTTGTCCTTAATTGAGGGTAGTGAATGGAAGTTGTTGAATACCTGACTTTCTTCATGTTTTGAAGTAGTAAGTAAGATGATAAATTCAATTACATGCTCAGCATCCTTCTTATCAAATAAGGACGATTTTTCTTCATCCCTAGTAGCTATACGACTACTGTATTTGTTCATCATTCAAGCATGCTAGCTTGTCTTACACCCTTTGGTATTCGTATATCACTTTTAGGCACAAATTGTTTCAGTTGTTATACTGTAACCGGTCGAGGATTATCAAAGACATCTTTAGGTCCATTAGGGAAATATATAGGCTTATGGCATACATTTTTTGCATTCCACACTGTTGCGTTATATGTCTTAATTGAGTCACAGTCAACATGTTTCCATTTAAGGGAAACGTTTTCACTAACTGTAAATTCTGTGTATAAAATGAATCACTTGTTTAATGTACCGAGATCATAAGCTTCAATCTCATTACTTTTAGCTGTTATTTCATGTCCTTTTATGATTGTTTAGTAACAGCTTCCTTTATTTCCACAATTACATGGACCGTGTTAGCATAACTTTGTCGACGAACGCGATATTCGTCGCGAACAGATGATCTGACTCAGACGCCGCTATAATACATGGTGGATTACCTATACCAAAACGAAACGCAAGAATGTGATTGGTTGATTTTTTTAATCTCGCCATTTGTAGTCGTATTTTTAAACAGAAAGAACTCATGTAACTTATATATTCGAAGTTTTCCAAGGGCATCAAACAACCAATAATATGTTTTTCATAATATTAATGCAAAGTTCTACATCAACCCTTTGCAAATGAATAAGATTGTCCTTTTTATATCAGGCAATTGATTTGCAATACAAAAATAAATTGTCAAACCGGTATCGGCCCAAATGAGTTCAAATGACTCACCCCTGAGTATTGCACTGACTCGAACACGATCAGATTTTGTATATTTGTCTCCAAGAAGGTCAAACATCTTGGTGTGTTCATATATTTCCTCAATACATTTTGCTTCATTGTTTATAAAATAGCGTATGCAAATATCTCGAGGTGCAGGTGCCGTTCCACTTCTACAGCGGTGTATCTGTGCATAAAATTATTATTCCTGTTTATAAGTGTCGATGCCATCGTTATGTTAATATTAAAATATCCATTTAACTGAATTCAAGTTAATGATACTCACTTTGTTATGGATATTTGATTTAATTTAATTGTTTGTAAGTTTTAAAATCTTTTTATTTTAATTACTTGTCAAAGCAATGTAATTTGGTTTACTAGGGTTTTGATATTTTATAGAAAAGTCATTTCGACCTGACTCTTTTCATAAACACCTAACAATATAAACAATGTTTCTGTTCTTGAATTGTGCTCGACCTTAATTCAGAAATCACTGAGACAAGTAAACACCTATATATTTTTATTTTATTCTCGTATTAAAATGATTGGTTTTTATCAAGGTCATACTTCAGGGAAGTGATTTTATATGTAAACAGCCTTAATTTCGCAATTTTGGGGTTTCCAAAATTGAGAAATAATCAGGTCGTTTACCGATGTTTATAGAGATAGTTCTCAGTTGCGTTTCTAAACACTGGGACGTAAAAGAGTAATTCCTTTTCCTGGAAATATTTGACTGTTCAACCAAAATTCTTGGACCAAGACATTTATTTAAATTTTATTCGGAATTCAATCACAGTAATATTATTTTATGTGGCTTACAAAGGACTGTAAACATCAGCACTATACTGACTACATTATACGTCGTCAAATTCCATTCTGGATTCTTCGTTGCGACTCGAATTCATTAAAACGTTTCATTACTAGGACTTCTACAATTTAATTCGTGGATTATTCTTGGATTATTTATGGATTTGATTCTTAAAACCGTAAGTTATTATTTTTTCATTTTTTACAGTGTTTTTTCCAGGAATATAAATTATTTATTACATTTTTCAAAGCTTGTTGTTTTCACTCTTTCTTTTGTTACTGTTTATTAGACTCCAAACAAGTAATACAAGAACTTCTTAAGATACTATATTTGACAATGATCTGATATTTCAATGTCGTCGCTATCATCATTATTGCAACATTCATATGTACTCAACTTTAGCAACATTTAGTTTTCCTTCTACAATATCGAATAAGAACTAAGACGTTTTGGTCATAATATTTAAAAAGATCACATAGTTTTTATTCTATCATACTTCCTAATGTTTTGGATATGTGTTACTCATTGCATATAAATTCTTTTGGACCTCTTTGAAAAATATGGATGATGTATTTAAACAAAACAGTGATTTAATCGTTTCTGTCAATTTACAAATACTCTGGCAAACGAATACCAGGATTAGATATCTCCATACAATCTATCAAAATGATGCACGCACCTATCTGTGAATGTTTCGCCATTGTATAACAAAATCATTCATTTATATATGATCGGGTTGTGCTTCTTAATTGATACATCTACGATTATTGGCAGGTACCAATTAAAAGCTTGTACATTTGAAGTTCTACGTTCAAGTTAATGTTTGGAAACCATATTAATTACAGCGGTTCCAACACAACTCCAAATGAGCCCCATATCGTGCCAAAGACTTACTAGAAAACCTAGAGGTTACACATCTGCCTCAAAGATTGTATGCATGCCACGTATTTGTAACTGACATCAATCTTACATCACTACTACATTACTTTAATTTCTCCATATCCAAATAACCTTAACATTGAGGTCTCTCCAATTATTAAGAAAACATGTTTTCTTTAAGTTGGACTCGAATCGATAAATTTGTGATTGAAGTATAATGTCTTTGCTCTCTTCCACTGAAAACACTTAGCATGTAAATGAAAACTCATGTTTGAAGATAAAAGGCTGATGTGAAAATATGCGCGCGCATCCTCTCTGTAAAAGGAAATTAGGAAGATACGCCATTTTAAACTATTATGTCATGATATTTTATAAACATATCGATACATGGTCACGGATAATGTTACTTTATGTCTCTAGAATATTTGAGAGCGCTTTGACTAGCCAAATAATTCAATTATCTATCTATACCGGTAAAACGATTGTATGAAGACAAACAATGTGCAAGTACTTGTTTGAGATTTCGTCCCGCTAGTTACCGCTTACCTTGATTAAATAGTGACAATAGCATATTTGTCTTGTTGTTTCAGTGATTGAACACATACGGGAACCATATAACTAGCTAAAGCCCATAGCACAGAGACTATATGTAAGGCAATATATATATATATATCGTTCTGGTGCTTGGTAACTACTGTACTGAATTTGGTTGTGTCTGTCAGCGTGTATAGTCATAACAGCCCTCAACGAGTTTCCTATATAAGTGAGAATGATCCGTGACATAAAGCTTCAACAATAATCGACATGTTACGCATTAAGTCAGTCAGTGCCTACACTACTGGAAAACATGATACTTTTGAAAGTCATTCTGTACACCAGTTTCGTAAGCGGCATGGAGTCGATTTCTAATTGTCTGGGGAATATCACCCATTTTAAAAAGTCGATTGATCACGTATGTTATTTTGGCTATATCAGATGTTGACATTCAACTTTGCGAATGTGATACGCACGACATAATGCCTAAAGTAACATTTACTTACTAAGTTATTAGATTTAAAGCAATTAAACAACTATTGTTTTGAAAAGCAGAAGAAAAACATAGACGAGATAACGTGGAAATAAAACAAGTCGTGAGGCACATATATTACAAAGAAAACAAATCTTCGAAAGGTTCAGCGTAACATGTTCAACCATGTGACCACTGGAATCTGAGAAAGTTCTGCACATCGAATGTTCCGTAAATATGTTTTTAATTTGTTGCACAGAGAAATAAATGACTATGATTATTCATCAATTAAGATGTAAACATTTCATCTCCGTCGAAAGGAAAATGTCGGAGTCATCAAATTTGGAAAGCATGCATGACAGGTTAGCCAGTTTGACAAACTATCCTCTGACCCCCACACTTGATATGTAAATTTAGGTAATTATGTGACTGGCAACCCAGGCATTATCTGCATCATTTTCTTTTTGCCGTATACTTTTTTAAACATTATGAGGACTACGCTTCCTTTGCTATCATTGTGAGGATGTCATTGTGAGGACTAATTACGCGCAATCAAAGACTACCATCAACCTGAGAATCTGAACATTCTTTTATCTTATTGCGCCTATCCTGCATAAACATGAGAAAATATTTATTTTAAAGCTTAGGAACTACTTTATCTGCAATTAAAACTATAGATAGATACACTAGCTTAAATGTTGGTATCTTATATATAACAAATACGTTTAAGTTTTTTTGCCGAATACAAAACTTCAGGCACTGTTTGGCAACTTTGTGACCTCTTTTACTGACACAATGAAAAATGACTACCCAGTTGGGAATTGAGAAATATCATTAAAAAATATGCATCAAGTCTAGACAGTGCAAAATAACAACTTAAGAATATCAAACATATCTAAGTTGTCAATTCATCTATTAAAATAAAAAATTAGATTCCTAAACATTTAGATTGACACCACGACAACACAAATGTCATAAGTCAGTTTGCCCATGGCAAATTCACTGAAACTGAAGTTGCCTTAGGGAGATCTGCGCTTGACCTAGTATGTGACAATGTATTAAAACTAAAGTTTAAACATTAGGCAGAATACAAGGGGAAATTAAGGAAATTGCGTTATATTCGTTTTACAGTTAAATGTTTTCCCTTTTTCTTTGTTTATGCCTTAAAATCATATACCAATAATTCAAGTTATCGAAAAGATGTGTGTAAATAGTGAACGAATGTATGTATATGCATATATAAATATATTATGGTTTTGAAATAGGTAGAATTGAGAAAGAGAGTATAGAGAGAAAGGTGGGGTAGGGTAAAATACATTCAACTGAAACATTAAATATGTTTCTTCGAAATGGTTCTTTTGATTTGCCTTTGGAAATGTTGTTAAATTCACTTTTTTTACACCTAGATATGCTACCAGATCAATATGTACAGGAATGAAAACTGGACTGCATTGAATAATACTGTTTTTCTTAAAACTAAATGATTTGATAACACTGGCTTATCCATTTGCTTGACAATAATCATTTAGTCACCATGATGTCGGCGACATGCATTTAAACTCCCTCTGACGAGCTGAGTTTTGAGAAGGAGTTAAAAATTGTTTTCATGTTTGTTTACTTCATTTCCAAACAATACATTTGTTATCACTCTTCTGTAATTTTCATGGAAACAATCAGACTATAGATGATAAACATCGATCGGGTTGCTAGTGTTTAGCTTGATTGATTAGGCATTTAAAGAAATAGAAATTGCTATAATCATTATGGATGTGTGCTTTATTACGAATGCTTGTAAAATAAATCTCACACTGATTACTGTATTAACATGTGCATGTATTACCTAACTACTTTCAAACCAGTGACATGCATAAAAAAAATCTTTGAGAAGCCGATTGTTTAGTCTGGAATGTTGGCATATAATGCAGCACGCAAAGTTTCCATGGCTGCGTTAGAGCCTGTAATATGCGAATCACACACACACACACACACACACACACACATAAATATATATATATATATATATATATATATATATATATATATATATATATATATATATATATATATATATATATATATATATATATATATATATATATATATATTATGTACGATGTATCAATGTTATAACACGAGATACATTTTTCATTAAAACAGAAAGAGGCTTGCCGAATATCCTTTTAATGAAACATTTATACGAGTGGATTATAATTGATACAGCGTGTATACTGTATATATATTTTATTTAAATCATATACAAATACTTGTATTTGCACTTTGAATGGAGTTTAAGATTGACTACAAGCAACTGTGTACTGACTGAGTGAATGAACTACTCACATCCATACCGAGTGTGTCCGTTACAAAATGCAGTATGTGCCTTGTGTTGCCATTGAAAATCACCTTTGCACTTTAGTAAGATGGTTGTTTTCTTTTTGAGTTTCTATTTTTCACATTGATTAAATCAACATAAAGTACATTTATGATTAAAATATGAAAGAAGGTTATAATGAAGGAAGTATAGCAATACAAACACATGGTTAGCCCAATCATTGATATGAATGCTCATCCCTTCACGTACTAGCGTATGGAAATTAGTGTGGAATAGAAACCAAGCAAAATGATGAACAAGCATGAGGTTATTAAAATATTTTATATATTTTTACAGTTCATCTCAATATTTATTCTGCTTTAATGACAGTACTACCGACCATGCATTCTCTCTCACCCCTTGGTCGGTTTGAATTAACTGTTACCATCATTAATATGTTTGGAGACATCGTGGGATGAAACAAACGAAAATCCACATACATATACGTTCGTCTTTTCATAGATTTTCGCCCGTACCTTGCTACTATGGTCCAGAGAGAGAGAGAGAGAGGTGGGGGGGGGGCTTTGAATATTTTCACAAAAACTTAATAATAATCGATTTTAGAATGTTATAACAAGTTTAAGAAACAGCAGATAAACATTAAATACATCACAGTATGGATCGCTCCGGTGGTCAAGTGGTTAAAGCGTCCTCGTCGGATGGTGGAGGTCGTCGGTTCGTATCTCCGCTGAGTCATACCAAGGCATACAAATGTCACAGCTGCCTGGCTATGCGCTCATCATTATGAAGTTAGTGTTAGGTCTGGTCGGCCTGGTGTCAGGATAATGTGATTAGCTGGGAATATCGTGCTACATGTCTGCGTATGGTGAACCAGTGCAAGACATCACTATAAACTGACACACTGCAGATATCGTAGCAATATGACGGAACAATTGATAAAGCTACGTTAACAAATCAGATCACACACACACACACATCATAGTACATGTATGTGTAAGATGTGACCGAGAAATTTACTGTATAATGTCGACAGGATTTGCAACTTTAAATTTTTAGTTGTATAAATACCAAGCCAAGTGCACACATACCGTTACAAGGACTCATATTCTTGTGTGTTACTTTGTCAAAGTTAGATTTCAGTGTTTTCATCCAGCCCAAATTCTGTATCTCTGTCACTTCAGGTTTGAGTATTATGTCCTTTATGCATGAGAGGGGAGGGAAAACGGAAAGCAGAAAGGATTGCGATGAAATTGTGTACATTAACTCAATTCATTTAGAAAACGGTGATTATTACTAATCTTTATCGTTATTTTCATACGTAACTAGTGATTAACAAGTGGACACCACACAGTTGCAAGTATGTTTATATAAGGGTATTATTGCTTCATGGGCGGATCACAACTTGATATTCCAACAGTATTGGTATAACAAATTGCTTTATACCAACACTCTAAAAGCCATGCTATATTTAATTGAAATGTAACTGACAAGTTAAAATATAAATATATAGTACCTGTTGTCGAAACTATGCACGTTATGTCACGGATTAAAAAATGGAACTTACGCACTCTAGTAGGGATCGACTGGTTATATAAACTGTGGACCATTATGTAAAAGAAGATTGCGATAATTGTAATCATACATAAAGTTCACTATATATGTATTTGGAGAGATCGCAATGTATAAAAATTGCTATGTCCCACCCAGTCACATTATTTTGACACCAGGTCGACCAGTCCTAACACTGACCTCCTAATGCTGAACGCCAAGCGAGGTAGCTGTTAGTACCATTGTTGTAAGTCTTTGGTATGACTCGGCCGGGGATCGAACCCACGAACTTCAGCATTCGAGGCGGACGCTCTAACCACTGGGCCACCGGAGCGGGTGAGAGAGAGAGAGAGAGCATAAAAAAAGATTTAGTTATTTTTTTATTCCTACGTTTTGAACATCGGACATCGATATCCAATTTTTTGTGCATGATATATTGCATCGAAACAGTTTCAGATCACATATCATAGCAAGTTCATGATCCCTCCTACGAGAACATCAAACTATAAGGACCAAATCATCACTGTTGTGTCCATGTTAGACATCCGATTAGCACCACTTTAGTTTAGAACCGGCTAGATATCATATGTTTTTCTGTGAACACCTGATGGCAATATGACTTTCTATTATGGGGTAGCAAAACGATTTTAAGGATGCCTACCATGGTGGCCTTCTTAGCATCAGATCTCCACCATTTTAATTTAGGATCAACACATTACAAGATGTCAGTTGGTGAGGACTTCATATTGGTGCGACTATCCACTTAGGAGTAGCGAGAACAATATTGTCACAATGGATGCTGTTCTGGAAATGTTGAATGATTGAGTGACATCATTTTCATTTAGAATCAATTAGACTACGTGTGGTAAACTTTCATGGCAATCCTCAAGGTCAAGTCGCACCGGCAGATAATGCTTCTTTACACTGTGATCTTTACATTGTTGTATGATAAATCCAATGAGCCTAGTTCTCTTAATATGATCGTGCATGTGAATAACTCAACAATTTCATAGGATTTCGTTGCAAAATACCACCGTGGAAACAAGGCATTACCTGCGAAGAGTAAGACAGGTGCTAGGGATTACCCTCCTCATTCCTCTAAATTATGCACCAATCATTTTTGGACTAAGGATGGGGGCAGAGTTCTATACAGTTGTACATTTCCATTCACTTTCGCAGCTCTCTTTGATGAAATACATATTCTATTTCAGTTTGAAAAACATCTTTAGACCAATGGTAGCAGGAGAACCCCATATAGCTGTAAACTTCAGTTTCCTTTTCACTATTCACAAAAGATGCATTGATACAGTGTTATTTTGCAATAAAAGCAAAAATGATGGTGGTTTGTCCGTACATATGTTATACAGGTGGTACAATGCAGGTAATTTTTCTGTTAATATAAAGGTGGGAAGTAGCCGAGACTCTAGATATAGCTGACATATAAAAGCTCAACTTTAAAAACATGTCACAACGCTTGTGATGCTTATTTAATTTGTATTTGTTGGACTTTATCCATGAGTATTTGTTCCTTATATCTAAAATGTGATCTTAACATTGGTCAGTAATTGAGTTTGTGTGTTGGTGTGTGTGTTTGATTTAGATTTTTTACATAGCTTTAACAATTGTTTTAGTCATACCGCTACGATGTCTGCAATGTGGCAGTTTATTGTGATGTCTAGCACTGTGACATAATGCCGCACATGCCCCATGATGTCCCACCTAGTCACACTATCCTGACAACAGACCGACAAGTCCTAATACTAACCTCTTAATGTTGAACGATTAGCGAGGCAGCTGCTAGTACCATTTTTATAAGACTTTGGTATAACTCGGCCATGGATCGAACCCACGACCTCCGGTACCCAGTAATTGAGGTTGATGCCTACCTGACAAAACTCTTGTTGTTGTGTAAACAATATAACACATATTTATCAATGTATTAAGATCATTATAACTGGAGAGAAACGTTTACTAGAGTTCAAATTTAGGACACTGGTGTTCCTCTTGGGAATTCCTAGTGTACCCGCTGCATTACATGTACTTAACTGAATTTTTAGTAAGACACCTGACCTTGTTGAAAATTTAGAATATTCTCAAAATAACATTTAACCTAGCTCTGTTATTATATGTTGGGTTTCTTTTACAGTGAGAGAAGTAAACATAACTTCCTTATTGCATGTGTTAACATCAGTTTATGAGGACTCTATTTAGGTTCATTTCTTTAAATTATTCACTAGAATTTCAAGGTGCTCATTATTACTTCTTGGACTAAATCACTATTTTGGAATTGTACTGAATTGATTTTTAGATATTTTGGATTATATCACCATGATACATGAAGACTGTTGGCACATTAGTACATTCGAGGCTACTGACATATGAAGTTCAATATTGTAGTTTGTTTGGAAAATTACACTACTGGAATTCTTTTGAAGAAGAGAAAGACAAATGCAGTTTCAGAAAGAAAGAGTTGCAGTAAGAGAAAAGAGAGAGAGAGAAGATATGCAAATGGAGTGTGTGTTTATACAGATTAAAAAATAAACAACATAATAAAGACAGACTTTCCAAATGCTCTTATTTTAAGAGGCCAAGGTCACAGTCCTGTACTGAAAGCAATACATTTGTTGGATCAAACAAATCAGTCTGATTGTATTATTGAGAATGATGAAACATTCATTTTCAAAGGTTCTATATCAGCTGTGGGCAATTCTGTTAAGCTCTTCCCTATTAAAATAGTAAGGGACACAGGAGCTTCGAAGAGTCTTTTATTATCAAATGCATTGTCCGTATTAGAGAAACAGTCTGGTCAGAGTGTTCTTATTCATGATGTAAAGTCCGGTTTTGTTTTTCCTCTTCAGTATAGCGAACGCATGACCATTGGATTACGAAACACAGTGATCCACCTACTGAGCTGTTATGGCCACTTATCCAATACTGTTTAAAATCAGTGTATTAAAAGTAAATAACAGTAGGAAGTTGAGAAGAATTAAACGATTAAATTGCATTATAACTGAATTATGCCATTCAGATAAGCATGTATGAATATGACACATATTTCACGGCATACGGTAAATGTTCGTGTCAACAAAAATGTTTAACATAAAAGATGCAACCCAAATAAAGGCATTTCAGTCAATTTGCATGTCATTATTGAATAAATACAACAAGCTGGCCACAGCCTGCATGTTGAGCCCACTCGTGAATAATATTCAAAATATTGGTTAAAATGGTATTGAAGTGAAAGAAAGTAAAATAACTGTACCATTGAGGGTAATCAAAAGGCATTGACAGATGAACGAAAAGACATCAACTTCCATCTAAGGTGGAGGAGTCTTGACAAAAATGGCATCACAGGAAGACATATGCAATACTGCTGCGGCGATACATGAAAACATCATCTTAGTCATATTTAATGTCAGCATGGACCATCTCTAATATAATCAAATAAGGTAGTTCCTTCCAAACGTCATGAAACGTCAAACTGTCAATTTGTTTTTGGAAGGAACATCAAGAAGCAAGACAATTTCTTTTGTAAAGTGTAAATATATTTGAGTAATTAAAATAATGTTATCTTTACTTAATCAGAGAGAGAAACAAACAATGTTTAAGTTAAATATGCTACAATTATAATTAGATTTTTCCCCAAATCCAAAATAATGAAAACAATGAGAAGTGGGCAACAGACCTTTGAGCACACTAAAACAGGTGCTAAATACACGTCAAGAATATGGATGTCGCATAATCTCGTTGACTGACATTTTAAACATCTGACAAACAGAACTGGTGCATAAAGAGATACATCTGAAAGATGTTAAATAAGTTTTGCCTTTATAATATTCAGACAAACTTAGGTTCAAGCAATACAATTGTACTAGACTTGCATTTAAGTTGTGCAATGTCCCATTTAAAAACTGCTGTACATTTCTTACCAAGAATACATGTCTCAATCCACCATGGGTAAAGAAATTAAAATCCAAACTTCTTTAAGTCTAATATGAAACATATGTACAGGACGAACATATTTGTAAAGAGAAGCAAATTTTAAACAGCATGTTAAGATACTGCCATGAATAATTATACTGAAGTAATCTTGACTTCAGAGATAAAACTCTATTTTCTGATATATAAAAATGTACATGTTTGAAATATGGCAATCCTTTCAATGATTCTTTCCATGAATAACAAATATATAAGAACTACTTCACTGACAGGAAAGTGTATAATTCAAATGTCATATTCAAATTTCTTTTGTTTATGACATTGGTTAAATTGTCATGTTTTAAATACGTTGGTTCGTGCTCTTCTATTATATATCAATGCTTAGATATATATGATTCATTCCGTCAATTTCTCATTTTATGTTATTAGTTACTCGTTCCGGGCAATACGATTGTGATCAATCATCTACTAGATAACGAAAACCAAAGCAAAAGTACCATCACAACCGGACGTCTCCTAAGAATGTTGGATTGTCTTCAGCCCAAGAATACACTTTAAATTAGTCCAGTTCCCCAGCTGATCACCAATATTTACTAGAGTGTTACCTTTATCTAATGCGCGCTCTTTCTTCTAAGATAAACTTAAACAGCTCTCCATTCCATTTAGAAGTAAATTGTGCACCACATGCAAAAGTTAATAATTTATCATTAACGGAATTTTATCGAATTTATTACATCACTGCTATTAGAATACTTCCGAGAAAAAAACGAAACTTAGATAGATTGGAAGAATGGTGACATTTATGACAATCAGAAGCATTGGTGCTTTAAAGATAATTATCCTCCCTTGAACTGACTTCGGCATTCCTCGGCTTCTATCAGATTACAACCAACTGAAATGTATATGCACGGAAATTGAAAACACGTCCACTTGCTCGTGTCAGAATTTGTATCTGTTAGAAACAAGACTTCAGAGTAAGTATAGTCAAGCTAAAGTAAAGTGTTATTATCATCAAGTCTATGGATGATGTTGATTATAAGAACGACTGGGCTTATTAATTATCCTTTCATCCTTAGAAACAGGTAAAGACATCATGATATAAAGGATATGGGACGGTTTGACATGTTCGGACACTAATACACTAGAATGCTTAGTGAAACGGGCAAATGTTAAATCATGTAAGCCAGGCCCACATTGGTTTTTTAAACTATCCCAGCTGTTAACATAACATATTGATTTCAAAAATAAATTTAGATTATTTGTTTCACTTGCTGTTGGTACTAATCCGATTGTTCTGTTTTGTCCATGACATCACGGGTAAGCATCAACTCGCATCTCTGGAGTTGAAATTATTCATAATAGTGTTTTTCTGCAATTGTACACGACATCTCGAGTAAGCAACATTTCACGTTTCCCTTGCAATTTGAATTATTCATAATAGTGTATTCTGCAATTGCACATGTCCTAAAGGGTAAGCAGCATCTCACATTTCCTCTGGAATTTGTATTAATCATAATACAGTAATCTGCAATTGTACATGACATCACATCTTTGTAGTTTGAGATTGATCGATAATGGTGTAATCTGCAATTGTTCAGACACCAGGACTGTTTTTCTTGGCACCCATTTTTCTGTCTAGTTTATCTTCAGAACTCTAGTTTAAATGATAATCTTTGAAATATTGTGTTGATATATGGTAGAAATGCTCCAGCTATGTGTTTCTTATATAGATTAGGATAATTAAGGAACATTTTCCAAATGATGTGCACATTTTTGGGGGGAGAGGCACCTTTTGAAAAAGGTTATTACGGAGGTAAGCTATCTAAATGCTAGAAATGAAAATGAGTAGTTCACGTATGACAATCGACCGTTAGAGGAATTATTTCGACTTTAAAAGAAACAACAGAACCAATTTTATACTTGTTTAGGAAAAAAAAACCAAAGAAAATTCTACTGATCTCAATTAAGTATCGGCTGAGATATATTTCCTTTCACACAAAATTCGTTTAGTTTCAGTCTCTATAAAAATATAACATTTCTGCTTCACTTATATCCATGTCTTTACAGTAACACATTTTCCACACTAACATCAACTATGGGAAGTCCACTGACAATGATAATATAAAGTAGAATATACTACTCCGACAGATAATGATGCCAGAGGAAAAGACAGTACACAGTAGTATCAACAAAGGTGGCGTGTTTCATTGTAACAAATTATTTGCTTGTGACATAACTCTTTCTATCAGCCTAGTGTGCAAGAATAGACCTATGGCTAGTTAAGGGCCTTGTATTATCAATTTAATGCAGCCCTGATTTTTCCATAGTTAGACTAAGCTGTGCATACATCGTAGATGTTGTTGCTCTAGTTAGGTAGGTTGAAAGAGAAAAGAATACTAGCAATAAAGTAATCTTTGCAAACAAGGCCATTTACTGTTTTTATTATCTACAAGAATTACACTAAATAATATTGTCACGACTCTGCCAAATTATTTTGAATGAGTGTGCATTTTCGACGCTGCAGAAGTTCTAACTTGATGCCCTAAACACATACAATACACACGACTTAACAGAAATAACATTTTATAAAGAAGAACAATGTCAAGAATTTGTTTAGTACATATGGTAGACAGAAGCTTCCGTTCTCTACTCAGAGAGTATTATTATAGCATTCAACCTATTGGTCGAACTACATATAACATTTTAGCACATGATATGAAAGTCTATGACTTATGTTTGAGAATATAGGTCAATCATGGGTTGTTTATATACTAATCTAATTCTACTTTCTTTCCAATTTGATCCTGCTTCGTCCATCTATCCTTCTTTCAACCTACGTTCCATAATTTCCCCTTAAATCCTTTCTTCCCCCTTCTACGTCTGGACCATTCCTGTATTGGCATCGTGAAATGTTCCTGCAGGTAGAAGACTGCGGACATAATATCAAGCAAACATGCTCTACCTTTAGGAGATAATCGACCCACTCCTATCACAGACTTACGTTAGATTAATGGTCGGCCAACATTATAACGTCCAATATACAGTTAATAATCTCTTCATATTAATATATACAGTATGAAAAAATAATTACTACTTCTACGAATATGATAGCACACCGTAATATTGTTGATATATTCAGAATTAATTGACATAAGTAATGAAGTACCTATTCATACTGCTTACGTAGTACAAAATAATGAAGACATATCTAACTCAGAGTCTATACCATAATCTAAAAAATTATTAACAAAGCAACAACGCATAATGCTTGCTTCGTAGGAACGAATGAAGACGTGCCTAACACGGTGCGAATCTATTCCGTGATCTGCGACATAATTAAGGAAGCAGCCACTCATAATGCTTGAGTCATAAGGATTAACAAAGACATGCTTAACGTGATGAGAGTGTATACCGTATTATACGACATTATTAATAAAGCAGGCACTCATGCTGCTTGCGCAATAAGAATTGATGAAGACATACCTAACTCGATGAGTCTAGTTGGCATGGTTATAAACGTACGTTCATTACATTCTAATATGCAAATACACATGATAACTCAGTGCAAAGATAATTGCAAGTACCTACATGCGACATAGTATCTTAACTCTTTAACGAGTCAATCCAATCCCACTGATTACTCGGAGTGACTTTACCTTTTAAATCACTTCCACTACCATGGTTCATTGTACCTAAAACATGGCAGTAACATTCTGACTCTAAAGTGTCCTTGTCTCCTCGAATTATCTATTGCACTGCCCAAAGTGAATCAAGTCTTATTCCTGCTTCATTTTCTTAACAAAGGATTCCATATATCTGAGTTATATCTGGCAGTCCAAGAAAGCACACAACCTATGAAGGGATCCCTCCCTTCCTAATACATTAAAGTCAATAAATATAAAATATGGGCACAACATTCTCTTGAAAACAAGAATTGGTTAAAAGAATGCATGCAAAATAAACACTTAAACTCGAATTGTACAATATGCTTATAATGTTAACAAAATCTTTATCTAAGATTGATCTGATACTTGAAATAGTTTTGACTTATGCCAATTATATAAGCTGGATCAGATGATTTTATAAATTATTTCGTTTTAATATTCAAGAGGAAATTATAGAAAGAAAAAGGAAACTACTGTATATACTCACTTGAACATCACGTCCAACAGAACACATCATACAATCTGATCTAAAATAACATAATGCACAGACCGAGCAGTGTCTATTTTGTTCGGTCTCCTGATTATATCCAATAAATAAAATAAACACAGATCTGCTGGCACATTATGCAACAACACATCTAGGTATTTTAATATGTAAGTATATGTAGTACCTGAATTGGGTCAGTAATGATTTACTCTCATATATGCGATAGTTGATGAATTGATATAGTAGTAATGGCTTCACCTTCCAGTTAGTATTGTAATACAGCAAATATGAAATATATTAGCCTTTCTTGCTGAGGGTGCAATAAGGGTAATTCAATATTGTATTCCAGCGAAATCATCTGTCTCTAACTGTCCTTCTGTTAGCAAGCGTGACTTCTAAATCAACTTCTCTCCAACTGTAGTTTGTACTATTTGCTATTATAGTTGTTACAATTGTCCACTTATTGGCATTTTAAACCAAACTGAATCTCTCGAATAAAAGAAACAGAATAAGCACTGTCCTTTTCCTTCGTTCTTGAATAGTCCGTTTCTGTAAAAACAATCTGTATCGTCTGCATTCAATGTTTGCAACGTATAGTTTTAATATTTCCAAAACCAGTAAACAACTAATGAGGATGCAAGTGTTCAAAGCAATATAACTCCAAACTGTAAGGACCATTTTCAAAAACGGTGAACTATATTACATATGTTACATGAAAACATGGACTCAACCAAGCAAATATGCAGCCGTATTGCTAAAAAAATTCCCATTTGATTTCGGAATGCTTACATGTCAACAGTGTTTGGGGCAACATGACAACCATCAAGTACGAAATTATAATATGACGAATGTAATGTCAAAGTTTGTGCATTTCTTATAACCAAGATGTAAGGGTTATTTTGTATTTCAATTCGGTAGGGATTGAAAAGAGCGGAGAAAATGTGCACAAACAATTGTTCGTATATTTTCTCTATATCCCTAGAGGACTTACTAAAGGTGTTAACGTAAAGAGTAGTGAAGATTATATAGCAACATAGAATTTAGCTTAGTCATGAATTAACCTGTAATTCCCGGAGATTCCATTGTGTATTTGGTGTCCCTTAGTGTTTGCTACACAAACATCGGTTGAAAATTGTGATTACCACACTGTACAAATATGAAACTTTATTATGGTAGAAAGTTCCATTTAACGTAAATTTAACCAAGTCGACTTGGTTATTCATCAATTGGAAATCACGGGCTGTAACCTTGTTCATATAGCTTAACTGCCTTTCTGATCGACCAACTTTACACTGAGGCAGAGGAGGCATTTTAAAGTTGAAAAAGGAAATTGTTCCCTTTAACCTGCATACAGATTGCCAACTAGGTGGATGGCTAGAGATTCTTACAAGATAAATATTAAAATTTCAGTGGAGAGCACCAGCTTGATGGAAAGATCGAAAACCTCTTTAGTTCGATTGAAACCTGCCATTCAAAGAAAGAGATAAAACCTAAAGTTATCGACACTAAAACCAACGTGTAGAAAGTAGGAAACTAAAACTCTTCTATTCTTTCTTTTGTTCAACCCTTTGGCACTACATTTAACTACAGTATATATATACATATATATATATATATATATATATATATATATATATATATATATATATATATATATATATATATATATATATATATATATATATACATACAGGATACTACCCCTTCACTGTATTTGCGATTCAGCAAGAATCCTGCAGTAAATAGTATATCCAGTAAAGTCCTGTATTAAATATTATATACAAAGTCAAGTAGTTAATATTATGTCTGCACGTTTACTCATATGCAATGATATGTGCTTTCCATGTGTGTATGTGTATCGTCATATCTTGTTCATCCATTAGCGTTATACCTGTAATCCGATCGACAACAATATTGTCTGCTGAAGTGGTATCATATTTGGCATGATGTTTAAGAAAGATGAGTAGATAATATAAAAGGTTTCTGATTATGTGTGTGCCTCTTTTGGAGCGGAGGGTAGGAAGCTTGAATATCACAGTTCTGCAATTAATATTAATTCTTGCCATTTAACATGAGCTCAATCCACATCAACTGAAGAGAAATTAATCATATTTTGTTACGATGTTTTGGGAGAATGAGTTGAGTACAATGAAGGTTACAAAAGAATGTATCTGAGATTTTTGTAAGGATGGTGGAGAGACGGTGGAATGGGGTTACCTCTGGGAGACGAATGTCACTAATCGCAGATATCTGTGATAGTTTTCATTTGTAGTTACGCATTAACAATATTTACGATAGCATTATTATTATTATTATTATTATTATTATTATTATTATTATTATTATTATATGTTTTACAAACATTTGTTTTAATGTTTCATCATCTAAATACATTAACAATATTCTTTGGGTATACGGTGTTATCATGATACTCCTGTTCAGAGCATATGCAAGATGATACAACTATCCTCCACTTTACGGAAATGGTGTCTCGCGGCCTCACATTCCATATATCCTCAAAGAAATGTTACCAATGTGCCATCTAGTGTTGTTGTCACAGTTGCTATCTTGACAATGTTGCTATTATTAATATTCCTACTTGGATGGCCATGCGACCAAGGGTTTTTTGTCGCAGAATAGAAACCGACTGGGTTTTTGGACTAAATGAATAAGACAAACACAATGCGAGAAAGATGTGAAATTTATGAAATTAATTAATAAAGAAAACAAAATATATGTTATAAACATATAATGATTCTCTCACGCTCTGAACATACGACTGACTCAAATCACTCTATACAACATTCACACATTGAAAATAAACCATAAATATTAAATCAATATGAAGTACAGATCCAAGAAACCTCATGGACTGCAGAAACGCTTCAAACAGTATTTTACACTACAAGAGAGATTCACATAATCTCGAATATGAACTCCTATTAAGATTCAAAATAATCTTATGGACACAACTAAGATTCAAAATAATCTTATGAACACAACGAAGATTCAAAGTAATCTTATGAACACAACTAAGATTCAAAATAATCTTATGAACATAAAAATTCAATTAGAACAACAATAGAACCAAACGTATACTTCTAGACCCCTTGTACAGTCGCACGATTCCTTGGGTTGGCCCACACTCGTATCGGCTGCTCGCACCCTTTATGGATCGACATGTACAGTCATACGTATACACGCGTACAGAGATCATACAGCACCCTTTTTAATTTGCTAAGACTACGTCCGTGGCACAGACATACGTACATACATACATACGTATCGACAGCATGGAGCCTTAAATACTCTGGAAACTCCAGACAGATCTAAACAACTTTAGACAGCTTCAGACAGCTCTAGTCATATTCACAGTCACAATCACAGTGGCAGTCACAATCAGCTACAATAAAACCAAATTGGTCATAATAATTGTTTCTGTATAATCTCTAGATATATGATAATACTTTAACCTTTAATAATGACTTGTAATTCAAAGTTCAAATATGCGTTGTAATAAATGATTATTACGCGATAAGACATTACAAACCGAATAAGCTTCACATATCAAATGAAATGTAAATTTAACACTTACCCCTATGGCTGGAGAACAATGGAGCGCGTACACTCTTTGACGTGATCCAAAACGACCAGTGTCGGTTTTAGAAATTGATCTTACTTAAATCCATAGGAGAGTGAGCAAAGGTCAGGGTAAAATACCCGTGCATATCATGCTATTAATGTTCCTTCGTCACAAGTAATTTCTGGCGAGGTACATGTTAATACAGTCGCTTACCTGGAAAACCACGTATTTACTCTAGATAACGTTGTACGCATGTACAATGAGAAATAGTCAAATAGTTCTAAGGCAAAACCAAGTTATTTATTTGCCTAATTCTGTGACAGTTTTCATTGATAGATGATTGATCATGTCTAGATGGTCCTAAATAAAACTTGTGGAGATTTTACTGTCATGGCTGACGTCGTGACAATCTTGCCACAACTGCATCGAGTGCATTGTAATATTCAAAATGAAGTTTTAACTAAAATACATCTTATGATGTCCGATTGGCCCCTAATGAATATGTTTCCTATACGATGTCTATTATGAACACCACGGTGGCTATCTTCAAAATCTCGTTATCGATTTTTCTGAATGAAGTGTAACAATGGCGATGGTTTTTCACCAGAAGACGTTTGATAATCATTAGTTGGTCCCAAATGGAAATTGACTAAATCTAATAAAAAGACTACAGAGACCACCTTAGAAATCTTGGTTTTACAAATCCTCCTGATGAAAAGTAATATTGCCATACGATTTTTAACTGAAGACTTCTTTAGTTAGTCGGAATGAAAATGGGCCATATCTGATGTATCTGTAGTTGCCACAGTGGACAGTTTGAAAATTATGTTCCTGCTATGAATGTGAAGTAATGTTGCCATGGGTTTTACACAAGAAGGCTTCTTATGATTTTTAGTTGGTCCAAAATAAACGATGACGTATATCCTGTGTTGAATATGGTCATTACAGTGGCAACCATGATTATATTGTTATTTATATTCCTGTTGAATGGATGGTTAGTACTAATACAATTCTTATGATGAGTAGTTGGTATTAATGGTGCCATTGATACAACTAAATTGCCAGCCACAGTGGTCATCTTGAAAATGTAATTATTACTGATATTTCTCCTGACTAATTGGTAAAAAGCATGGTGTGTTTGCTGAAAGACTTCTATTATGTCGATTCTCATCTGAATTTTGATATAACTACATCAATCACCATCCTGAAAATTTTTTTCTCACTTCGCATCCATGGTAACTGGTCAAATAGACACCATACGTTCAACAAAAAACTTAACGTGATGGCTCGTTTATACTAAGCAGAAATCGTGCCAATCAGATAAAATTAATAACTATTATTGCACCACAGCAGTTAATTTGAAATCTTATTATCGCAGAAAAATATTTTTTGATCTGATCTTAAATTTATCAAATATCTTCTAAGCCAGTGGAGTGTCAGTCCTTTTCAATGTCTCGAACTTTTATTTGCATTTCCTGATTTCGAGCACACCCAACATTACGAAAATACAACACGAACAGTGCACCCTTATCTACACAAGACGTCCAGTGTTGCATCCAAGAACATCCATGTATACGTAATTGTGGTAATGCATAATTTAAAATCAATTGTGTCTAACTAATTTTATCCATAATAATTTCAAATGAACTATATGACATGGGTTGAGCATTTTATACCTTTGAGTGAAAATTATTGGACTTGGTCTGTACATATAATTTGTAGTTAGCATAAAATTATTGTAAGATTTGTTTATTACATGACAGAAAAGTAACCTCGATTGTGTTCCTTGAAACCATAACATGTTTTAGTGAAATGCCTCTTAAATGCAATGACTTGAACAATGAATATTATCTGTGATATCATAAAGTGTTATCGCACCTGTAATATACAATTAATGTGATATATATATATATATATATATATATATATATATATATATATATATATATATATATATATATATATATATATATTTATTTATTTATTTATTTATTTATTTATATATATATATATATATATATATATATATATATATATATATATATATATATATATATATATATATATATATATATATATATATATATATATATATATATATATATATATATATAGACATGCATATTATGCGGCATAACAAAATGATGTGACTAAAGAAATTCAAACATAACATCCATACACAGGAAGAGGCAATTTACACATTGCAGGGTGTATCTGAAGCAGAAACAACATGAGACCAGACCACTCGTCTCATCGTGCATCTTTACCACTGGTGCTGCAATGTACAGCTGATGATGTCAATATATGAATTGAAAAACACAACCTTCCAAAGTAAGTTAGTGCGTACACCCTGATAAAGTGGTCACGTACTTTAAGTCCCTCAGTATACCGATGCATCTCTGATAATGTGGGTGTGGTAATAGATCCCACGAAATGTTAACAAATATCTATATAAAAAGCTTTACAACGAAGAAAAGTGATCCTTGATTGTAAAGCTCCTCGTTGTATTAGGGTTTCCCATAGTTAATGTTTAGCTCTGAAACATAGCATTGATCAATGGCTAGTTCTGAAACATAGCATTGATCAATGGCAACATACCTTAGGTCGTTGAAACTCAGGTTTGGTTCGATTGAGTTTCAATATTGTCAATATATGCATATTTAAAAGTGTATCTGTTTTTATTGCTATTTGTGTTAGAGAAGCTTCATATTATTAGAAATGTATCTGGAAAAGAAAAGTATTTTAAATTTCATTATTCAATTAATTTAAAATTTTAAGCATGTTTTTTCACTTTCTTTCTATCGATTTTTGTGTATAACAATCTTATTTTCACGTCCGCGTTCAAAATCTTACGCTTTTGCTACACGTCTGAGAACCTAACTTGAGTTTTATTGTGATATGATAGCATGCTTATGCAAATTTTATCCCCCTTCATTTACATCAGACACTTTTCGGAGGATAGTAAGGTGCGAGGTATTTAGACACGACAAAAGGCTTTTGTATAGTATGCATGAGTTATTTAATATTACTCAAAAGGTCGGTGCTGGATAATAATCAAAAAGAAATTTATATTTGAGAAGTGCGTTGGATTATAATCGAAAAGCCCGTGTTAGAATACCAAAACGTGCGTGGTAATAGTGTGTTTATGAGCTTCCATCGCAATTCATTTACATGATTTCCTTTTTGTTCGATATCGGTGCCGCAATTTAAGACACTACACAACGCGTTTTTGGAAAGTGTGTGAGAGTATTCAAAAGTGGGTGTAGGACAATAATTAAATATTTAGTGTTGGTTGGTGTTTCGAAGACTTCAACCCTTTCTTTCACATCCTATTCCCTTTTCTGAGATTGCACGTTAATTTGTACGAGAGGTGACAGTTTGTATTTCAACATTTCCTGCCCCGCTCTTGCTTAAAGCACATACATCGAGGTGTCTTTTTCATATATCAAATAAAAAAGTGAAACTATTGAAGAAGCCTCAGATGTCGGCAAGTCGAAAGAACTAATATGATTGTTGGAGAGAGCTGATCAATTTATCAGTACAAGAAACATACACCGAACACCGAACACGTGAAAAAAGGGAGACGAGTTTGTTTGATATTTGCGGAGTTGATTGTCAGGGGCGTAAAACATGAATGTAATGGAGAAGGAATTCCGCAAGGAAAAGGGACATGGAATAAGGGATGGGTTAGGAAAGAACGAGAAGAGAAAAGCACCATGAAGGGCTATATATGAACTGGATGAAAATCAGAGTGAAACTAAAGAAATTTGGGCTATCCAGTTTTGACGCCAGGTTAGACTGGGCTAAGAAGGCTCAACTATCCTAGCTGAAGACTCGTAGTCTATACCAAGACATGCTGGAGCAAATCTGGTAAAGGTCAATCAGCGTGTGGGACCGCTAATGGGAGAGTACTGACAGAAATATCATTGGTCTTTTTCAGAGTCGCTAAGATCTCTAGATCTGTATTCGTTTGTATCTTGCGTATGGCTATGTCTTTCCCCGCAAAATAGTAAAATTTTGAACCAATTAACCTTTATCCTGTGCTAGTATGTGTGATGGTAATATAGAATTGCGTAAATGAGACCTTCCTACCCTTATCTATGATTGTATCATTGCGTTTAAATAGGAATAGAACGTGTTTAAATATCAACATAACATTTTTTGGTTAGAGTTGTTGGAAATTAAATAACTGCTGGATAATGAGTGTAAGCATTTCGGATATCAGACAAAAGGTGGGGACTACGGTATGCTGGATACTAATGAATACACAGTTACAGACTTTAGAGGTGTCTTGGATTCTAAGTGTTTGAGTTGGATCGTAGATATCAAAATTTTTATTATCATTCTGGTACGGCTCTATACAAATTTCTACATGAAAATGATCTAGGATTTTTTAAATTTATCATTCCATTTCCTGCTTCATTATATAGCGATTCTTTCTGCAAACCATCGACACTGATACATTTCCCGTTTCGATATATACATCATTGGCTTCAAAATGCCATTCAAATGGTAAACCTCTGGACATTTTCACTTGGGATTTCTGGTTTGGTTGTCTGTCCTTTGGATCTATAATAATATCATATGAGAAAGCTTTAGACAATTTTACAAATAGCTTTCCAGTATAGTTCTCTTCTGGCATATAATTAAAATCAATGGACTAATGTTTAATCCACATGGCTCACATATGACCGATACAGTATCTACGTGGGTTTGTGGGTTTGTGGAAATGGCCTTAGAAGCAAAGCTAGTATGGATACTATAAATGATACAGATTGTAAAGCAACATGCTTGTCGAAATTAATCACAATGAAGTGAATATCTTCACTATCTGGGAACCCAGATACAAGCAGGTGAAGAAACCAAACAAGAAACTAATCAAACTAATCAGATGCAGCAAAAGTTTCAAAGGATACAATAATATTTATTTTGAATAAGGGATTGAAAACAAAAGTTCCAAATTTTAGAACTACTTACGATGACAAGTACAGCTAGAAATTCGACGATTTACATTCACAAACAATAGCTCTTGGATGCATACGTTAATCCAATACAAATAGAACAGGAGATATAAATTAAGCTAAGTCATCAAGAAGGACGTTTGAGTCTTGAACATATCATGTACAAACTTGTTTAACCATGAACAAGATTAAATTGTGTACATATCAAAATACGGCACAGAATCGTTATCATTTTACACACATAGATCGATACAGACATATGCTTAATGGAAACAGTATGACTTTTTAAGTATGCTTAAGATCGCTGGCAGATAGCAAAATAATGTCATTCAAATAATGTAATTACATGCTGTTCTGAGGGCTATATAACAAGGCTTTATTAGAATACAAAAACAAGACGAAAAGAAACGGAAGACTACAAAGAGAATATAGCAAATATGCACTATTTTAGGAATATAAGAGTTAGATTCAAAGAGTTCGTTACCGAGATGCTGATTAAATCTGACGGCTCTGTACAAATGTCTACATGAAAATGATCTTGCACATGTTTCAATTTCACATTTTATTTCATGCTTCATTAAATAGCGATTCCTTATGCGAACCATCGATACTGACAAATTTCCAATTTCGATATATACATCATTGACTTCAAAACGCCATTACCATGGTAAACCGCTGGACATTTTGACTTGGGATTTCTGGTTTGGTGGTATGTCCATTGGATCTATAATAGTATCCTCACAAGAAAGCTTTCGATGATTTTAAAAAACGCTTTCCAGTATAGTTCTTTTCTGGCATATAATTAAAATCAATGGAGTAATGTTGAATCCACATGGCGTTCATATGACTTATACAGCATCTACGTGGGTTTGTGGAAATGGCCTTAGAATGAAAGGTAGTATATAAAACAGCTTTAGAAAGTTGAATCCACATGGCTCTCTTTAAATCTTTAAAAAGTTGAATTTTTGATGTTGAGTTTAATTATAGTGGCGTGCGCACAATTGTGCATGTGCCACTTTTTTCTGACTGCATCGCAGTCTGCTAGTTGTTCCTGGGGAAGGGGATGGTGCCACCTCCCTCAGGCTTTTATGGATTCAAGGAACCCTGATAGTGTGGCCTCAATCTGTGGGGTCCATAAAGGTCCCTACAGTTGAATGGTTGGCTGTCATTAGTGGGATGGAGAGCTCGGGAATGTTCCTGCTTGCTTTGTATCGCTGGTTTCTTGTTGCATTTGCCTGGTGTTTCTTGAGAATTTTTTGTGTTATTTTTTTTTTTTTTGATTTTTTTTTCTTTCATCAAAATGTTCTAAAAGAAGGGGGATGTTCTATGCTGTTTATAGAGGTTCTTAGTAGAAATCATGTATGAAGAGAGATTTTCAAGGTTATTATGGTATTACTAGTCGAGGTGTTTAGGGTGTGTGTCCTACGTTATGTTATTTATAAGTTTTTAGATATTACCTCTTTAAGTTATTTATTAATTAACGTTTTCAGAGATTGAATGTTATTTATACTTTATTTAGCAAGAGACCGGAGTCCTAGCCGATTACACGGTTCGTTAAGGACATCTAGGACCGGAATCCTAACTGATTACTCGGTTCGTTAACTACATCTAGGACATCCGATTTTGCGGTTTCCTTAGTCTTTTATAGGTGCTTCGTAAGTGAATTATTTAGTAATACTTTTATAAAATTGAATGTTGAATCCACATCGCTCTCATATGACTTATACAGCATCTACGTTGGTTTGTGGAAATGGCCGTAGAATCAAAGCTAGTATATAACACAGCTTTAAAAAGTGATGATTCCATACGTATGCTGGGTAATATAGGTGATACAGAGTGTAAAGCAACAGGTGCGTCGAAATTAATCGCAATGAAGTGAATATCTTCACTACCTGGGAAAACAGACAAAAGCAGGCGAAGAAAGCAATCAAAACGTTAATCAAGCAACTAATCAGATGCAGCAAAAGTTTCAAAGAATAATATAACATTTATTTTGCGTAAGGGATTCAAAACAAAAGTTCCAAATATTAGAAATACCTACAATAGCACGTACAACTAGAAATTCGACGAATTACATTTACAAGCAACAGCTATTCGATGCATACATTAATCCTATACAAAAAGAACAGCAGATATAAATTAAGCTAAAACGTCAACAAGAGACAAAATATAGTTCTAAATTCAATGCATAACAAATATAATATTTACAGAAAATAGATTTTGAGGACAGGTTAAACAATGTGTTTAATGAGCTAACACCGACATATCCTAGTACTAGAACTAAGGGAATGAAACAAAATATGAACAAAGGGATAGGGAAAGTGACTGCGACAATGAAGGATTCATTGACCATTTTGTAGTGTATCTACATATTATAATTTCAAACTGAAAATTCAAGTATCAGTTTTTCCTGACTGTTTTGTTTTGAAAACTGCCAAAAATATTCTTCATCACAACAGAAGATCGTTAAGCCAAATCATTGCCCCACGACCACATTTTGCTAATATGGCGTACAAGCGATATGCCTAGCGGCGATTCAGACAAATATGTTTGTAAACAATGTAACCTTTTTAAACTGCTCAGTGGAGTTCAACACCACTTGTGACATACGATTTATCTAGGTAAATTAAGTCAGTAACAATTATAGTTAATTTTCCTTTTAACTAGTACTAACATATAGCCAGAGATTCCATGTCGCTTAGTTAGATTAACATATTTATACGCTATAAAGTATATAGGTCGGTAAAGACTGATTTATGTTCTAACGATTATTGAATGCGCTTAATTACTATGCTTAGATAAACCTATGATTGGGAACGTATCTTGTAAAATGAAATGCCGGTTACTTGCTTCTAACGTTAATTCAGGTCACATTGAGGAACAGAAATATGAAGATAAGCTATGATGATTTTACCTTGTGGAAACATACTTTGTATGCGGTCAAAGATGTATTGATACAAGTGGGAAGTATTAACCACTGCTTCGGTATTTAAAACCACTTAAAGAAGATTATTGTGATTCCGTGCCATGTAATCACACAGATGATACTAAGTCAGTTTTCAGTCTTTACGAGGTATAAGAGACAGAATCATGTAAATGTAAGTAATAACGCTTCCACAACGTGTCCGTGTCATGCTCAACTGATGTGTTTCTTTAATATATAATGTATGTCAGTTGAACAGGTGGTCAATGATGTATGATTAAATCCTATGTAAGATTTAAAGAAAAATAAATGAATTAATAAATACTTTCAGGACAGACGATCGCATGCATAGTTTCAAGCAGCAAAGAAACGATAGAAGCCTTCATTTTGATAAATGATGCTCGATCTCTGTTCGAAGCAATCGATTACTCTCCTTTGAACCCTTACTCATATATCTGTCAATTTCACCTCGTCATCAAGAAGGGTCAGAAGTATTTTATGAGACAGCAGGGTTTAATTCGAAAATTATGCCATCTTGACACTTTGAACTTTTCGGAGCCTATTAACCTTACAACCGTATTTTGTCAATTTGAAAACGCGATCCAGCAATATTGCTTGAGATTGTTTTATGAAGTTGAATGTGTAAGATATCCATTTTCTCGCATTATCAAGTACCATAGTTATTCTCTAGTACTACTGACATCCTATATCCTTCAGACATTTAAGTTTCATGTGCATTTCGCTGTAATTTTGGTCATAATTTTATGTTAGTACCTAGAATATATTCTTTATAATTAAATCGAAAAAATAGGATAATTAGATGGTATTGTATCTGCAACAAGAAACTGCTACTAGAAGAAGCGAGTTTCTTTCTTTATTTCCCAAACGTTGAACACAAAAAGGACAATACTTAGATCTTGTTTTTATTTAATCACTTTAGCATGTGTTTGTGAAGTTGCTGTTAGTATATACGTAATATCAGCTACCCAGTTCGAGTCATGTATTTTCATCAGTCTAAGACAAAAATAAGAATATGTCTACATTAAAAGCTAATGCACATAAACAGAATAAGCACTATGACAAATTGTACTCTTATCATACTTTAATTATGATGTTCCAGTTGATTGACTGTATGACGGTTTACCACTGAGCTAACATTACTCACAACCCCACCTTGTTACGCTCATTTGTGACCGTATAGAGATTATTGAATATGTTCCTTTCACAAGGCGGCTCAGGAAGTACCTTATGCTCGTTTAAGTCCAATGGCCTATAATCACGCCTTAACCATCTCAATATTTTCTGTACATACAGAAATTATTAAGCCAAGTTGGCTTTTCATTTTTAGCACAGGATACGCATTTGATCTTCAGTGCTAGACAACCTGTGACAGGCAGTCACCAAACAAGACTACCCATTGGAAAACCTAACTGCGCATAGAACTGTTGATTCCGCCAATTTGTGAATTTATAAGCACGAAAAGCTCTTCTTTTTTATGCCAATGTTATCTAAATTGAAATTTAACTGGGTATAGAATCAAGAAACTATCAAGCGATGACTAAGTCCTTTGAATTCAAGAGTAACTAGTAGGAAATGGGACAATTCCAAAACTGTGAACATTTTTAATAAAACACTATCCTAAATAGATACGATTTCTAAATGGATTGTCTGCTATCTCCAGCATGTATTTGGTATTCATAATACCGCCTTACCGTGGTTCAATTCCTATCTGGTTAACAGTACACAAATTGTGTCTGCAAATGGAAAACACTCCAGCCCAGTTAATTTATGTTGTGGTGTTAAATAGGGGTATGTCATTTGACCTGTTCTCTTCATTCAATACACTCAGCTGTTCTCAAGTGTCATACACCATCATCCAGTGTCTCACCTACAGTGTGCTGACTACACCCAAATATATAAATATTTACACCCAACTAAAGTTGATGCTACCATCCAAGGTGTAGAGAGGTGCTTGTCTGGTGTTAAATCACGGATGACATGTAACAAGCTGCAGATGAATGATAATAAAACTGAGGCCATTCTGATCACAACACAAATACTTTCTCAGTCACATCCTTTACCTCAAACAATAAATATCAGCAACAGCAACACCAACATTAAATTCACACAGTCAGTACGAAACCTAGGTGTCACTCTTGACAGTACTCTCATATTGCACCAACATGTCAGGAACATGTGCAAGGCTGCATATCTTGAGCTGAGACGCATCAGCTCCATTCGCGTATACATTTCAGTTGATGCCACTAAAACACTTGATTGTTATATGGACAACGTTCTTTTACATACCAAGGCCCAGCAACGTGGAATGAATTGCCCACTGAACTTAGACACAAAGACACAGTGATCATATTCAAAAGGGCTCTCAAAACTCATTTATTTCGACTGCAAGAACAAACTTAAAGACCTAATAATGTTTCCTACCTGAAATATTCTCAGCATGTTTTTTATGTTTTAATGTTTTTCCAATTTCATGGTGTTTGTTTTTGTAATAATATTATTATATGTTTTTTTATCTTATAGGTGTTGCCTAATGTTGTAAAGCGCTTAGACCTTCTAAAGATTAGGCGCTATACAAAGTCCTCATTATTATTTTCATTATTATTATTATACACACACACACACACACACACACACACACACACATATATATATATATATATATATATATATATATATATATATATATATATATATATATATATATATATATATATATATATATAGATATATATATATATATATATATATATATATATATATATATATATATATATATATATATATATATATATATATGAACTAGAGGAAAGAAAGTTTAAAATTTTGTAAAATGGTCTAACAGTTTAGCAAACATTAACTTCAAAATGAAGACAGCTCTATTTCGCTACTAAAATTGCAATTTCAACAGGATGTGTTGCTATTCCTTGTTTATGTAAAGCAAAATAACTAAATATGTTTGTTGATAGATCGGGTTACCACCCCACATGCTAACACAGGTAGAGTCATTGGCTCTTTCATCGTTAACGTGCATGAAAGCATATTTTCATTTCAAGCAGAAAATATTGCAAAGGGATACGATGGTAATATACAACTTTGGGAAATTGTTAAATTATTGTAGAAGCTAATGTAATGCCATTGATAATTAAAATAGTTTTATTTTCTTTAGTCTGTCGCTTTTAATTTTATATGTTATGTCTTTATCAGCCCAGGGCAGTTGTTTTTGTTTGTAAATTACCTGCATAGCCGAGCTTGCATAATTGAGATATGCAGGATTATAAAATACCGATGCCGCAAAATAATCACTTATGAAGAAAGATTGCCATCTGGAAGTGGATTAGTTAACTAGCCTTAGGTTTATACAGGTTCCGTCGGATATCTTCTTAAATGTGGGTGGCATTAGAATCATAGCATTTACATTGGTTTAGATGCAGAAATATATCTCATTATCTCGTAGATTTTACTAAAAGAATTATAACACATTTTAGCGTGTATATCTTGTTTGTTTAAATTTTTTTCGAATTGTAGGTTCGATGAAACATCTGTGACACCTTAGTCAATAAAACCTTGTTAGATATTTACTTACAGAAGAAAAATCAGATGCAGAAATTTATTTCATTTCTTAGTTTTTAAATTACAAAATTGCCATCAGATTCAAAATCAACACCGATAACAATATTTCTTCTCCCACTATTTTCATCTCTTTCTTTCTATTTCTCGTTTGAAACGTCCAACGTGTTTTTATATTTTAATATTCTGTGTTGATTTTTGGTGAAGTGCATGACTTCACAAAACATTTTCCTAAATGTATTGTTTGTGGCTTTCCTTTTTCGTTTGAACATTATAGCATATATTGAATATATTTATGTGCGTATTATTATCCACATAAGATGTAAAGATATTGTATACAATTTGAACATTTTGTAAAATAATTTGTAACTTTTAAATTGTAATTTACGCTGATTAGAAAGTGTCCTTATTATCATCAGATAAATAAATAGAGCAAGATAACCCTTTGGACAGTGCTACCTTTTAAATTGCACAATGCTTATCAGTTCTAAGTTTTCATGTAAAACTTTTGTTTGCATGATCAATCTGAACTCAAGTCACCATTTACGACTTTTACCCTCATGGTTTACACGATATTCATTTCTGAAAAGAATAATTCAAAGTGAAGATCTGCGTATAAAGTACAGACGAAAAACATCTACGATAGACTACGTTTTCTTGGCTTTAAGACTTATCTTTCAACTATAAACCTTCTAAACAAACAGAACATCATTTACAACACAGATACTAACGATTTCTAACATTGTATGTGAGAGAGAGAGAAAATTGATTTCTGTCATAGGAATATAGAAAGACTGTGTATATACATGATAATTATTTACTAGGTCGTCTGCTACACACGAGTGCAGATAACGCCGATTGAGTAACATCATTTTTCTGATGTGTGCATAGTCGTGAGGAATATGGGCTCGTGTGTGAAAGAAAGCAATGAGTGCCGCTTACCCACGGACCTGGGTTAGAATCCCCGTGGAGTAGGAATACACCTGTATGACAGTATTATTAGTTATTAAAATATACCATCATTTTCAATTTAAATTTAAAAACAAAAAACATGAGGTTGTAACATATCTACTTTGCAAACGAGATCTAGGTTTCATTCAAGAGGAAAGAACCTACCTTCCAGTTAACACCGCGTTATTTAACCCATATTATAAATGAAATGCCCCATGTCACTGGACTGTTCATTATGATATCGAAACTCGTGACCGCATTGTGAACTTAAGTCTCGTGAATTTTGGATTAAACGAAACCCTTTGACACACTGCCTTAAACACAGTCTGCCATCGGCACTCACACTTTAAGTGATCGCCTGCATGCATTGTTGCGAATGCAGCGGCAGCACGTATCGTACTAATTTTAACTTGTTCTTTAAATCCGACTTAAACTAGATTAGAGAAAGACGATGTCGCTGCGAGCGATGTATGTTTGTTGAATGATAAGTAAACTTGTATACTTATAATACTTTTTGCTGAATACTGTATCTTATTCTGCAATAGTGCCTGCTCCGTCCACATTTGCAAATGCAACTATTTTCACAATACTTCGTTTAAAAAAATTATTGACTTAATTGTACTTCTTTTACAATTGTAATTGTCATTTTAGAACAATGTATTTATATAAATTCAACAGTCAAACTGTACCGAACATATCCCAACGTTTGTGGCATAAACTGCATATCATCTTTGAGTTATACCCTTGTCCATTATAAACAGTTTTCTGAAGGTAGGAGGCACCATTTTCTAAAGAACGTTTTATGTCTTTAGTGCTGTTGCTGCTGATGGGTCATTTCTTAGCACACGATAGGCTATGCATGGCGGACATTATTAATGGTGGAGGAAGAATCCTGGAAAACCCCGGGAAGAACTGAAGTGTCTATCGGATGCAACTTGGGTCGCTCGAACATTTTGCAATATGGTGAAAAACTCGCTTAATATGTTGAGAAACCAGAGAATTAATTCAATATTCACTAAATGTTCTTTCTTAACAACCGATGGAAACAGTTACAAAATAATCTAGGGATAACGATATGTGTTTTCCTTCCTGTTCGTCAACCAGTTTCGGATATGTGTCAAGTTATGATAATGTTGTGTACATCCACTGCATATCATATAGAACTCCAAAATTGTAAAGCAAATAGATGAGCTTAAATTTCCGATTTCCTTTCGAATTCCTCCTCGAGTTCGTTCCATGAACAAGATTTTGTGAATCTTTGAGGCTACAATAGCCATGTACTATTCACCCGGCATGGATTATATTTTTGCTTGGGATACAATCTTACACTTTGATGGCCTCAACCTACTGTTAAAGGAGACAATAAATCAAGGGAAACATAAAATAATAATAAAAGCACTATGAAAGTTAACCTTATTCTGAAGAATCATCTTGGACCGTAATGCATATATTCTAGGAGCTGAATTTATGTACCCTCGTATGGAAACTTGCCGCGCCTAATCGGTTACTTTCGTGATGTGGCGTCATAGTAGCAACTCCAGCATCCCGACTAGCATTTGCCAGAGCAAACGATAATGCCGTTTTGCATTGCTTGTGAAGTAGCACATTAAAAAAGGCTCTGGAAAACATTTTTTTGTGCAAATGACAAAGTCATAAAGAAAGTATGAATACAATATTGCAAGCGAGTCGATTTGGAAGAAACACCATACAGCGCTCTGTGCTCATCACATTTCTCAAAGAAATGTTACCTGAGGGACCCTGAAAAATCGCAACTCTAGGAAAGGCATGTTCTAGACCTAGAATAAACGTTAGCGCTGATCCAGACATACCGTTGGATATTTTACATCCTATGAAAAGTATTAAACGTGTGAGTCATACAAATAGAGAGAAGGCCGAATAAGTAACCAAACAATGCAACAATCAATTCACAGATATTTTATCTACACCAGTGTGCTAACAAAATATGATAGCCCAACACTCGGGGCCCCTCTAATTTTAGGTCAGGCCCATCAAAAAAACATCCTGTATTAAAAGTGAGGTGCCTGTCAGGCTTGTCAAAAAGAAACTGTTTGCTCGAGGAAACTTTGATCGTGCTGATGGAATGAGTTAATGTATTTTCAAGACGTTGACATACATTCCTTTACACTGAAATTGAAATCTGACTTTAATCAAATGGAAGCTTTGTAAAAATAAGATTCTAAACCCCTGATACTGTAGTGGTTTGAGATAATGCAATTTTACATTGTGGAATTCATAGTTCTGACCCTTGCAGCTGCTTACCTAACATACATTCTGCAAATATTTTTCAGGTGGTGCCAACTCCCCTTGCTATGCATTGTATGAAATACTTGTTGAATGTGCCAAGTTCTTAACAATGATACAGGCTACATCTGTTTGCAAAGAGTTTGTGAATTTGTTTTATTATTCCTTTATCACAAAAATTAACCCACCCCACCTCCACACAAAAAATGCAACTTCAAAATTATCAAAAGGTATCAGATTGGTACGTTTAAGCACATATTTTCATGCCTAGGTTTGCCTTAAGAATTTGTAATAAAATTGAATTTTAGTAATATCGTATTTTTCAACCTTATCAAGAAATAATCAAACCTATATGTTCTATTTGTACTATATGTATGAACAGTTATTCTTTACATATTACATTCTTTACAATTATTGATCATACTATAGGGTGTCGAAATCATTCTTTAATAGATAGTGTATAGTCGAATCGGAGACGCGCAATTATCACCATTTAAATTAACATAAACTAATTTCAATAACTTGAGGTAGGTGGAGACAGTTATGCAAATTAGCTACTTTTAAACTTATTAACTTAATTCAGCTATTTATTTACAATAAATTACAAATATTGATATATTTGTGTCAGAGAAATTAGACGTATCTTCTAATCAGCTACTTGAAAATTTGAAGTATCGTACAAAATATTGTTACTGAATTATATTACTTCGTTGTACAGTTTTCAATATTCACAATATATGCTTTCTATATATGAATTGTAGGTGTGAGAAAAGTAAGTTTCGGTTTCCCCGGGAAGGATACATGACGGTGTGTGATTGCCTCGTTAATATTGTTATATATGATAAAGAAGGATCATTAACGGATGAAATACTTTAAAGCATCCAATCCATTTAGAAATTTTATAGATTTAAGATAGATTTTTATTTCAAATAAAGTTTATTATGTTGATACCAAATTAATTTTTAAGCTAGAGAATATGAGCCTAAAATGTGAGATCCTTGCCTGCTTACGAATTCACACATCGGCTGAATCTAATATGTGACTCGCATGTTGTTTGCATATTACCTGGACTTGTTTGAGTGTATATGCAGTATAATAAAAACAAAAATGATGATGCACGTGTTTGGTGGACTCATTCGCGGATTTTCTCGTTAAAGCCAATGACGGTCATGGAGGAGTATATAATCAAAAAATAATCTTAATTATTTCCAAAACAATGAAACGTTTTCAAGGTTGGACACACTGAACTCAAGCAATCATTTGAGTGTGCTCTTTGATAAAATATAAAGATAACGAAGGTAGCATAACTGCGATGAAAAGATCTAAAGATTTCGCCTCTATTGTTTACTGCCAAATAGGAATATAATATGAAATTACAACATAAATGAAATTTAAATTATTTAAAACTAAATCATTGATAACCAGTGAGATTGTCTGTAAATATAATTCTGGACTTCAAACACAATTTATTTCCTCAGATTCTATAGGTTTCACTGTGATCCCTTTACTCGTTTTAATAGAGGAAGCATTACAATTCAAACAATCCGACTAGTACTTTGCATCACCCAGTTTCGAGCAATATTTTACAGTAACATGTACGATGCTTCGTGTAATAATCATAATAGCTGTAGTTCTATGTACCTGCTAATAAATTATGTGGACACTCTGGCTATGCTTTGTTAAACGTGGAGGTCATCCAGGATACGATTATGTAATAAGTGGCGAAGTTGTTTCGAACGATAGTTTTACGCTGAAGTGTGGCATCACTCATTTCTGACCCTTCCTGATGAGGAGATCAACTGGAGAGATATATAAGTACTGGTTTAAATGGGATTCATCAATAGCTACGAACAGACATCGAGCATAATATCACAGGATGAAGGCTTCTGGCGTCTCTTTGGTTTTTGTAACTATTCTTGCGATCGTCTATTCTGAAGGTATTTATTCAATGAACTATTTTTCTGTGAAACTTATAGATTTAAACATATTTTATACATCATCGGTTCAACTGACATCATATATATTAAAAAAAAAAAACACGAGGTAAGTGTGCCACATACAAGTAGTTTAAATGTTAATACTTACATTAAACAAAAAATCCCCCTGCTAAAGAGCGAACTTTGATATAATGTTATGTTTGACTACGTTCCAAGGCATCGTAATAGTTCTATTGAAAAGAGTTCAAATACGGAATCCGTGGCTAATATTTCACACGGATATCAATTAAACTTTGACATCATCAAAAATGTGTTTCCATTTTACTAAATCTCAATAGTCTCTCTGCATAGTTTCGTTTCTCAATGTGAACTGAACGAACTTCAGCTACAAGAAACCCGCCATTCAATTTACAGGCTATATTTCCAAAAATAGTTTCTTCTCAGCAGAGTAAATAACCATATTAAATAATCTTCAGGAAATACATCTGCCATTAATGACCTATATACATTATATCTTACAAATATACAATCCAGCTAGACACATGGAGACTCCTGTGACATGGCATACCCGGAAATATGATGGTAAGAATTGCAAAAAGAGCGAAATGTAATTCGTATTGATTTAATATGCCCAGCGAATCAAATCGTACGTCAGAAAGGATGCATAAGTCCACTGAGAAGTTTTAAAAAAAGATGACAGAATGTTTATAAGCATAGTTGTCGCGAATCACCACAAGGCAATTCCCTGGTGCACTATTTTAATAAAACCTGATATGGTGGTGATGCATTGGCTTAACCATTCACTGTGGAGGTGAAGAGTATGTTTAGCAGG
Organism: Sinohyriopsis cumingii; assembly: GCA_028554795.2. Lineage (NCBI taxonomy): Eukaryota > Metazoa > Mollusca > Bivalvia > Unionida > Unionidae > Sinohyriopsis > Sinohyriopsis cumingii. The sequence continues at coordinate 38,501,718 of CM068837.1, forward strand.
TTTCAAAGCAAACAAAAGTCAGAGCAAACATATATTTCAATATTTAGCACGCAATTTAGAAATCAGAATATGTTGTTGTTGTTCTAGGGTTTAACGCCATTTTCAGCACAAGATAGGCTATACATGGCGGCCAACATAACTGGTGGAGGAAAAACCCTGGAAAACCAATGGAAGAATCACCGACCCACGAGAAGCTACTGGCAGGCTTTCCCCCGTACCCACGCTAGCCGAGCCTTGGACTCGAACCCACGCAGACAGAGGTGGGATGGCAGTGATCCGGGACGGTGAGCGCTTTAGACCAATCGGCCACTCGGTGCCCTTCAGAATATGTAGATACACGAACAAACAGATTATAATTCCATCCAATTTGTGTATATATTACGGATTCGTTAAGTAAATCAATATATTTTGACACTGTTAAAATCTGTTGTATTTAAGAGGACATTAAACTGTATGCATATTGGCTCACAATTTGAAAATATAAATACAAACATAGATGCACCTTCAAACAAATGACAAATAGGCTCATAAACGGAACTTCACATATATTATTCTCCTGATTTTCATTAACATTTCTAAACCAACTTGAATCTAATTCGCTTTCAAATTGGACAGATGAGGAAGATCAGTTTCTTCAATATATTATTTAAGTTAGCAATCGTTTTACTTGTTCATGTCATTTCACGCCATATTTGGTAATTGTTTATGTTCTGTACTATGATTGTGAACTTTATCGTCGTTTAGGACAACTTTGCATTAGTTTTATATTTTTTGTCTTAAATGTCACCCGAGATTATTTGTCAATGTTTTTGTGCTCTCAGAGCAGAATTGTACAATGCGTAACGCTATGATAAAGTATTCATATTTATTAGAATTCTTTAGGATTAAAATTTAACAGTTTATGGTTCATTGTGCCGCCTCATTCGTTTCAACGACAGTACATGCGACAGCTGGCATCTCCTCTGACTAAACGTAAGGTGATCCAATGGTTTAGCTCCTATGTTACAACTACTAACGCCGTCATATGTTTCATCTTCTCATTTCGGTTTCACCTTAGTGATTGGCTATCCAGGAAAAAGTAAAGCACACAAAAACGTTCAGCGGAAACGGATATGAAAGGACTGACATTAACATTCTGAGTCAAACCTTCAAATTGTATAATACCTAAATAAAGCAAAATTTGTTTCACCCATAAATAAGCAGTGTTCCGCTGTCATGTAATCTGACGAAGATAAGGAAACGTGTCGTGATGAGCGTTTTCAAAATCTACATTTTTAATTCTCACTCATATGTCTAAAATCTTAAATCAACCAAATGCACGTAGAATGTAATGTAATTGATGGGCCTACCAATATACCACTGCTGAACAATTTAGTGAAATTTTCTTTATGCACCAGTATGCTACTATGTAATACACAAATACAGGAAAATACTAATGTATGGTTCATATTTACATAACCTATAGCACGTATTACAATCGCGCTTTCTCTCTGAAACATACGATTCAGAGCAGATATGTTGTAAACGTCTCCTGCATTTGTCAGTTTCATGTTTAAGAAAGAACCTACACACAGTTGAAATGATCATATTTGGTAATATCTTACTGGCTTCATTCGTATTGCCTATTCATCATGTATGTACGATCTTTATTGTCTGCAATTACTGTTATAGTTTTGCAAACTTATTTACTATCGTTGTAAGCTGTATAATTTCTATTGGTTGAAATCCTAGTTTACACATAGTCATCAAATTTTGCTTTGTTTTTAGTATTGACTATATTAGATATCACAGACTTTGTCCTTTAAATAACATAATTGTACATTGAAAGGACGTTATACTCACATGGTCATATGACTGGGAATTGACGTTGTCTTAGTAGATGATGACTGCAGATATTTACTTTGACGTCGTATTCCATAACGCTTTATTTACAAAAGATAGCGTTAGGATTGCAGACAGATATACATTTTACATTATATATTCATGTTTTACTTATAGGATCGTGAACAGATGTCTCCTACATTTACTTATACTGACTTGAATCTATATCTGTGCACAATACATTAGCATTTTGTTCATGGTGATTTTTGTGAGCCTGCTGGGGAACATAATACGGCCATTTTATATAATCTTGAAAATACGACCCTGAACAAAACTTTATGCCTGATGCGTCCTCGGCAAAGTTGTTAGTACTAGCATTCATGTCATCTTCAGCCTCTGCAAAACTTTCTATACATTTCTACATTTCATGTTTATTGACCATCATATGGTTAGCTTGATTCGAAAATGCAGTGGATATAATAATGTCTGCCTTATAGACCAAGCTTCGTTTAACATCGACTCTTGTTATATATAGCCATTCAAATCAATATCGGACTAGATACAGCTAGAACAAGTGAACATTTCTCATGTTTCATACACGTTTGCCCTTAGGACTATGAAGAAGACAAATGTGTAGATCTATTCCAAGCAATATGTGTGTGCGCTTGTTTTAACGAAGTGCGGGTGTTATAATTTAGTGTAGAATATACATTTTCTACTCAGTAAAGGGACCAATTTTTCCGTCTCTTCTTCCAAATAGGTAAATTACATACAGTCGTTTTTTGATTCTTTATTACCATAATCATATGCTAGTTAATTAATAACTAATTAATAATTAGTTATTAATTTTTAACAACTTTTAGCAATTATTTAAATACCTTCATAAGTATATTTTCCGTCACCGTCAATGTCGAACTGGCTCGGTACAGAATCTACGAATTCATCGGTTGCTTCTCTTAAAGAAATAAATTACAAATGATAGACCATTGTAAAATGCTCAAGCTCTTAGCTAGTACATATCTACAATACATGTTGTTCGTTGTATAATGTCCAATACCTGCATACAATGACAACTAATGTAATGATAAACAGACACATTGATTTAATTACACATATAATTTCAATTCCATTGCAGAAGATATAAAGAATGCATCGAGCTACAAATCTTTAAAATGCATCTTAGTAACTTATGCATGATATAAATATAGACTATATGTGTATGTCAACGTGCCCATATAATTATATCTATTATAATTAAAACAGTTTTATTAACCTCCTGAAATGCTGGAAGGTCTTTTTCTTTATCAACATCACTATTTCTGATACAATTATTGGTGATACCGACATTGGATCGAGTTATTAAAAATAATAGCAATCGTTTGATTGGTATTATTCAGTCAAACGTGTCGTATGAATAACATGATGCAGAGGAAAACCTTTCATGAAACACATTATTATATAATAATCAGAAAAAGTAAATATACATTATCTGGCTGTTAATTTATGTCGGTAATTTCTTACAAAATCTCCGGTTGCGTGAACTGACTTAATCAAGCAATACGTTTGCTACCTTAATATAACATATTAAAGAAATAGATCGTCCCCATCAGTCCAATTTGAAGAATATAAACCAAAGGTTTTGATGACGTATTTGATCGTTGTCTTTTGCTTATCAATACAAGTGATCTTTTGTTTACTAAATTGACTTTATTAGTTAGAATGTTACAAATCTACTGTAGTGGATTGTAGAAAATCAACTGTTCCTATATCGTCCTCATATGACTTGGTATGTATATATTAGCAAAAGAGGAAATACAATCCGTTGAATCTAACAGGTAAAAGGATAATTTATCAAAGGTTCTCAAAACGAAAGCACATTTACATAAGTATATTACGTTTTCTGTAAAAAATAAATATCAAAGCAAGATAGCGAATTCAGCCAATATGCACGGAGTTTAATGTCCTATTCAATAAACCAGAGTTTAACAGTGTCAAAATATATTAATTTACTGATTTATATAACAAATCAGTAATATACGTACAAACTGGATGGAATTATAAAATGTTTGTTCGTGTAACTACATATTCTAATTTTTAACTTGCGTGCTAAATATTGAAATATATGTTTGTTCTGACTTTGTTTGCTTTGAAAACTGCTAAACATAAATTTAATCACAACAGCGAATGGGTAAGCCAATGCATCGCCATTAGATCAAGTCCACCAGGGTGATGTCTTGTAGTGATTCACGACAACCATGTCTATAAATAATTTTTCATCTTTTATTAAAACCTCACAGCGGACTTATGCATCCTTTCTGACACACTATTTGATTCGCGATTTGATTCTTTGGGCATACTAAGTCAATACAAACTAAATCTCGCTTTCTTTTCAATTATTGGTATCATATTTTGTTATGAAAATGTAAGTATTAACACTTACACTACTTGTATGTAGCACACTTACCTCATATGTTTTTTAATAAATATGTATGTCAGTTGAACAAATGGTCTATAATATATTTTTAAACTTTGTATAAGATTAACCTAAAAACAGATGAATGAATAAATACCTTCAGAAGAGACAATCGCAAGCATAGTTACAAGCACCAAAGAGACGGCTCAAGCCTTCATATTGAGAAATTATGCTCGATGTATGTTAGTAGCTACTATGAATCGCATTTGAACCGTTACTTATATATCTCTCCAGTTGACCTCGTCACGAAGACGGGTTAGAAAAGAATTATCCCACACTTGAGGGCAATTAGAAGATAATACCATCTTGACACTTTGAACTTTCAGATTCGAAACAACTTCGCCATTTATTGCATAATGGTATCCTGAATGACCTCCACGCTTAACACATCATAGTCAGACTTTCCAAATAAATTATTAGCAGGTAAATACAACTACAGCTATTAGAATTATTACAAAAAGCATCATACATGTTACTGTAAACTATTGCACCAGCCTAGAAGATGCAAACTCATTATTTTGATCGTATGAATTGTAATGCTTCTTCTACTGATATGAGTAAAGGGATCACGGTGAAACGTATATAATCTGAGGAAATAAATTGTGTTTGAACTCAAGAATTATATTAATGGACAAATTTACTGGTTATCAATGCTTTAGTTTGCAATGATATCAAATATCCTTTATGTTGCAATTTCATATTATAATCCGATTTCGTAGGAAACAAGAGAGGCGAAATCTTTAGATCTGCTTATCGCAGTTATGCTACCTTCGTTATCTTTATATTTTATCAAAGAGCACACTCAAATGATTGTTTGAGTTCAATGTGTCAAATCTTGAAAACGTTTCATTGTTTTGGAAATAATTGTCCTTGCCAAGATTGTTTTTTATTCTATACACCTTTCTGACCGACCTTGGTAATAGCGAGAAAAGTTATTATCCGCAAATGAGTCAACCAAAGACGAAAATACTCTTTTGTTGTGATCTGTTCAGTGCAGTTTGAGTTTTGAATATAATAAAGTACTTATATCCAAAGTGACAATTACAATTGTTAAAAAGTACAATTAAAACAATTATATTTTGTAACGAAGCAGAGTGAAAATATTTGCATTGAAAAGGTAGACGTATCAGGCGTTATTGTTTAATAAGATTCAGTATTCAGCAGAAATTATTGTGAATGTCCTCTTTTCTTTATCATTCGACAAACATACATCTCTCGCAGCGACATCGTCTTTCTGTAATCCAATTTAAGTCGGATATAGAGAACAAGTTAAAAGTATTATAAGACAAGACGTGCAACAATACATGCAGGTGACCATATAAAGTGTTAGTGCAAATGGCAGACTGTGCTTAAGACATGTGTCAATGGGTTTGTCCTAACCAAAATTTCACAAGACTTAAATTCATAATGTGGTCATGAGTTTCTATATATTAATGTAATGTTTAGCAACATGCGTGATTTCAGTTATAATCTGGGATAAATAACGCGAGGTTAAGTGGAGGGTAAGTTCAGTCCTCTTGACTGAAACCTATATCTCGATAGTAAAGTAGATATGATATACTCTGATAAAACCTCATGCTTTGATTTAAATTGAAACTGAAGGTATATCTTAATACAAATAATAATGTCATACTGGTTAGAGACTTTTTAATTCGTACTTTACAGAGATTCGATTCCAGGTCTGCGCGTAAACGGCACCCATCGCATTGCCTGCACAGGAGCCCATATTCCCTAATGACTAATCACACATCACCGAAAAATGAAGTTACTCAATAGGTGTTATCTGCACTCGTGGGTACCAGACACACTCGCATTACGACCTAGTAAATAATTCCTATGTATATTTTGGCAAACTATCATAAACAGCGCAATAAAACGTTAGCATATTTGTTATAAACCATGTTCTGCAAGTTTATAAAGATTTTAATTTTAAAGATGTATCGTAAAGGAAACAAAACAAATTTTATATTTGGTGTTTATAAAGTCTGTATTTTATACGCAGATCTTACTTTTTAGTTCAATTTGAATTTTCCTTTCCAGAAATGAATATCATTTAAACTACGATCGTACTACCGTAAATGGTGACTTTGAGTTCAGATTATTTGTGCATTAAAAAGTTTTACATTAAAACTTAGACCTGTTTTGATAATCATTTTGCAATTTAAAAGGTAATACTCTCCAACGGGTTATGATGCTATAAGTATTGATCTGATGATAATAAGTGCACCATCTAATCAGCGTAGATTATACTTGAGAAGTTACAAAATGTTTTACAAAATAACCAAGTTGTATAAAATATATGTACATCTTATGCGGAAAATAATACGCAAATAAATATATTAAATAGCTGCTATAATCTACAAACGAAACAGAAAATCTACCAACAATATTTGTAGGAAATTTTTTGAAGTCAGGAACACCACTATAAATCAACACAAAATATTAAAATATAAAAGAACGTTGGACGTTTCAAACGAGAAATATAAATACATATATAAAACATAGTTTGATATGAAATGTTGTTATCGATGTTGATTTCGAATCTGATTACATTTTTGTACTTTAAAGACCAGGAGATGGAATATTTTCGAGCAACTGATAATTCTTATGTAAGTAAAGTTCTAACAACGATTTAATGACTAAGTTGTGACAAATGATTCAACAGACCTAAAACTCGGAAATAAATATATGTAAATAAGATATATCACGCTTCAATGTGTTATAATTCTTTTAGTAAAATCTACGAGTTGATGAGATATCTTCCTGCATCTAAATCAATGTAAATGCTATGATTCTCATGCTACCTACATACGGAGATCTCCGACCGATAAGGCTAGATAATTAAACTAATTCCCTATGGCCCTCTTTCTCCAAAAGTGATTTTTTTTGCTGCATCAGTAATTTAAAATCATGCATATGTCAATTATACAAACTCTGCTATGCTATGTCATTTAAAACCAAACACATCTGCTCTGGGTTGATCAAGATAGAACATATATAAGTAAAAATAACAGAATAAAGAAATAAAACTTGTATAAGTATCAATGATCTCACATTTGCTTCTGAAGCGATTTAATATCTCAAAAATAATTTAACCATTTCCCAACGTTGTATATTACCATTTTATCCCTTGCAATATTTTCAGATCAAAGTGAAAATATGCGTCATGGACGTTAAGGATGAAGGAACCAATGACGCTACCTATGTTATCAGATGAGGCGGTAACCTGGCACTATATTCCGTTCTATCACCAATGATATTTAGTTATTTTGCTTTTCAGTCATTAGAATAACATCAAGTCTAGCTGAAATACAGATTTTAGTAGGAAAATAGAGCTGCATTGATTTTAAAGTTCATATTAGTTAAACTGTTTGACGATTTTAAACAAGCTTAACCTTTATTTCCACTATTTCTAATATACAACTGTGGAGTCGCGTGTGGCTCAGTAGTCACAATTCCGATACACACAGGCGGTTGCAGGTGGGGCATGCCACACCTGTGGTTGGGGGAAGATAGGATGCAGATCTCTGGCGTCTCTCACGAGCTGGAGCAAGACGCTAGCGGAGGTCATCCTCGAAGGTGGAACAGGCTATTCTGGTCAGGGCTCGCCAGTGGCTTCTGTCTGAGGCAGCGAGCCCGAGCTGGTGGGGTTGAAGGTCTGTCCTTTTAATGCGATTCTTGAGATTGATATATAAACCCAGAAGTTTGTAACATATCTTGACAATTTGAATTTAGAAACTTTCTCTAGCACAATACAACCGATTGCACCTTTATATCCAATTAAATTCGTTTTGTAATTTTATCAGCAATCTACAGCTATTTAGTAGCACAGAAGAGCCTTCATGATAATATGCTAATTCATTTACAGCTATTAAAATCTTCCTTATTGATAACAATACCAAACCATAATATTTCTCAAGGGTACATGTCCTGCTGCAGTTATTTTGAGTTTGAACAATATAAAGTATTCTTGCAAAACACCTAATCCAACCGCAAATGATTTTTTCAATCTTTATTTAAAAATATATAAAACGTAAACAATTTTCTAGAACAAAAAAGTGATATTTAATTTAACCTTTGGATAAACAACAGTTAACTTTGAGTTCATGAACCTTCTTATTAATTGTTACTTATATTATACTGATAAATACATTTAGTTTGATTTGAAAAATTGTTGATGTGTTTTCGTTTCTCATACAAGGGCAGGAATGCTAAGTAGGTGATATATAGATCATGAGATATCAGTAAAAATCAGGTATGGATAGATTATAGATGCGAATAAACCTTTATACTTTTCTCGTTTTGATTTGAACTCATTTTTCATCACCGAAGAGTATGCAATGTTACGATGATATGAAATTGAATGAAAATAAGGATACGTTTCGTGACTGGTTTTGAGAAACCTATTTTTCTTCAGTTCGCCTACATGTTTCTAAATCCATTTTATATGAAACAAACACAGCAAGAATATTGTATAGTTGGTGGGAACGCTATTGTACTGCTCCTTGCTCAGTGTAATGACCTTCTTTTATGCACCAGGATTCACCTATCTGATATTCATTCAAAAGAAAACACTCATATACGGTTTTTAGATACATAACCTACAGTACATTTTCTAAAGGCATTTATCACTGTCAGAAATTTTGTGGATTTTGCAATTGCTCTTTCTTTCTGACACAGTTCTGAGCGGATATATTGTATATGTCACATGGTTTTGTCATGTTTAACATAGTTATCTACACTAATTTCAAAAAGTATTATAATTGGTAATATCGTATTGACTTCGTTTACATTGCATATTAACAGTTTTGGGTCATCTTTGCTGGCTGCCAGTGATGCTATAGTATCCTTTCCTGTTCATTATTTGTGTAAGCTATATCATTTGTCAGTTATATGTATCTCTAATGTATCTTAAAATTTACTGGCGTATCATGAACTGAACACAAGTTCTTTAAGGAAAATTCAAATTTTATTAAAATTAAAACCTGCTTATAAATTCCGGATTTTATAAAAACCGTGAAGAGACAAGATTTCGTTGGCTTTACGATCCATGGATCAAATTAAAACTTACTAAACGTGCAGAATATCATTCACAACATAGATACTAACAATTTCTCCAACACTTAAGATATATATATATATATATATATATATATATATATATATATATATATATATATATATATATATATATATATATATATATATATATATATATATATATATATATATATATATATATATATATACCACTACCATCAATTTTAATATAATCCAGAACATAGATTAAATCAGAACGTAGCAGATCTATTTGATGTTCGAGATCTAGGATTTAGTAAAGATGATTGAACTCAGCTTCCACTTAACCCTGTGCTATATAATTCATATTATCACTGAAATCAACAGTGCCACTAATATATCAATTTAGGCATAGAAAATCGTGACCACATTGCAAACGTAGGTCTCTTGTATTTTGGATAGAGAAAATCCCATTAACATTAGTTCCTTCAGCATATCGGGTCATCGGCACTCACACTTTAAATGATGGACAGTACGCATTGTTACTGCACATGTATGATCATGAATGCAGTGAGTGCTTACTGATCAATGTATGTATGCTGGACTTCATCATGTTTGTCACTTCACAATGCATAATTTGCACATTTACTTTAAAGAGGTTACTTTTACATAGATGATTTGCGAAATTTTGATATTGCGTCTAGGACTATGTAATGATCAGTTCAAGCACTCCAACACGGGATGAATTTTATATGTGAGAAAAGGAGGTTTAGGTTTCAGTGTGAAGGATAAATAATGATGTGTGAATTTCTCGTTGATGTTGCTATATGTTATAATTTGTGGGTCATTGATATCAGACAATATATTGGCTCATTTCCTACTAGTTACTCTTGAATTTAAATTCTTAGTGGCCTAGCTTGAGAGTTTCATGCTTTGATACACTGTGAAATTTAAATTTATATAGCATGGGGCTAAAAAGGAACAGCTCTGCGTGCTTATAAATTGACACATTTGTTGAATCAACAGTTTGGTGCGCAGTTAGGCTTCCCAATGGGTAGTCTGGTTTGGTGACTGACTGTCACAATTTGTCTAGTATTGGAGATCAAATGCGTAATCTGTGCTAAAAAATAAAGGCCAACTTGATTTACTGATTTCTGTATGTACATAAACATTTGAGATGGTTAAGGAGTAATTATAAGCCAGTGGACTTTAAACAAGCATAAAGTCCTTTCTGGGTCTTTGAGCCGCCTTGTGAAAGGACAATATTCAAATATCTCTATACGGTCATAAATGTGCGTAACAAGTTGGATTGTGGGTAATGATAGTTCAGTGGTAAATCGTTATACAGTCAACCAAATGGAAGACCTTAATTAAAGTATGATAGTCATACTGGTTATTCTTTTTATTTGCTTTATCTTTCAGTGTAGAAATATTATTATTGTTGTCTTAGTTTGATTAAAATGCATGACTCGAACTGGGCATTTAAACAATAGCTGATGTTACGTATATGCAAAAGCAACTTCACAAATACATGCTAATGTGATTAAATTAAAATAAGATCTAGGTATCGTCCTTTTTTGTTCAATTTTTGAGAAATAACGAAAGAACCTCGCTTCTTCTGGCAGCAGTTGATCGACTGTTTGTTCCTTGTTGCAGATGCAATATCATCTAATTATCTTATATTTTCGATTTAATTCTAAAGTATAGATTCTCTGTGATAACATAAATACATGACCGAAATATACGAAGTAATTACAACGAAAGGCACATGAAACTTAAATGCCTGAATGATACAGGATATGGGTAGTACTAGACACGAAGGATAGTACTTAATAATGAAAAGAATAAAGATATCTTACACAATTCAACGTCATAAAGCAATCTCAAGCAATATTGCTGCTTGCGGTTCCAAATTGACAGAATAAGGTTGTAAGGTTAAGAGGCTCCGAAAAGTTCAAAATGTCAAGATGGTATTATTTTAGAATTAAACCCTGGTGTGGCATAATACACCTCTGACACTTCTTTATGACGAGGTCAATTGGAGAGAAGGGTTCAAATGCGAGTAATCGATAGCTTCAAACAGAGATCGAGCATCAATTATCAAGAGAAAGGCTTCAGTCGTTTCTTTGCTGCTTGTAACTATGCTTGTGATTGTTTCTCCTGAAAGTATTTATTAATTTATTTGTTTTTCTTTAAGTCTTATATGGGGTTTAAAAATAACTTATTGACCACCTGTTCAGCTGACATACAATATATATTAAAGCACCACAACAGGTGAGCATGACGCGGACAAGTTGAAGAAGCGTTATTACTCACATTTTCATATTGTTTTCTTCTCCCTCCTAAAAACGAAAAACCGACATGATATCTTCTCTGTAATTACATATCAAGGAATCACAATAATTTTATTCAAGTGGTTTCAAATACCGAAGCAGTGTTTTATACTTCCCACTAGTAGCAATAATGTTTTTCTGTTCCTCAATGTGACCTGAATTAACGTTAGCAGCAAGTAACGGGCACTTCAGTTTACAGGATATGTTCCCAATCATAGATTTATCTAAGCATAATAAATAAGCACATTAAATAATCGCCAGCACATAGATCGGACTTTAACGACCTATATACATTAAACCGTAAAAATAGCGTATTCCTCCGGACACAGTTAATATAAACCAGCGACGTGGAACCTCTGGCTATATGGTAGTATTAGTTGAAAGGAAAACGAAATATCGTTGTTATTGACTATTTACCAGGGCAATCAAATCATATGTCAGAAATTGTGTTGAACTCTACTGAGCAGTTTAAAAGGACAGATTGTTTACAAACATGTTTGTCCTGATTCGCCGCAAGAAATCTCGCTTGTACACCGTTTTAGTACAAGTTGGTCTAGGGGCGATACTATGGCTTAATCATTTGCTGTTGTGACAAAGACTATATATGTCAGTTTTGAAAACATAACAGTCAGGGAAATATGATAAATCAATTTTCATTAAGAACTTTATAATATGTAGAGACACTATGAAATGGTTTATAGGCCTATCCCGTTTGTGCATATATGACTCTTTCGTTATGTAAATCGATTTGTTAGTGCTAAAATTTGTTTTATATAATAAGCAATTAACTACATACATGCTGTCTCATAATTCGACAGCATCAACAACGATACCGAGTCACATTCAATCAAATAACAACTAGACTAAGTCTAGAAACGGAATTTCACGTAGTATTCACCTGATTTCCATTAATATTTCTAAAACATGCTTAAATCGTCGGGTCTAATTTACCTTTATATGGCTGCAGTAAACCTTTAAAATATTTGATTCATTTCAACTTTTGATGTTGGTTGACATTTTGGCCACTCTTAGACATCACAATCTCAAGATCAGAAAAAATAATTTCCACATGACATGAATATTCTAATTTGCTGCAGGGAGTCATGATCTATATTTGTAAGAAAACGTTATATACTAGTAAGGTTATATCTGCAAAAGACAAAGGTGTCTGAATTCCGCATAGTATATGTATGTATGGAGGTTTTAGTAAGGTAACAGCTACAATTCTGAGCAAGTATTTAGTTAATGCAATAATGTTTACGAAGTCGTCGCCCAGACGTGTAAGGCCAGAGGAGAAAAGAGATCTGACAATTATGACTGAAAACTGGAAAGCGTTAGTATCCAAGATACTACTATTACTTATGACTGGATTGTGCTATCGCTACGAAAACGCATATAGATTGCCCTTTTCGTCCATTTCTACTGCGAGACAAAGAGACAATCGTCCACATAACATACACTACAATTGAGCGTAATTATATTTGTTGCCAACCTTAACATTAATTTCCTGACGTTTTTTCCTGATACAGTGTTTTATTTTTTTCTGATCTTACAGACGATGGCAAGCGACCATCTGTGAAAACCATACATTTATTTTAATAATTCAAAACGCAAATATCATCAGAACCTTTGTAGATGATTGTCCATTTAAAATGTACTATCCTAATAGATTACTGCAACCTTGACATAGTTTTCTTCACTTTTACATCGAAAAATAACTGAGGAAATGATAACTTTAACTCCAAATACAGTTGTTCGCAGGTTAAGTAATCATTGTTCTATGATACTACATATAACATGTAAAATGCAAAGATGTGCCAGACGGATTTGCTTACCACTATGTGGTGTTTACTATTTTGTGGTGATAAGATTTTATTTGGATATTGACATTAGTACTCTTCAGCTTCATTAATTTGCTACAGGATTAGAAAAAAGCATTCTCTCATGCACATGATTATAGTAGGAACTACATAAAGACCATTGGTTTGTGGTTTGCATAATTGATTTATTTCATATTAGATTTAATTTAATTGTTTGATTGTGCGTTTTAAATCTTGTATTCAATTACATGTTATAGTAATGTAATTTAGTTTACTGGAATTTGACATTTTCCAAACATTAGTTTGATCTGGCTGTTTTTTCATAACCACCCAATGACAGAACATTGTATCTAAAGGCTCACCTACTTCCTGATCTTGATACAGAATTAGTAGGACTTGAAGCAAACAACTTTTTTTATTCATTCTTAGTGTGATATTTGTCAGCGAAATTGAGGCTGTACTGGGTGAACTTAGTGTTAAGAATGTAAACATATTATATCTTGTTCAGGATAGATATCAAGTGACCCTCACTGGGGAATCTTTTTTGCATCTTAAATTATAGTATAACTTTTTCTATAGAGAATTTGGTCCGTTGTGCTTTTAAACACTTCGATGTCAAGGTGTTGTTTTATGTTGCGACCAGTTGGAGTTTGATAATTTAATTTTTCTTTAAATTAATTTCACTGTAAGAGATTTATTCTTTTCCACGGGATTATTTAAATGCTCGTACAGAATTTTTGGACAAATACACTTATTTAAATTGTATTCGGAACTCAATTACGGAATATTATTGTTTGTTGATCAACAAAGAACTACTGACACGTCACTACTATACTGTCTACAGTATACGTTATCGCGGCCTTCTATTTTCGATTTTCGTCGGGACTCTATCTCAGATTCATTATTACAAAGAATTCTAATCTTTATTTCTTGGATTATTCTCTGATTACTTCTGGATTTGATTCCTAAAACCATAAGTTCCATTTTTATGTTTCCCTTGTTTCATGGGAAATAAATTATGTGTTACATTTTACAAAGCTTGTTGACTTCACCTTTTGCTTGTTACTGTTTATGAGAGCCTAAACACGCAACAAAGAAAATTGGTGTACATGTCCTTGGATATATGAGTTTTGGCTAATTATTTCAGAAAAACCTAGTTTTCAAATGTAAAAATAAAACCCAAAGTCTGATTTTAATTGTTTTTAAATCTTTACTGAAATCAGCAAGCTTTTTCTACAATATCATCAAAAGTGGAAATCTTTCTTTCAAGACCCACACTGGAACAATTAGACCATTTACGAAAATATGAATTTATTCAACTTGCCAGACAATATGATCTATCTGATACTGACATAAAATCAAAGGAATTAAAATTAAAATAAAATATGGAATCAGAGTTAAGGAAGCTAAATCACACACACACATACGCATCATAAGGGGTTATGAGTTAGTCCCTGTAGCTTATCGACAAAAATTCAGGAACTATAAAAAAAATGCTGGACAAATTCTTTTCGAATGTGCAAGTGAAATAGAGCAGTTATTTCACAGATGGTGCTTTGCCAAGAAGGTTGATCACGGTTATGAAAAATCTCAAACAACTGGTATTACTTGATGATTTTAAGAATGTATCCATAATGACATTAAAAGTTCTATTGATATGGTCGAATCCTTGGAAAATGCTGCTCGTGCTGCTGACGAGTATTCTTGAGCTCATAAAGTTTATTTTATAAATAAGACTTTCACTCATCTGTCTTCGATCATAAAAGTATTTCGGCCTATTATAAGCTTAATCTCAAAGTGTCACACCTTCTAAAAATCAAGCTTCATATAAGCTTGATCAAAGATCCTTGTCTAATCCAACGTGTACCGATTGCAAGAAGAAAGAACACGTTAGTTCAGATTGCTACAACTTGAAAAATTGGCATCAGAGTCAAGACTTACTTATTCCAAAGTTTCTATTTCTAAGAGGTCATGGTCACGGTCATGTATTGAAAGCAATACATTCGTTAGGTGTAATAAACGCCAGTCTGACTTTATTATTGTAAATTATGAAACATTCATGTCGAAGGGTTCTGTATCACCCTTGGGTGATTCGGTCAATTTTAAGGACACAGGAGATTCGCGGAGTCTTTTATTGGCAGGTACTTTGCCTTTTTCTAAGAAGTCTTCTTCTAATGAGAGTCTTTTTATTCAGGGAGTAGAGTGCTGCTTTGTTAATGTTCCTCTAGATTGTGCAAATGTGTCATCAAACATAATCTCCAGACCAATGGCAGTCGGAACAGCGTGGTCTTTACCCGTTCAGGGCATTCATTTGTTACTTGGCAACGTCCTAGCTGGAGACAAGTTTGTGGTTAATCCACTTTTAACTGGCAAGCCTTGTTTGGATCAGAAATTCGATCCAATTGAAAAAGAATTCCCTGATATATACCCAAGTTGTGCAGTTACCAGAGCTATGGCTAAGAAAGCATTTGACAATGATGTTGATAAGGAAAGTATTACATTAGCTGAAACATCTATTGATCAGGCTTTTGATGAGGTCACTTATACTCCTTGTTTCGATCAATCAGAAGATATTGGTCACAGTGATCCTTTCTTAACTACTCATTCTCTTCATTCTATTCAGGGTGACAAACGACAATCACTTGTCGTCGAACAGGAAATAGGTACTGAGATCTCCTGTTTGTTTCAAAAGGCCATAAGTGAAAATGAAGCCACTGAAGTCCATGTTATTTCATCAAAACTGGAATTCTTATGAGGATATGGAGACATCCTGAGGTACCTGCGGGTGTCGAGTGGTCAGTGAACTATCAAAGTGTAGTTCCAAAATATTACAGACAGGAAATACTTCTGCTGACCCATGCAACTATTATGGATAGACATTTATTTTTTAATAAGACTTATCTCAAGATCTCAACTCACTTCTACTGGCCAAAAATTAAATTTGATGTTTATAAATGTTATAGATCTTGTCATACTTGTCAAATGGTAGAAAACCGCAATCAGAAGATACCTATGACTCAACTGCATCCTATTCCTGCATATGAGGAACCATTTCGTAGATTAATGGTAGATTGTATTGATACCTTGACTAAGACAAAGTCAGGTAACCAACACTTGCTGACCATAATATGTGCATCAACAAGGTTTCCAGAGGCAATTCCTTTCAGTAATGTTAATTCTAAATCTATAGTAAAAGCTTTAATAACGTTTTTTTACTCAGTTTGGCCTTCCCTAATCTGTAAAATCGGGTCTACAGTCAAATATTAGGTCAAGAACTTCCAGCCTAATATGCTTGAATTTGGCATCCAAAAATTCAAGTCAAAAGTGAAAGTATGGTTTGACAGAACTTCAATGGAGAGAACATTTGAGCCTGGTAGTAGAGGTCCGTCTCTCTTGCTCATTCTTCAAATTTTTGTTCAGTTTAGGTATTACGTCAATTACAAAATTAAATAGAAAATAAATGATATAAATAATACTAGTATTAGTTTTCCTGGAATCTAAATATAGTATAGTTGCACCCGTATATTGAAAGAGATTGCCAGGCTAAACATGCAGTTAATTTAGTTGTACATGTCCCAATCATTGAAGATATAATTGAAGGAATATCATCGGATTACACTGAGATTGGAGTGAGAAATATTCGGAATTTAGAAATTATGACAGATCTGGACCAGAAACGTTCACGTTAGCAACAGCAAGAAAGAAAGGAACATTGAACAGTTATTATTTTTTCCAGATGTTCCTACAAGAAAACAAACATTCCATGACGATGAAATTGTACATTCCAAACCTGTAAAACAACACCTGTAAAGGATGAACCCTCTCACACAAGAATACTTGAAGAAGAAAAAGATTCAGTATGGCTGGAGAATGATTTTATAGAGCCCAGTAAAAATGATTGGAGTTCAGCATGTATACTTGTTCCGAAACCAAATGAAACTTTCGGTATGTGCACTGGTGGTACTAAGGTGAACAGTGTTACAAAGACTGATTCATTTCTATTACCAAGAAGTTTGCTGTTACAGAAGTATAATATTGACATCAGGCACGTCAATGGAAAAGGTAGTTTAATAACAGATGCATTTTCCTGTATACAGAAACGTAATATTTCATTTACTGTGTGTATAATTCATAGAGTTTTCTTGTGCTTTTTAACCCAGGAATAATTAATCTTAGGTAAAAGGAAATCTATATCATAAATATCTATATTTTTCTTTATGAAGCAAGTGTTATGATTATTTTATTTATTTTATATTTGATGGAATTTAATTGTTTGATTTTTAGTTTGAAATTGTTTATTCCATTACATGTTACAGCAGTGTAATATTCTTTAATGGAATTTGACATTTGCCAGAAATTAGTTTGACCGGACTGTGTTTTGTATCCAAATGTTGACCTAGTTCCTGACCTTGATACAGAATTAATAAGAGTTGAGGTAAACAGCTTCTTTTTATTTTTTCATTCATTCTTAGTGTTCGATTTATTAGTGAAATTGAGGCTCTACAATGAGCACGTACTGTTTAAGCATGTAACTAGCTTATATCTTGTTTTAGAAAATGATCACGTGAGATCACAGAAATCTGCTTTGCGTCTTATAATAGTGCATAATTTTTTTATATACAGAATTTAGTCATTTGGGCATTTAAACATTTCGACGTCAAGGTGATTCTTTTTCTGTTGTGACCAGTTTGAGTTTAATACTTCAATTTTCTTGACATTTTGCGATTATAAGAATTAATTAATTTCCCCATGAATATTTAAGTGCACATACAAAATTTCTGGACAAAGACATTTATTGAAAGTTTATTTGGAATTCAAACACAAGAATATTATTGTTTGTGGATCAACAAAGGTCTGTTGATACGTCAAAGTTATACTGGCTACAGTATACGTCATTTCCTTCCTTTTTGTATTTTAATCAGGACGCGAACTCAAATTCATTAGAACATTTTATTGCTAGGATTTCTAGTATACAGTTCTTGGACTATCCTCGGATTATTTTTGAATTTTATTCGTAACACCGTAAGTTCTATTTTATCAATTTTACCTTGTTTCTAAGGAAATACATTATCTATTAAATTTTTAAAAAGCTGGGGGAATTAAAGTGATTGACCACTTTATCAGGGTGTAACATTAACTTACATGAGAAGGTTATGGTTTTCAATCCATTTATTTACACCATCAGCTGTCAATTTCCGCACCAGAGATAAAGATGGGACGAGTGGTCTGATTTCCCGGTTATTGCTGCTTCAGACACACCCTGCACTGTGTAAATTGCCTTTTCCTGTGCATGGATGTTATAATTGCCTTTCTTTAATGACATTATCATTTTGTTATGGCGCATATTATTCAATTATCCGTTTCACATTTATTTTACTTTTACGGTACGTTAGCACTCCATAACATCATACATAATATTCATTGTTCAAGTCATTGCATTTCAGTGTCGTTTAACAAGAATAGTTTATGGTTTCAAGGAACACAGTCGGGGATACATTTCTGTCATCTGATAAAGTAATCTTACAAAAATTTTGTGCTAACTTCAAAGTAAATGTATTGACCAAGTACAATAATTTTCACTCAAAGGTAGAACACATGTTTAAAACGTCATTTGTAATTATTCTGGAGAAAATTAGTTAGACCATTATACAATTACTTATACATGAATATCATACATCGTTGGACTCAACATTGGACTTCTTGTTGAGGTAGAAGTGGGGTGGTAATGGTGTATTTTCCTAAAGATGGGTGTGTTTCAAATCAGGAAAAGATTTTAAGAATTCGAGACAATGGAAAGGACTAACATTCCCTGGCTGAAAAGATATTTGATGAATTTAATACAAGGTAATTTAATATTCTGCGATAACAAATTAACTGCTGTGGTGGAAATACTAGATGTTAATTTTCAACGCCACGTTGATAAGATTTATATTATGGTGGAGAAAAGATAACATGATTTTCACGTTTAACGCAATGGTATATATTATTTGCTATCAGGTTGGCACGGTTTTTTCTTAGTACCAACTAGACATCACAACAAGTTGTTTGTTGAAAACATGATGTCCTTTTGACCAGTCAACTTAGCAAAGAAGTGGGAACACAATTTTCAGGATGGTGATTGCCGTGGTTATATCAACATTGAAATCAGTACTATTTTCATTTTTGAACAACTAGCCATAATAGAATCTCCCAGCAAAAGCAACATGCTTCTATTACTAATTATGAGGGAGAAATATCAGTAATAATACTATTTTCGAGATTGGCGCTGCTGCTGATACTTTAGTTGTATGAATTGCATCACTTGGACCAACTACGCATCATAAGAATGTTTTTAGTACTAACCATCAATTCACCAGGAAAATTAATAATAATATAATCAGGGTTGCCACAGTAGTGACCATAGTGGACACCATGTAGACACCATCGTTTATTTTGGACCAAGTATAAATAATAAGATGCCTTCTGGTTTAAATCCCATGGCTATATTACTTCACATTCATACAAATTAGCAGACACACAATTTTCAAGCTTGCAACTTTCGCAACTACCTATTAAATCAGATTGGCCCATTTTTCAGTTCCGGCTAACTAAAGAAGTCTTCAGTTAAAAACCTTACGGCAATGTTACTTTTCATCAGGAGGATTTGAAAAACCAAGATTTCTAAGGTAATGTGTCAGTCGTCTCTGTATTTGATATTAGATTTAATCAACTTCCATTTAGGACCATCTAATCATTATAAAACTTCTTCCGGTTAAAATCTATAGGCAATGTTACATTTCATTCAGGAATATCAATAACTAGATTTTGAAAATAGCCACAGTGGTGTCCATTCTAGACATCGTATTGAAAGCATGTTCATTTAGAGCGAACATGAAAAGGTCTTTTGGTGAAAACCCCATATCAATAGTATGGTCATCCAAGTAGGAATATTAGTAAGGGCAAATTTGTCAAGATAGCCACTGTCGCAGCAATGCCAGATGACACATTGGTAACATTTCATTGAGGACCGTGGAGCAAAACCTTGAGACAATATTTTCGTAAAGTGAAAGATGGTTTTACCATAATGCACATGCTAACAACAGGATTATTATGTCAACACCGTATGGCAAAAATAGTGTTAATGCATTTTGAGATACTAACATAAATGTATGTAAAACATATAATAATAATATTAATAATTGTAATGATATTACTCCAACTACAACTAATACTACTACTAATACTACTACTCCTACTACTACTACTGCCAATGATAATAATAATAATATAATAATAATAATAATAATAATAATCTAAATATTATTAAAAATTAACTACAAATGAAAACTATCACAAATATCTGCACTTACTCATATTCACCACCCAGATTTAAACCCACTTCACCGTCTCTTTACCCACCCAACAACAGTACCAGCTGTAATCTTTTGTAACCTTCATTTTACTCAACTTATCCTCACAAAACATCATAACAAAATATGATTACCATCCCTTCAGTTGATGTGCATTGGGTTCAGGTTACAAGGAAGGACGCCATAAAACCAGTAAAACTGTGATATTCAAACCTCACACGCTCCGCTCATAAAGTCGTACACACAGAATCAGAAACATCTTATATTATCTACTCATCTTTCTTATACATCATTCCAAATTTGATAAATCTTCCACAAACAATATAGTTGTATATCAGGTTACAAGTATAACATTAATGGATGGATAAGTGATGTCTACACATATACACACATGGAAATTCTCTTTCACTGTATATGCGTAAACATGCAAACATAATATTGACTACTTGACTTTGTATATAATATTTAATACAAGGCTTAACTGGATATAATATTTACTACAAGATTCTTGCTGAATCACATATACAGAGAAGGAGTAGTGTCATTATTATACCTATATTGTATTTAAATCTAGTGCCGAATGGAGGAACAAAAGAAAGAATTGAAGAGCCTTAGTTTTCTACTTTCTACTCACACGTTGGCTTTTAGTGTCGAAAACTTTAGGCTTTATCACATCCTTTCCATAGCAGGTTTCAATCCTACTAAAGAGGTTTTGAATCTCTACATCAAACTGGCATTCTCCAGTGATTTTAGAATAAATAAATATATATATATATATATATATATATATATATATATATATATATATATATATATATATATATATATATATATATATATATATATATATATATATATATATATATATATATATATCCCATAAGTGTCCCTAGCCATCAATATGGTTGGTACTCTGTACCCATGTTCAGGGGAACGAGTTCCTATTTCAACTTCAATGCCTACTTTGCCTCTGTGAAAAAGGTGTTTCTCCAGAATAGAGTTAAGCTACATGAACAACGTTTCAGGACTTAATTTACAATTGATGAATAACCAACTCCACCTAAATGTTTCAGAGTCTACTAACAATTCAATTTACTTCAAATGGATGTTTCTCCCATAATAGTGTCTCATATTTACACAGTGTGGTAATGACCATTTTCAAATGATGTTTGTGTAGCAAACTCCAAAGGACACCAACTACATAATGCAATCACCGGAAATTGCAGGTTAAGTCATGACTAAATTCTCTGTTGCTGTATAATAAAATTCACTACTCTTTACGTTACCACCTGTAGTAAGTCTTTTAGGGATATAGTGAAGATCTACAAACTAGCGTTTTTGCACACCGTCCACAGTGTTTTTACTCCCTACCCGTTTTATAGGCAAAAAATTCCATACATCTAGGTCATAACAAATGCACAAACTTAGACATTTCTTTTGTCAGTTTATAGTTTCGTACACGATGGTTCTCGGGTTGTCCCAAACACTGTTGACATGTTGCCGTTTCAAAATCAAACGGGAGTTTCTTTCAAAATAAGGCTGCCATATTTGCTTTCGTGAGTCAGTGTTTTCATGTAACAGGTAATGTTGTTCACCGTGTTTGATAATCGCAAATATTTC
This sequence comes from Sinohyriopsis cumingii, assembly GCA_028554795.2. Lineage (NCBI taxonomy): Eukaryota > Metazoa > Mollusca > Bivalvia > Unionida > Unionidae > Sinohyriopsis > Sinohyriopsis cumingii. Next base: position 38,524,153 of record CM068837.1, read on the forward strand.
CTTAAAGTTTGGAGTTATATTTCTTTGAACACGTGTATCCTCTTTATTGTTCACTGTTTTTGCAAATATTAAAACTAGACATTGTATGCAGACGATAGAATTTGTTCTTACTCTATCAAAGATGGTCTATTCAAGATAGAAGGAAAAAAGGACAACGATCATTATGTTTCTTTTCATCGAACACTTCCGTTTGGATTAAAATGCCAACTATGACAGTATAATCGACTGTTGGATTGGATTGTATTTGCAGGATCGTGACAATAATATTTCTTGTAACTAATAAAAGCAATAAATGGCCTTGCTTGTAAAGATTACTTTTTTGCTCGCATTTCTTTCTCTTTCAACCTACCAACAACATCTAGGATGTATAAACATGTTAGTCTGATTATGGAAAAACATTAAGGCTGCACTAAAGTGATAACACAAGGACCTAAACTAGCCTTAGGTATGTTCTTGCACAAGTGTCTGATAGTAAGAGTTCTGTCCCATGCAAATACATTTTTGCAATGAACATGTGCCACGTTTGTTCATATCACTGTTTACTGTCTTTTCCTCTGGCATCACTATCTATCAATGTAGTTTGTTCTACTTTACATTATCATTGTCAGTGCTCGCTCCAGATTTGATGTTAGTATGAAAATTCAGAATGCAGTCTTACTTTACAGACATTGATATAAGCAAAGCAGAAAGGTTATAGTTCTATAGAGACTGAGACGAAACGAATTTGGTATTAAAGCAAAGATATCTCAGCAGATAAGATCAGTTGGGTCGTCTTTAGTTTTTCTCTGCTAAACAGGCATGATATTGGATTCTCAGGACACATGATTCATATTTCATTTGATCGAGTTAATTCGAACACAATTCATATCAATATATCAATTAGAACTCATTCATATGTCATATGGGTCACATAATATTTGAGATTAATGCAGGTGTCCCATTTGCTCCCAAACTCACGAAACATTGATATTATAATTTAAAATAAATAAAGTCAACAACAAAAAATACAAACCTATATCATTGAACATATTATCGGTGATTGAAATAAACATTTTGATTTTCTAAGACTCACGTCATCTTCTATGAAGACGAACCTCTCTTTAACATGTCATTAAAATTCCAGAAAACCGTCCCTTTGATAATTTGACGCAAATAGTACCTTTCACTGATCTCGGAGTCAGGACTCCTATTTCAAATAAGCACTTTAACTAATTTGAATACATAAAACTCGTCCGGGAAACGCTCATCATTAGTATAGCTTATCAAATCTGGATTAACTTTTTCTATCCTCCAAATCTTTAACCCGTCCATCGAATAATTCTCTGCAGTCCGCCTTTGCTGATGACCATATTCAGAAAACTTTCATGGCATGACTCAACCTTGTCATTCTCCTCTACTTAACTGTACCTTAACTTATCATCTTATATATTTCTAACCAATATCCTGGCGGGTCCCTAAATAAAATTTCAGCATGCCCCCCAAACTAAAGTAAATCGCATACTTCGCAGGCAGCCTAGCCCATAACATCGAATTTAATTGATACAAGTCACGCTGACCACAACATAATGTGATACGGGAGCATCTACAATATGTTTTTCCTTTACATACCTTGCGTGATGTTGGCATTTGTGGTTACAAACGTGACGACTTCAAATCTTTTTGATACAGCTTTTGGACTGACATCGATTTACCCAACGTCAGATTAATTCCTACACAGCAAGATTTTTAGTAAGAGAGAAATTATGTGGATCAAAATGTGACAAAACGTCGATATTATCTGATTTAATTGAACCAAATTATGTTTAGGACAAATATCTTTGAAGTTTCAGTATTATTCTGATGATTTTGCATATACCACGTTTTGCTTGCAACGGCCGCATAGGGGCTTTAAGGATAAGAATATATCTAATAGCTTTCATCAATATTAGTGTATTTTGTATTCATTTTGTTCATGAAGTACACTTCTAGTTAAACTGATTTAAACATACATTGGCTTCCAAGTTTGATCAATACCAGATCAGAAATATATACTTCTTATTAACGCAGTTACTTTGGGTGTCTGCACTAATCCAGTCCCAACCCGGCTTCATGGTGTGACAAATGATGTCAGAAGTGGGCGTTTATTTATAAACGCAAATTAAATATTGACAAATCTTACACCATTATAAACAAAAAGATCAGGAAAATTATAAAGTTCTTAACATGGAATTATCAACAACAAGTAACTCAACGAGAAAACTCAAACATGAATTTAACGAATGGAATTTTAAATCAACGTGAATTTCGTCCTGTCACCGATCAACACATAAAAGGATATGATCTACACTCCAATATAAATAAACATCGTATTAAGGCAGTTGCTTTGGGTGTCTTCACTAATCCAGTCCCAACCGTGCTTCATCTTGTGACAAACAGTGATTTTGACTCTTTGACCACCAAAACTGGTAGACTTCTTGCCTTGCTTAAGTGTCGGCACTAACATAATTTGATTCAGGCATGCATGCAGAAATATAGTTAAAATACAGAACTCCTTTTAATCGGTCAGTCACCGTTATCATCAACATGGATGTTCGAACCAAAAGTTTTCTTCCTATCCCAAAGAGCAAGCCGTGAGCAGAGTCTTGTAACAGAAGAACTAGGGAATTTGTCAGAATCCATTTTTTTCAATCACAGCAACCTTGACATATTACCCCAAATTGATTTTAGAATTAGTTATAGGTTAGACAAAAAAATGAGTAAACAGCCATTTCCGGCCCAACGGACAATAAGCACATACCCTGATATAAATCAGGTCCAAACACAAACTATATTGACCCCGATATAATTCACGTCCAACTGCAAACTAATTTGACGCAATATAATTCTGGTCTGCAAACAACATAGACCCTGATTAACTCAGGCCCAACTGCAAACAACATAGATCCCGATATAATTCAGGTCCGACTGCAAGAAGAAGGTTTCGCATATTTGGTTGGATATTCCACGAATGCCAATAGAAATGTGTATCCCCCAGTCACATATTTGACACTCACCCAACCCACCCTCAACTAGAAAAGATTCTTCGCAGTCTAGATTATCAATTTTATTACTTAGCAAACAGGCTGTATTATTGATAACAGATCTTATTCATGCGTGCTAAATTATTTACAATCAAGATCATAAAAATAATACTATAAGGTAACATCACAATTATGTGGCCATTCGCTTAGGTAGTTATCAAAATTTAAGATGCGCTTCATATTTTATATATGCATATCAGCACGTATAAAGCTGTGACCAAACAATTATTTAACTTTCGGTTGTAATTTATTTAATTATATTATACTTCTTTATTAGTAAAAGTTGTCAAGAACTGTACAACTTCAGCTAAGCGTATTATTGATAGCAGATCTTATTCATGCATGCTACATTATGGATAACCAACCAAATAATAATAATAATAATAATAATAATAATAATAATAATAATAATATCAACATTATGGGGCCATTCTTTTAAGGTGCATTTCATATTTTATCCATGCATATCAGCATTTATGCATCTGTGGAAACATAAATTTCGTTGCTTTTTGGTTATAATTTATTTCATTTTATTATACTTTTTTAAAATATAGTTTGTCAAGAACTATAAATCTTCAGCTAAGCGTATGGTCAGTTAAATATCCCTTAACTCGAAGCACTTTATCACGTGAACTCACCCCCATCCTCATTATTTTTTTTGACAAACCAACCAGCCTCACCCCCATAATTTATGTTATATGATTTTGACAAGTCGCACAGAAATATGTCAAAACATTCTGATGATGTGGATGGATTCAACATTTTGGCCGATTGGCTACCCATTGTTTGGAAATAGCACAGCCATTTGGCATAGTGTTAACATGCGCTTGAATCCATCTACCGACATGATGTAACAATCAGACAACAAAGAATCTATGTACCACAACAGCAATGCTACTTTCTTCAACTAAATATGTGAATTATAGATTAATTAATGAATGTATATGCATGGACGGTTGCAATTAGCAGAAAATGCATAGTTTCAGCCACAACTGTTATTCTGCTGGTACGGAAGGGCTAGAAACCACATTTCGTATATTCGTACAAAATTGAAATGTCGGTGATCGCACATTATATCTGTAATCATGAATGCTAACGAATAAAATATTTTTCCCACAAAAACTATAAATTTCAGTTAGTTATTTCTTGATCAAGAAGTAAACAAATAAATATAATAAACTGTAATTGTTCCTTTTCATAGTGTAAAGTTAAATGCAACATTGGCTCAACGTTGTATAATCGTTACATATTATTTTTGCAAAAATGATATGTGTTATGCATGCTGTTATAATCATTCTAATTTCATGACGTTTTTTATTTTAATATTTTATTTTTGGAACCAGACTTTTATTAAACTTAATGTGTACTAATTTAACAAAATTGCCATAACGTTATTTACTCATGAAATAAAATCTCAACCTTCCAGCAACATTGTGAAAACGTTCTGTATTAGCTTGTACTTTGGCTTAAATATTCAGTTTATTATATAAATAGTAGACATGTGAATAGACTTAGCTTTGACGTTATAGTCTTACATAAAGGAAGTTTTCATTAACTTGACAGAGTATTTTCAGAAAACGGTAATTGTGTCCTACGTAAAGTAGGGGGAATATAACCCTGCTGGTCTGCGAATTTATTGTTCTTGCCTTAACATTAGGCTCACAATCATTTTTATTGTTGTGTTCATCATGTAATTTGGGCTGTTTATGTATTCAAAGTATTATTCACCATAATAACAAAGTTCTCAATCGTATTCTTGAACTGGAACAATAATTTGGAATTATATTGAATACAGACATAAACATTTTGGATTATAGTATTGTTACACATCCAGAGAGAGTTAACATATCATCCAACTCTATGCCATTGGCACAATAATACATCCAGGGCTACAGGCACATCACCACTTTCAATATCGGAATTTATATGGACTATCACTGGAATGTACTTGGAATTTCATACACTTGGACTTATAGTAAAACGTTTAGGACTATTTTGGATTTAAATCACAATAACGTAAGTTCATTTAACTTTATAACTTTGTACTATAGGGAAATAAATTATTTGGTGACTTTTACAAAACTTGTGGATTCTCACTCTTTTATGTACATTAAATTAAGACCAAAGTGTCATAACAGTTTTAGAAAATCATATCAATTGGGTTCTTCATTGCCCCAAGTTCAAGTTATTCACAAAGCCTTTCTTTTTTCGGTCACATGAACTTCACCTTTAAACTATGGAATATATATATATATATATATATATATATATATATATATATATATATATATATATATATATATATATATATATATATATATATATATACCTGCATACGTATGCGTGCGTGTGTTTGTTCCTTCCCTCACGTACATTATATCCATTGAGACTGGTAATAATAAATGGTGTATAACTGAAGCAAATATATGGACACAAACTCGGCAGCAAACTGAGGGTTATGTGGAAAACATCATAACATAATACGTTCTGCCTTTCAGCAGGCACAAAACACAATATAGAGAGTGAATCTGATAGACAATAGACTCTAATGATGATGGTGACTTTCTGATAATTATTTTATTCCCAGACTACACTACAAAAAAACTGGTTGTTAAACATGATTATGTTCTACATTCTGGATTTATCCAACAATCCACCATATTCATCGGATGGTAAAACCACCATCCAACTACCCCATGTTTCGATACTTTTGACATGTTTCTTTATGATTTTAAAAGTCATCTTGCCCTCGTGTTAAAGAATAGAAACTGTATTACTTGAAAATTAACTTTCTTAGATTCACTGCCTGGAAATTCTTAAAAAAAGGTTTCTTGTTTAATTCCTTATTTCCGGCTCTACATAAGCCCGGTATATCCGTTGGAGGATAAACACGGGAAAATATCAATAAGAACCACTGGCTCACGGGAAGCTATTAGGAAGCAATTCCACGCATTGACATTGGTCGATTCTGAGATTCTATGATGTAAGATGGTAATAATCGGAAACGGTCAGCCCTATAGACCACCCAATCACCCAGGGCCTCAAACAGGTAGTTTATACTTACTTGTTAATTTGTTTAATTTCTTTACTGAGAATCCTTAGTACAAGGCATGTAGCAGACTGGTTATTTTGAAAAGGCTCTAAGACAGACTAGTTGCATCTAAAAATGTCTAACTATTAGAGGAGCTAGCAATTACTACATTCTAAAAAAGATTATGATATGAATTAAATCCTTTTAACATAAAATGCTCAATAGTCACATAATATTTATGCCTTGTTGGCATTTTCTATTGACCTCTCAGTGAAAACGAATTTTGCGAATGGGCAACTATTTCACGATTTTCACTTACCAAGTCCGAATTTTTTATATTGTCAAGACTTACGCTTTATACATGAATAGTACATGGTCAAGGCATTTCCTCACAAAACTGTAAATGCCAGATTACCTCTCAAATTATTGAATCTCCTAAGGGATATGACAACGTGTAAAACTGTACTGGTGGGTAGCAAACCAACTGGAAAATAGCCACAAACATTCACTTGACAGAATCTAATCTAGAATCTGAAGTTTAACCGATAAATTCTCCCTCCAAAAATAATTTGGGGACACAAAATTGAAGTTGGAGTATCCAAATAAAGGTAGCATTTGCAAACATGATATGTAAATAGTAAGCATTCGATTGACCTATTTCGTTTGAATTTTTGAAGTGTGCAAGTCCTGGAGAAGCTCTTGTTATGTCTTAAGTCTAAATCCTAAGTAAAATATACATTATAATCTTTAATATTTTATTGTTAACTAGACACTTTTGACAGGTGTACAAACTGCACATTCTCTCTTTGAACTGTATCATCCTCCTTAGGAAATGATGTCTAAAAAGAAATCTTTCATATCATGTTTAATACTGAACATAAATGTAATATTTGTATCATACAATATGTACCAAAAATGATATTTCTAATGCAGACATTTGCTAAGATTATGAAAAACAAATGAGCTGAATTTCAGCTGTTACAGAACCGTATATACTCATGTATAACTTGAATTCATATGTAAACAACGTACACCCTGATCTGCCAGTACATAATATGCTGGCATATCAAAGTCTATAATAACTCTTCTGCTGGTCTTCTTACGACTTATAATCTGTATAGACCCAGATCTCATAGATCTTTATGCAACAGCATATCTGGATCAATGCAGTTGTAGTCAACCCTTATGTGCGTATATATGGGTTGTTTATTGTTTGGTAACAACCATTCATACACAGCACTAAATTTGATATATTTGCACATGTGACAGTCTACACCAATCAAAAGGAAACCACAAAAATAAGAACTTCAATCAGCTGGTTCTATAAAAGAATATACCTACCAAATTGTATGCATTTACAAAAAGCAGTTTAGGAGAGATAAATATAATCACAATTAATTATGCTTCATGCTAACGTACAGTGACAGTATTATTGTTATCATTATTATTATTATTATTATTATTATTATTATTGTGTTGAAGGTACTAGTCTTAATGGGATTGTCTTAATCAGAAATTTAAGAGACATAATTTTCCAATGTGGTCGATACCAAAATGAATACTGTAGAGACACTGGCGATTTCAGTGACAATATTGATTATATAACGCAGGTTAAGTGGCGGCTAAGTTAAATCATCTTGACTAAAACCTATATCTCGAACATCTTTTTTAAACCTGATGGTTTATATATCTTTCGCCACTATATAAAGTGTTGGGCAAATTGTTAGTATCTATGTTCTGAATGATGTTCTGCACGTTTAGAAGTTTTAATTTGAAAGATGAATCGTAAAGCCAACATGGTCTCTCCACGGTTTTTATCCAAAAAAAATAAATAAATAAATAAAAAAAACGCAATTTAAAAGCAGTTCTTTATTTAAATCAAATTTGAAGTTTTCTTTCAGAAATGCATTTTGCGTAAATAATGTGTTTTTCAGAATGTTTCAAGTTTATACGGTATTCATTACATTTAACGTACGAATTCCCGAAGGCGTTCGTTCTTCATAAGTGACTTTCTTTCGGCATTCATAGTTTACAATCTGAATACGTATATGGTGCAAACACGGTTTTAGCAGGTCGTTTAAACCAAGCAAACAAATATCGTAGTCGCACTTAATCAAGACTGAAACCATACGAGTAAAAGTGACATACTTAAGAAACAAGACTATTTTTATTATAAATGGTCATACACATGCTTCAGGCACCATTTAATATCCCAAAAATAATTTAACAATTTCTGAATTCTACCTATTACCAAGATATCCCATAGCAATTTCTTCAAATCAAAATGGAAAAAGGTGTGTGTTAGGCCCATTAACGAAGAAAGATCCCATTACCATACTTATGTTAGTAGATGGTATGGCACCGTGTCATTCAATTTCTTTTTATCACCAAAGATATTTTGTCATTTGCTGTACCTTACCTAGAATAACCGCAAGTACTCTTGCAATTCCGATCGTGATAGCTACATAGAGCCGACCTGATCTTGAAGTTTCTATTCTATTAATGCTGAACAACTTATATATAATTTTAACCTTTTTTCTAATACTTTTCGATTATTCAATAAAAATGGTTTCAAACAAATAACTCACAAGTCCTATATGGTAGAATTACAGCAGAAGAATATATCTAAGTTTGTGACTAACTTTGTATGGAATTATAGTAATGCATTTTGTAATTGCTCTTGTGCTAGAGAAAGTGTCAAAATTCAAATTGGCAAGATATGTCACAAACCTTATATATATATCTATATATATATCACCTAGAGGAAAGAGAGTTAAAAAATTTGTAAAATGGTCCAACTGTTTATCAAATAGTAACTTCAAAATCAAGGCAGCTCTATGTCGCTACTAAATTGTAATTTCAACAGTTCAACAGGAATGTGTTCATACTCCTTGTATATGTAAAGCAAAATAACTAAATATGTTTTGGTGTTTGAATGGAATTTAATGTCAGGTTACCACCCCATTACTGAATAGAAAAACTCACATTGACGATCTGCGAATAAAGTACAGACTAAAAACACCTAAGATAGATTATGTTTTGTTGACTTTGCGATTTATCTTTCATTTATAAACTTTCTAAACGGTCAGAACATCATTTGCAACACAAACGACTTCTAACGCTGTATGAGAGAGAGAGAGAGGGAGAGAGAGAGAGAGAGAGAGAGAGAGAGAGAGAGAGAATTGATTTCTTTCATAGGAATCCAGAATGATTGTGTAGATACATGAAAATTATTTACTAGGTCGATAACGCCGATTGAGGAACATATTTATGATGTGTGCTTAGTCGTGAGGAATATGGGCTCGTGTGTGCAGGAAAGCGATAGGGCCGTTTACCCGCGGGCCTGGGTTGAATCCCCGTGGAGTACGAATTAACCTGTATGGGAGTTATATTAATATTAAAATATACCATCAGTTTCTAGTGAAATCAAAACATGAGATTGGATCAGATCTACTTTGCCAACGAGATCTAGGTTTCAATCAAGAGGAATGAACTTACCCTCCACTTAACCCAGCGGTACTTAACCCATATTATAAATGAAATCACACGTCACTAAACTGTTCATTACGGTATATAAACTCGTGACCGCATTATGAACTTACGACTCGTGACTTTGGATTAAAATAAACCCATTGACACAGTGCCTTAAACAAAGTCTGCCATCTGCAATCACACATTAAATGATCGCCTGTATGTCTTATTGCGAATGTAGCGGCTGTACGTACCGTATTCATTTTAATTTGCTCTTTAAATCCGACTTAAACTAGATTACAGAAAGACGATGTCGCTGAGAGCGATGTATATTTGTTGAATGATAAGTAAAAGTGGATATATACAATAATTTTGCTGCATACTACATCTTATTCCACAATAATGCCTGCACCGTCCGTCTACCTTTGCAAATGCAAATAATTTTACTATGCTTCGTTTTTTTAACATATTGACTTAGGTGTACTTCTTTTACAATTGTAATTGGCATTTTAGAATTATGTATTTTTATAAATTCAACACTCAAACTGTACCCAGCATATCCCAATGTTTGCGGCATAAAACTGCATATCATCTTTGCATTCTACCTTCGTCCATTTCTCAATAGTTGCCGGAAGGTGTGATGCACCATTTTCTAAAGATCGTTTTATGCTGTTGTTATTTTTGGGTTTAACGTCATTTTTCAGCACACGATAACCTATGAATGGCGGCCAGTATTAACGGTGGAGGAAGAGCCCTGGAAAACCCCGGAAAGAACCACCGACCCGCGAGAAGCTACTGGCGAGGTTTCTCACAACCTCACATTGGCCGAAGCCTAGACTCGAACTCACGCACACAGAGGTGAATGCCAGTGAACTGTTTCAAATGTAGTGTCTATCGGAGGCAACTTGGGCCGGTCGAACTCTCTTACCAAGTTGTGAGAAACCCGTGTATCAGTTCAATACATACATACATATATATATATATATATATATATATATATATATATATATATTGTGAATGCTTGTGTGGAGTGATTGGATCAATGTTATGTTGAGAGCTTGAGAGAATCATTATTTTTATACACATGTATTTTTTCTTAATTCATTTAATAAATTTGTATCTTTCACACATTTTGTATGCGTTATTCGTTTAATCCAAAGCCCACTCGCTTACAATTCTGTTACAATGTAGACTGTGCCAGGTTCTTAAAAATGATGCTGGCTATCTCTGTTTGCAAACAGTTTGTAAAAAAAAAAAATTTTCATTGATCAAAAAAATAAACTCATCACAACTCCACACAAATAAAAATACAACTTCAACATTATCAAAAGAAATCAGTTTGGTACGATGAAACACAGATTTGTATGCCTAGGTTTGCTTTCGGAATTTGTAATAGAATTTTAGTAATATCGTATGTTTTCAACCCTGTCAGTAAATAACCAAACCTATATGTTCTATATGTTTTATATGTATGAATAATGATTCTTTACATATTACATTCTTTAAAATTAGTTGTCATACTGTAGTGTGTCGAAATCATTCTTTAAAAGATAGTGTATAATTGATTTTGAGACGCGCATTAATCACCATTTAAATTAACATATACTACATAAACTACTTTCAATAACTTAAGGTAGGTGGAGACACTTATACATATTAGCCCCTTTTAATCTTATTAACATAATTATGGCATATTGCTTTCATCTAGTATTTACAATAAATTAATAATATTGATATAGTTGTGCCACATAAATTTAACGTATCTACTAATAAGCTTCTTCAACATTTGAAGCATCGTACAAGATGTTGTAACTGAATTATCTTAGTTGTACAGTTTTCAATATTCACAATCTATGATTTCTATATATGAATTGTAGATGAGCGAAAAGTAAGTTTCTGTTTCACCGGAAAGGATAAATGACAGTGTATGATTGCCTCGTCGATATTGTTGTATACGATAATGAAGGATCATTAACGGATGAAATACTTTAAAGCATCCAATCCATTTAGAAATGTTATAGATTTAAGATAGCTTTTTATTTTAAATAGAGAGTTTTTATTTCGATACCCGGTTAATTTGTATGTTAGAGAATATGAGCCTAAAACGTGTGCTTGCAAATTCACACATCGGCTGAACCTAATATGTGACTCACCTGTTGTTTGCGTAATAACTGGACTTGTTTGAGAGTATATGCAGTATAATAAAAGAAATAATGATGATTTACATGTTTGGTGGACTCATTAGCGGATTTTCTAAGTTAAAAAAAGTTAAGGTCAGGGAGGAGTATATAATCAAAAAATAATCTTGTCAGGACAATTACTTACCAAACAATGAAACGTTTCCAAGATTGGACACACTGAGCCCAAACAATCATTTCAATGTGCTCTTTGATAAAATATAATGATAACGAAGGTAGTATAACTATGGTAAAAATATCTGAATAGTTTGCATTTTTTCCCTGCCAAATCGGAACATAATATGAAATTACAACATAAATGAAATTGAAATTATTTAAAAGCAAATCATTGATGACCAGTAACATTGTTTATTAATATAATCATGGAGTTCAAGCACAGTTCATTTCCTCAGATTCTAAACGTGTCACTGTGATCGTTTTACTCGTATGAATAGAGGAAGCATTACAATTGAAACAATCCGACTTTTATTTTGCATCACCCAGTCTCGAGCAATATTTTACAGTAAAATGAAGGTTGCTTTTATAATAATTCTCATATCTGTAGTTGTATTTACTTGCTAATAATTTATGTGGACAGCGTGGCTATGCTAGGTTATACACGGAGTGTGTGTGTGTGCGAATAGGTTTTTTAACGTAGCTTTAACATTTTTTCAGTCATATCGCTACGATGTCTGCAGTGTGACAGTTGATAGTGATGTCTAGCACTGGGGCATCATGCCGCAGACATGTAGCATGATGTCTCACCCAGTAACATTATCCTGACACCAGGCCGACCAGTTCTAACAGTAACTTCTTAATGCCGAGCGCCTAGCGAGGCAGCTGTTAGTACCATTTTTGTAAGTCTTTGGTATGACTCGCCCGGGGTTAGAACCCACGACCTCCCGCTTCCGAAGCGAACGCTCTAACCGCTAAGGCACCAGAGCGGTAGTTAAGGTCATTCAGGATATATGTAATAAGTGGTGTAATTGTTTCTAACCATACAGTTTAAAGTGTCAAGATGGTAGTATTTTACGCTGAAGTGTGGCATCACTCATTTCTGACCCTTCTTGATGAAGACATCATCTGGAGAGATATATAAGTACGGGTTGAAATGCGATTTATCAGTAGCTACGAAGAGATATCGAGCATAGTATCACAAGATGAACGCTTCAGGCGTCTATCTGGTGCTTGTATCTATGGTTCCGATCGTCTCTTCTCATGGTATTGATTCATTAAACTGTTGTTCTTTCGTTAATCTTATAGATTTAAACATACTTTATACATCATCGTTTCAACTGACATATATATTAAAAAACACACGAGGTAAGTGTGACGCGTACAATTAGTTTAAGTGTTAATACTTATATTGCACACAAAACAATATCCCTGCAAAAGAGCGGCGAGCATTGATATAATATGTTATATGTGAATACGAACCAAGTCATCATAATAGTTCCTTTGAAAAAAGTTCAAATACGAAAGCAGTGGCTAATATTTCAGACGAATATTAACCAAACTTTGACATCATCAAAAATGTGTTTCCATTTAACTAAATGTCAATAGTCTGTCTGCATAGATTCGGTTTTCAATGTGAAATGAACGAAAGTTAGCTACAATAAACCCGCCATTCAATTCACAGGATATATTTCCAATATCAGTTTCTTCTCAGCTGAGTAAATAACCATATTAAATAATCTTCAGGACATACATGTGCCTGTAATGACCTATATACCTTATATATTAAATTTATACTATTCAGCGGGACTCAAGGCGAATCCTGTGACATGGAATACCGGGAAATATGATGGTAAGAATTGCGAAGAGAGTACAATGTAGTTCGCATTGACTTAATATGCCCAGCGAGTCAAAAAGAATGTCAGAAGTGATGCATATGTTAGCTGAGAAGCTTTAAACAAAGTTGACAGAATGTTTATAAACATAGTTGTCGCTAATCACCACAAGGCATGTCCCTGGTGCACTATTTTAGTAAAACCGGATATAGTGGTGATGCATTGGCTTACCCATTCGCTGTTGAAGTGAAGAGTATGTTTCAAAGCATATAAAAGTCAGAGCAAACCTATATTTCAACATTCAGCACGCATTTTAGAAATCAAAATATGTAGATACACGAACGAACAGATTATAATCCAATCCAGTTTGTGTATATATTACGGATTCTTTATGTAAGTCAATACATTTTTACACTGTTAAAATCTGTTTTATTTAATAGGACATTTAACTGTATGCATATTCACTCACAATTTGAAAACATAAATAAAAACATTGAGGCACCTTCTTCCAAATGACAAATAGGCTCATAAACTGAACTTCACATATATTATGCTCCTGATTTTCATTAACATTTCTAAACCAAACTTGGACCTAAGTCGCTTTCAAATTGGTCTGATGGGTAGAATCAGTTTCTTCAATATATTATTTAAAGTTAGCAATCGTATTACTAGGAACAAGGAAGAAAACATATATTTTGTTCCATTTGGAGTGGATTATATTACCAAACAATGTGAGTCTACTCGACAAAACATTGATTTCGTGGTTAGAAATGAATCTGGATAAAATACGTAATCAATGACGTGTTTGTATTGTTACTTTGACCAGGGCAGCTAAAAGAACTATGCTGCAATGTCTGCCGACACAATATGTCTATAAGGAGATTATTTCCATAGTACTGATATGTTTCCTGGACAAGGACATATTTTAAATTTTATACAGAGTTTATCAGACAGATACAATCAAACAGATCTAATCTCAATCATTACGTATCCATGTTATATGACTGCTTAAACTATATTGTTAGCACTAGAAAAAAGAACCGCAAAGTCAGAGTAAACCAATTCTGACATGAAGGGACGCACTTTCAAGATTTATGTATCGTTACATTGTTCATTAAAAATAATTCCGAAATTTATTAATATTTTTACAAAATTGTAATATTTGTTACAATTTAGTCTTGACTATAGCAATTCCATTTATATTGATAATACTGCACTTACATACATGGCACGTGTGACTTAATTCATCATGGCGGACGAAAGTGTTGTAGTGAACAAATTTTTGGCCAAATTCAAGTTCGAAAAATCTTTGAGATTAAAATAAAATCATTTTCTCAAAGTTTGGAAATTCGCCAATGACATCTTCAATATTGAGTGGATTCCAAACATTATAATATTAAAAGTTTAGCCATTTTCCATCCATTCTGCTGATACTGTTTTGTGTTTCGGTGGCTAACTCCATTTGTTAGGGCAAGACGTAATACACATGGTGGAAAGTCTAACAGGGGGAAGAGGAGCATGGAAAAGCCATCGTCAGATTCACAGACAGTCGGAAAACTATGGGTTAGAATTATCATAAACCGACACTGCCGAGCCCAAGACCATTCTTGAAAATAAAACATTGTTACATATTTGAACAACAGTGTTGTGAACATCATTCCATATCCAAACGAATTATGACAGTTTTTATATATAGTTCCAATCAATGTAATGACAGTTATCATGAAATTTCTCATTGCCCATTGGCCTTCGTGATATAAACTTTTGAAGTTGTATTATGATATAAAATGAGAGGATAAATCATTAACTGAAGCGCTGAACAAAGCAATAAGTTCAATTTTTCAACTTTAAGAATTTCATTCATTACAACAAATAACCTGTCTAAATCATTAACAGTTGATCAAATAAATAAGAATAGGGCATGGAAAGTGGTGGCTTCCTGTATACACGTACTTTATATATTCTAAATTAATTTAAGATGTATTTAAACTCGAAAACTTAATTATTCATGTTGATAGGACATATCTGAATGCGACTACTAATTGTCACAATGATGGAAACACTTTATTTACATTCCCATCTGGATCTTTACTTTCTATTGATTTAGTTATTAATGTGATATCTATTACTTAAAAACTTAAAGTACACTTTCAGGAAAATTAGAAATCAGAATATATAAAGGCATATAAATATATATATATATATATTTGAAAGGCTATTCATTTTAATAATTATATCAAAAATGTTTATGCTGATAAAGAAAAAGATATTCATGCATTTCAGAAGGTATAATTAGAGTTATACCTAATTTATATGGGTAGAGAACTTAAATAGCAAAGCTGGGTTTTCTAAGAAATATTTGATCCTTCAATTTTTAATCTTCTGATTATATATGTTTGTAGGAACAAATTTAATAATTCGCAGGACGCTGCAATTGCAAAGTTTTAAAACGACAAATCGAATTGTACGAACAAGCCTAATGTGGGCGTCGAGCAGAAATATGGCACTGACACTTATGAAAAATTAAGAATGTATTTGTTCTTACAGGAAGAACATTTATTTAGTCATTCAGTCATTTAGTGTATTAAAAGTGTCACTTCAATCCATCGTCTGTCTCAAAAGATAATTTGAAGACTTCTTATATTATAATGGTAGACATGTATAAGATGAATCGAATTTAAAGCCCATAATGCAAAAATCAAATTCTCGTATAAACTACACTGATCAGTCCAGACATAAAGCTTTTTATTTTTTCAGCAATCTCTAAAGACCAGAGATTTTAAAAACGTTGACCATTCGAAATTTAAATTAAGGACATTTAGAAACCAATTAGCAAATTAATTTATAAAGAAACATTCTATAATAAGGTATTTCAGTATCGATTATTGACAATAAAATTAATGTCATCGTAAAATCTCCAAACCAGAAAACTTTATGCCATATTATTAACCATTTGAAAGTGAAATATTAAGGACATTTAGTAAACTATTTGAAACAAAAATTAATTTGTAAAGAAATCCTTAAATAAGCAATTTAATAACCGCTTTCAAACTAAAATCAAACCCCCGTTATCATACCCAACACAAAAACAGGACAGAATGTCAGTAAGCATTAGAAGACGATTTCAGCTGTTACATTTGTTTGTCTAGTTTTCTGATAATGATATGTTCTTTGAACCAAAATAATATGAATACAAGTTTACATCCTGGCTGAGTAGGGATGAAACATTGTCTTGTAAAGATTGTTTTCTTTGACATGTTTATAAATAAATTATCTATCTATCTATCTATCTATCTATCTATCTATCTATCTATCTATCTATGTTTCTATTCATCTATGTATCTGTCTATCTATCTCTCTCTCTGTCTCGCTCTCTCTCTCTTTCTCTCTCTCTCTCTGTATATATATATATATATATATATATATATATATATATATATATATATATATACATACATACATATATGGTTAAATAGGTAGACAGATACAGTTCAACACTAATTACAACATTGAAGTCTATAATTTTGTATTTTTTCGACCGTTATAAATGCTCACAAATCAACTTTTTCTTTGCAGAGTATAACGTCCCCGATTCTAATGACGAAGATGGTCTTAGTGAAAGAATCGAAGGCTTTGACATGAACAATGACGGCTATATTGATTTGGAAGAGTACATGTATGTATACATCTTGTTATATCGTCTTATCAAACATAACGTTAATCTATGCCATACCTCTGGTGTTGTACCTATTGTCTCTATTACATTATTCGTTCTTTGCCAGATCGAAAGTACTCCTGATAAAACCAGTGCGCTATAATTCCTCTATTTTATTAGTGCGAGACCGCCTATGCACTGTTTCTCCTGAGTTCAGTCAATTTCCCTTTAGCAACCAGATTGTTCTTATCGACTCCACTCATTAAGAAGTAAAAAGGGTATATTTTGAGGACACATAATATGAAGTATATTTTGGATTCGCAAGTATGCAATTGTGCTATATTGTTGACTGCGCAATCTGGCTTTACCTTTGAAATGCTGTATACTGAACAACTTTGTTTTGCCAGTCGCCTAGATTTATCAGTTTTATGTTTATCTAAGGCGGCTACACTAAGGCTGAAAAAGAATTATATTAGGTAATTGTGTATATTCTGTACGATTATTGTTAACTTTATCGTCGTTTAGGATAACTCTGCATTCGTTATATATTTTTTGTCTTAAACGTAACCTGCGATTATTTGTCAATGTTTGTGTGCTCTCAAAGCAGAATTATACAAAGCGTAATGCAATAATCATGTATTTATTAGAATTCCTTTGGACTAAAAGTTAACAGTTCATTGTTCATTGTGCCGCCTCATTCGTTTTAACAACAATACATAAGGCAGCTGGTATCTCCTCTGACTAAACGTGAGGTGAACCTCTGGTTTACCTCCTATGTTAAAACTACTTACGTCGTCATATGTTTCATCTTATCTTTTCGGTTCGATCCTATTGATTGGCTACCCAGGAAGAAGTAAAGCACACAAAAACGTTCAGTGGAAACGGATATGAAAGGACTGACATTAACATACTGAGTCAACACTTCAAATTTTATAATACCTAAAAATAACAAAATTTGGTTCACCCATAAGCAGTGTTCTGCTGTTATGTAATCTGATGAAGATAAGGAAACGTGTCGTAATGAGTGTTTTCAAAATCTACATTTATATTTCTCACTCACATGTATATGTGTAGTTGTACAACTAGCTCAAGTCAACCAAATGCACGTGGACTATAATGTAATTGATGGGCCTACCAATATTCCATTGATGCAAATTTTAGTCACATTTTTTTAATGCACCAATATGCTAAAATCTAATATAAATATACAGGAAAACACTAATGTACCTGTCATATATAGCCATTCAAATCAATATCGGACAGCTAGAATAAATTAACATTTCTTTTGTTTCATACATGTTTGCACTTAGGACCATGAAGAAGACAAATGTGTAGATCTATTCCTAGTAGTATGTGCGTGCTCTTGTTTTAACGAAGTGCGGGTGTTATCATTTAGTATACACTATACATTTTCTACTCAGTAAAGGGACCAATTCTTTCCGTCTTTTTTAATAGGAAATTACATATAGTTATTTTTTGATTCTGTATTACCATAATCTTACACTTGGCTTTATATTTGATATATACAAATATATTTTTGTTCGTAGGAATGAAGTTCACGCTCAGAAATCGTGTAACGAAACATTGTTGAATTACTGAACATTAGAAACTCATTTCAGAGGTCGTAATTGTCAACATTAGTGAGTTTCAAACATAATGAACTGTACATTACAAATAATGCAATTATCTCAAGCTTTAGAGGTATATAATACACGTGTCATTATCATAATAATATAAGTAAACAATCTTATTTGATACACAAGCGCTATTATTTTTCTGTGCAGAATCCTGGTAAAAATTGTATAAGTTGGTTCCTATGATACTTGTATAATGAATGTTTGGTCTTTCTTTAGCCCATATATGTTGAAACATTATATTCTCACAGCTCTTGGTCTATGCAGTGTTCAGTTTGACTAACTTGTATGTGTGTTTAAGCAACATGTATTTTACGTATATAGACAATTATTGAGGGTGAAAAATACAGACAGTACATTCTTGTTAAAAACATAATATAAATATTGAACCACAAATTCAACATTCTTCTCTAATAAAGGATTCTGAGATTTGTTAATCTTTTCACCAAAGTTTTCATTCTTCGGAAACGAAAACAAGAAAGACTCATGTGGTATAAATAAACGAAGTGGTATTTAGTTTCACCCTTTCTTCAACATTAGCCTTCATTCTCTTCTCTCTTCATATTCAGATCATATATGCCCTGTACATTCAAAGTGTACCAGCTGAAAACTTCAGTTGATAGATTATAGTACTCGTACAAACCAAGGAAGACTTTTTTGAATTTAGTATGAACCACTTCTAACCAGTGTAGATTCCGAGAGGTGGCTAAAGTCATAATACCGAGATATATTTTTATATGTTTCGCCTCGTATTCATGGAAAATAAATTATTTGTTGAATTTTTCAATGATTAAAGCCACCCACTCTTTTCTATTAACTGTTAAAAGATTCGTAATATGATATGATATGAAACATTTATCTGTTTATTTCATGACGACACTTGATACTGCAGATTGGCCTGTTTAACTTTGGCTTAGGTAACATCGAAACTTATCTGCGTCGCTGTCATTAATTGTCTTTCAGTTATTGTGATTAATTAACAAACTTTGACTAACACCTCC
The DNA here is from genome assembly GCA_028554795.2 of Sinohyriopsis cumingii. NCBI lineage: Eukaryota > Metazoa > Mollusca > Bivalvia > Unionida > Unionidae > Sinohyriopsis > Sinohyriopsis cumingii. The sequence goes on from CM068837.1 coordinate 38,543,971, forward strand.
CGTCGTCTATGATGGTATAACCAACCAAGATGTAATCCATTACTTGGCGTTCGCTACTGCTTGTGAAGATTTATGCCAAAAGAGTATACTTTCTTAATATCTAACACAAACGTCATCTGTGAACGTTAAGTTACAAGAACAGAATTTTTATTTAAGCTCTAAAAGTAAACAAGTAGTAGTAGGTGTAGTAGTAGTAGTAGTAATAGTTGTATCTCATGGGGCTCTGGTGCGGCCTATATGATTAATGTATTCTCTCACACCACGCAAGATAATACTGATGAATCAAACCTATTTGCTCACCGGTACGAACTCTGATCGTTGACTATCTGTGGAGGTACTGAATCCTTTTATAACAATTAGAGTTGTTGGATAAAGGTAGACTGTTGAGTTAAAAGAATTTTTTTTTGAGGAAACGTCTGGTTGTGTTTTTTTTTTCTTCTTCTAGTGATACCTAAATTTGCTTAGCACTTTACATTCATCATTGTATATACATACATACATACATACATACATACATACATACATACATGCATGTTTGCATGCATACATACATATATACATGCATGCACGCACGCACACACACACACACACACATACATACATACATACATACATACATACATACTGGTTTGCAAAAGAACCTTTTTCTTAATTAAATGATTGTTTGGTTACCACGTTTTACTCTATATATTTTATCTTTTGTACCTATTTTACACATTACGCTTAATTGAAGTGGGGCGGGCAGCTGTGCCAGTTAAAAGTTTCTTTTAAGCACAAATATCACACAACAATGTACAGTAAATAGGAAAATCTTTTAGACGTAAAATATGCATAACCTGACATGATTCCTCCATCTATAGCTCCACCCATGACCACAACGATACCTGTGGACCATGTATTATACTGTAGCTACTGTATTATCAGAATGAAGAAGTAATTGTTCGCAAATGGACTTCTTTTCTCCAAATGAAGTTTTAAAAATAAAAGATTTTATATTGAAAACAATATGTGATATGCTAATTTTGAACAGGGTAAACAAATCAATCTTAATTTCAAAGACTAATAAGGCATTCAAGAAAATAAAAAAGTGTTCCTTTGTTCCTATCACTGTCAAGCGCGTGTAGCAATATTGAACTAATGGAAACACAAGGTGTAATGAACTGCAATTTTTAGAAGGCCACGAGACATTATATATTTTCACGTGGTATGTTGAAATGTGTTCAGAAGTTGAATGTCTTTCTGATGTAATTTGCATCGGTCATTCATCTAGAAAAAGATAGTGCTATGTGAACCTTTAAAATATTACGATAAAGTCGCATAATGCTCCTATAAAATTACAAGATATATCTTCCCCACTTAGTTATGTGGTCCTAAACTAATCTTTTTTGGCGGGGAGGAAAGGACATAAAAGAGAAATTGTCATATATCAATTTAATCAATGATGAACATTAATTCTTTGCATAATTATGTTGCTAATTATATGCAGGCACTTCATCCAAGAATCTTCGTGAAATATGGCTAGCAGAATAATGATTGATATACGCCATCTTCAATTCCTTTATTGAACAGCTCAAATGATACAACAGTTTCATTCCCGTAAAAGACTCTTTTCATAAGCAATCCATTCGTTTTTAAATTCTGAAATACAAATTAAGATTATATCCTAGTTTATAAACATTAGTGTATACAATCTTTAACCCTAAAATTTCATATTTCGTTGAAATAGGTCCGAGCGAAGTCGTAAAGAAAATAAATGGCAAGTGGATAATGCACGCGCTTAGTACAAAACATAAAACAATTACAGCTCGTACAACTCATAAGTAAGAATGCCATTTTCATTTGTACTAGTGAATGTTTGCATGAGCTTCCTAAACTGTAGTTAAGAGTACCACCTTTTGCGTTAGTATACAGAGCAACAGTAGTAATTCCTTACATGCTCAAAGAGAGTATTCTGGGTACATGTTATTTAATCCTTAATATGTTTCATGGAGCTATGAAAAAATCTAACTCTTTAAAGAGAACTGAGCAGATATGGGTGCCGTAAAGTGCCACATATAAGTAAAAGATGTTATTTTTAATAGACAATTAAAATTTATAAAAAAAACAAAACCATGTTAAGTAGAAATTTGAATTTCTTTGATTGAAAACTAGATGAACTAGACGATTTGCTTTTCACCTGGGGCTTGTTAATGGTAATATAACCTGCAGTATTGTATCCAAAGATAGACTCCTAAGTGACAATCTTGGAGGGTTACATGTACACATACCACTCTTTAGTACATATATCGAATGATAGGTGTCACTCTTTATGCTCAGTCCATCAGTCTTGAAATCATGAAATTATTTAATCTAAGTTTGGAAACTTCACTGACCTGCAGACCATGGGCATATAATAGGTGATACATAACAGAACGTAGTATAATAATTTCACGCTGGATTTTTTTCATATGATTCTAAAAGACATAAAATTCAAATCATAAAATCTATTGGTCTTGAAGTAGAAATGATCTAATCACAACTTTTCGATTCCAACTCGGGTCACATTTCCCCTTATCACAGCATTTAAAGCATTATCCGTTGCATAAATAAATAGCAGCATTCCTCTAAAAACTTTACTACCATTCAGTCTTCGATCCACTTCTTAACAGGTCGATATAGATGGCTGAGGCACGTTTCTTAACAGAGTTTATGACATATCATTCTGCTATCGTTTATAGATATGTTTTTTTTTCCCAAAGTGTCCAGTAGGAAAAGGATACTGGAAATGTAGTTCTTAACTATTGATGTATATTAATAACGTTTACGTCATCAAAACGTGTGTAGCTGACATTGTAAATGAATATTAAATAGGGAGAAATAAAGAGGACTCTCGTCAAGTTTCACTTTCCTATAATGATCAAATGTTTCTTCTTTGATATTTCGAAAATGAAAATGAGATACGATATTATATATTATTATATTAGTAAAACAAAAGAGAAATAAAATACATTAAAGACAATTGAACATGAGATATTATAATTTCACATGGGATTGTCGGATAACATGTATTGGGAAACTCTTAAATATTTAGAAGAGCAAAAAACAAAATTTAGGAAATTATGTTAGAAGATGGGATATATCATGTGGGAATTTATCCGACCAAATAGATATCTTAGAAGCGTAAAATAAGTTATATTTGGAATTATACAAAAGTAGAATTGCTCAGCTAGATGTCAACAATATTCAAGCTATATTTTTAATCACAATATTAAAGTTAGTCAAGAGGAAAGAAAATATTACATTGGTATTCTTATTAATAAATGTGCTTTTAGCCAAAACAATGTTGAAAGCATGTTCTGTATTCCTTACGAGGAGTTGCTATCTAAAGCAGGTACAATGAACCGACCAGATGTATGTTGCATTACTTAGGTTTCGAGTGTGTTGTTTCTTATGATGTCATTATTCATTGCTAGAAAGTAAAGTTGTATAAAATACAAGACATTTAGATGAGACTAATGTCATCTTTTACAGACGCTGCAACAGTTGGATTTTGATATTTCAATATGTAAATATAATGAGCATTCAGTTTGGGACAATAATGTCCCACGTGCATCCAATCAAAACCTGCTTTGGCTTGTAATGTTTGACAATCGTACTTGTACTACAAATTACATAGACGACTCACGCAAATGCCCTTTCCAAGAATGAGAACAGATAAACATAACTATTTGAAACACGCATTTTAAAAGTGATATCCATTTCTGCTTTGTTCCTTGTCAACGATGAACATAGAACTTATCAAGATTTATTGACGGGTATATATTGTAAGAGCAGAATACATTGACACTACTGTTAGGTGCCTTCTTTGGAAACACATTCATAATGCAAGTGTACTTTTCAAACCCTTTAGAAACGCAATAAGCAAACAACCATTATAACTCAGGAATATAAATAGAAAAGTACATTCGATTTAATGGCAGGTAAAGAGAGGAGAACATAGTATTAGAATGATTCTCTGAAGCAAATATCTTATTATTATTATTATTATTATTAATATATATATATATATATATATATATATATATATATATATATATATATATATATATATATATATATATATATATATATATATAGATATATATGTGTGTGTGTTTGTGTGTGGGTGTGGGTGTTTTCTTCACTTATGCATCTATTTTCTTATTAATTGTTAACAACTTTTAACAATTATTTAAATACCTTCATAAGAAAATCTCCCGTCACCGTCAATGTCGAATTGGCTCGGTAGAGAATCTACTTTGTCACCGATTAATACGCTAATATAAGAAATTTACAAATCATAGATCATTGTAAAATGCCTGAATGCAAATGCTCAAGCTCTTAGATAGTACATATCTACAACATATGTTGTTCGTATTATAATGTACAATACCTGCATGCAATGACAACTAATTGAGAGATAAAAAGACACATTAATTTAATTACACATACAATTTCAATTCCATTGCTGAAAATAGAAATGATGCTTCCAGTTACAAACCTTTAAAATCCATCTGTGTAATTATGCATGCTATAGATATAGACTATATGTGTATGTCAGCCTGCCCATGCACTTCTATATATTATAATTAAAACCGTTCAAAAGAATAAGGCGGCACAATGAACCATAAAATGTTAGATTCAGCATTTCAAAGGTAAGCCAGATTGTACAGTCCACAATATATCACAATGGCATACTTGCGAATTCAAAATGTACTTTAGAGTATGTGTCCTCAGAATATACCTTGTTTGCTTAATAATGCGTGGGTTAGATAAGAACAATCTGGTTCTTAAAGTGAACTTGACTGAAATCAGCAGAAAATGTGCATAGGCGGTCTCACACTAGTAAAATAAAAGAATCCTATTGCATTGGTTTTATTAAGTATGTTTTCGATCTGACAAAATGAAAAACGTGCTAGAGACAATAGTTCCACCATGCCAGGTATGGCATAGATTAACCTTATCATATTGAAGATGATATAAAAAGACGTATACGTACTTGTACTCTTCCAAATCAATCAAACCGTCCTTGGTCTGATAGAAGGTTTCGAATATACCATTAAGTTCATCTTCATCAAACAAATCTGTGACTTGATACTCAATAAAGAAAACGTGGATTTTCGAACTTCTATAAAAGTCGCCAAAATAAAAAGGGATTGATTTCAATGTTTTAATTAGTGTTGAACTGTACACACACACACACACACACACACACACACACACACACACACACACACACACATATATATATATATGTATATATATTCTAGAGAGGCCCCTAATTGAAGTTTCGAATGGTTAATTTTAATGGTAACAATGTTCAAATCTCTGGTCTTTAGAAAAGGATGAAAATACGAAAAATATCTGGGCTGATCAGTGTCGATTATACGAAACTTTGAATTTTACATTATTGGCTTTCAGTGCGATGAGCCTTATACATGTCTACCATTATAACATAATACGTCCTCAAATTAGTTTTTGAGACAAACGATGAATTGAAATGACACTTTTAGTACACTGAATGACTGAATAAATGATTTTGTAAGAACAACTAAATTCTTAATTTTTCATAAGTGTCAGTGCCATATTTTTGATCAATGCCCACATTTGGCTTGGTCGTACAATATCATTTGTCATTTTAGTCTTTGTAATGACAGTGTCTTGCGAATTATTAAATTTGCTCCTGCAAGCATATGTAATTGGAAGATTAAATCTTGAAAGATCAAATATTTCTCAAAATACCTAGCTTTGATGTTTCATTTCTGTACCCATATAAATTAGGCATAACTAGAATAGATTAATTAACCTCCTGAATTGCTGGAACGTCTTGTTCATTTTCAAGATCCCTATTTATGATACAATTATTGGCGATACAGACCTTGGATCGAGTTATTGAATACAATAGCAATCGTTTGATTGGTATTATTCAGTCAAATATGACGTATGGAGTAAAATGATGCAAATATTTTATTATATACATATCAGCAAAAGTCAATATACATTATCTGGCTGTTAATCTATGTCGGTAATTTCTTACAAAATTTCCGGTTGCGTGAACTGACATAATCAAGTAATACGTTTGCTAACTTAAAATAACATCAGTCCAATTTGAAGACGGACTTAAACTATGAATATCAACCAAATGTTTTGGTGACATATTTTATCATGGTCTTTTGGTTATCTATACAAAAATTGATGGTTTGCCTTGTTAACTGACTTTATTAGTTAGTATGTTACAAATCTACTGTAGCACATTGTAGGAAATCAACTGTTCCTAGATCGTCCGCATATGACTTGGAATGTATGTATTAGCAAATAAGGAAATACAATCCGTTAAATCAGTTGATATAACAGGGAAAAAGACATTGTATCTAAGGTTCACCAAGCTAAAACACATTTACTTAAGTATATAATGTTTTCTGTAAAAATAAATATCTAAGCTCTACGTAGCAAATTAGAGAATTCAGCCAATATGCATGCTATTTAGTTTTCTTTTCAATAAACCAGATTTTAACAGTGTCAAAATATATTAATACACTGATTTATATAACGAATCAGTAATATATCCACAAACTAGATGGAATTATAAACTGTTTGTTCGTGTATCTACTTATTCTAATTTCTAAATTGTGTGCTAAATATTGAATTTTATGTTTGTTCAGACTTTTCATGCTTTGAAAACTGCTAAACATGATCTTCATAACAACAGCGAATGGGTAAGCCAATGCATCACCACTAGATCAGGTTTTAATAAAATGGTGCACTAGGGTGATGCCTTGTGGTGATTCGCGACAACCATGTTATAAACAACCTGTCATCTTTTTTTACACTTCTCAGCTGATTCAAGCATCCTTTTTGACGTACAATTTGATTTGCTTTCTTTTCAATTATTGGTATCATAGTTGTTTATTAAAATGTAAGTAATAACACATACACTACATGTATGTGGCACACTTATGTCTTTTTTAATATATATGTATGTCAGTTGAACAGATGGTCTATACTATATTGTTAAACCTTGTATAAGATTAATCTAAAAACAGTTGGATGAATAAATAGCTTCAGAAGAGACGATCGCAAGTATAGTTACAAGCACCAAAGAGACGACTGAAGCCTTCATCTTGAGAAAGTATGCTCAATTTATATTCGTAGTACTATTAATCGCACTTAAACCTTTACTTATATATCTCTGCAGTTGACGTCGTCATCAAGAAGGGTTTGGAAAGAGTTATGCCACACTTCAGAGTAATTAGAAAATAATACCATGTTGACACATTGAACTTTATGCTTCGAAATAACATCTCCACTTATTACTTAATAGTGTCCTGAATGACCTAGACGTTTAACATAGCATAGCCAGACTGTCCACATAAATTATTAGCAGGTAAATACAACTACATCTGTTAGAATTATTACACGAAGCAACATACATGTTACTGTAAACTATTGTTCGATACTAGAAGATGCTAAGTTAATATTTTGATTGTTTGAATTGTAATGCTTCTTCTATTAATATGAGTAAAGGGATCACAGTTAAACATATACAATCTGAGAAAATAAATAGTGTTTGAACTCTAGAATTATATTGATTGACAATGTTACTGGTTATCAATGATTTAACTTTCAATAATTTCAATATCCTTTTGTTGCATTTTCATATTATATTCCGATTTGGCAGTAAACAAAAGAGGAGCAATATTTAGATCTTTTTTATCGCAGTTATGCTACCTTCGTTATCTTTACATTCTATCAAAGAGCACACTCAAACGATTGTGTTAATTCACTGTGTCCAGTTTTGGAAACGTTTCATTGTTTTGGAAATAATTGTCCTTGACAAGATTGTTTTCTTTTTATTCTACACTCCTTCGTGACCGTCCTTGGTAATAGCGGAAAAAAGTTATTATCCGCAAATCAGTCAACCAAACACGAAAATCCTCCTTTTTTCTTTTATTATACTGCATATACACTCAAACAAGTGCGGTTAATTTGCAAACAACATGTGAGTCACATTTTAGTTTCAGCTGATGTGTCAATTCTTATGTACGCAAGGCTCTCGTGTTTTAGGCTCACATCCTCTAACTTAAAAATTAACCAGGAATCAAAAAAAAGAAGAAACTTTCGACAGGTCTTAGGAAGTTAAATGCAAGTTTAACAGGTGGTAAAGGCCTAAATCTTAAACTATGGGCAATTTGGAACAAAACGCTTTCCTAAATATATAACATTTCCAAATGGACTGGCTGCTTTAAAGTATTTCATTCGTTATTGTTCCCTTGTTGTCATATATAACAACATCAACGAGGCAATCACACACCGTCACGTATGCTTCTCCATGAAACCAAAACTTACTTTTCTTACATCTACAAATCATATATAGAAAACATATACTGTAAATATTAAAAAACTGTACAACGAAGAAAGATAAATCAGTTACAACGTCTTGAATGATCCTTTAAATGCTCAAGTAGCTTATTAGTAGATACGTCTAGTTTCTCTGTCACAAATATTTCAATATTTTGAATTTACAGAAGATACTAGCTGAAAGCCATATGCCAGAATTCGTATAAGTTTTAAAGTGGCTAATTTGCATAACTGTCTCTAGCTATTGAAAGTAGTTTATGTTAATTCAAATGGTGATTAATGCGGGTCTCAGATTCAGCCATACGCTATCTATTATAAAATGATTGTGAAACACTAACGTTTGACCAAGTATTGTAAAGAATGTAATATGTAAAGAATAATTATTAATACATTTAGAACATATAGGTTTGATTATTTTTTGATATCGTTCAAAACATACGATATTTCCAAAATTCTTTTACAAATTCCTTAGGCAAACCGAAGTATGAAAATATGTGTTGAAATGTAACAAATTGATTCCTTTTCATACTCTTGATGCTGTATTTTTGTTTGTGTGGGGGTGGGGTAGGTTTATTTAGTTTGATCTTGGGAAAATAAAACAAATTCACAAACTCTCTGCAGACAGATATAGCCTGCCCACTTCTGACACCATTTGTAACAAGATAACCGGGTGGGATATTTCGGATTGACAACAGAACACGTTTTGACGACACAGGTATATATAGTTTAATGTGGTGATTTATATGAGCAGTAGATTATGAAGATGTCTGCGTATTTATAATCCAGATATTGGATTTATTTAACATAAAACGCACAGATTCAAAGATGGAAAAAAAATACGAATAAATAAGTTCAGTAACACAAAAAACCACAGGATAAATGATTCACAAATGATTCAGTAATGGAAAGATGAATATAGTTCACTCAAATAGTAAACGATGTAAGCTTTTTACTCATAGTAAAAATGTATTCGCTCAGGTAGCGAAATTATGTTGCTAAACACAAGAACGGATATACCATCTATCTTTCCAGTCCTGAATGATACACTGGGCCTTACTAACCCAAAATTAGCCTACAGCTAATAAAATACATGTACGGAGATACACTCCGTTACCCGTGCACCATATCCGCTCCACAGCTCCTACGAATCAATTTCACAACTGCTACAGAATCCGGACCCTCGGAATACTATGATCACTTGGAACATTAGACCCTCCGGACACTCCAAATATTAGACCCTCCGGACACCCTGGTCCTTTGACGACTCTACAACTGGGTCACCATAGTCACTCTTGACATTAGACACTCCGGACACTAGACATTAGACACTCCGGCACCTTAAACGCTCCGGACAAACGGACGTTTCTACACTCAGACGACACCGGACATCCCGGATATTCCTACCCTCAGACAACACCGGGCACCCCGGATATTCCTACCTTCAGACAACACCGGACACCCCGGATATTCCTACCCTCGGACAACACCGGACACCCCGGATATTCCTACCCTCAGACAGCCCTACAGCTGGAGTTGTGCTAATCCTTTAAGCAGGCCGCTTGCTGACAAAACCATTAGTATTGTAAAGACCCTTTACGTACAGTAAAGTATCTATACGTTTAGGCTTTTCGTTTTGCCGTATCGAAAACAACTTGCACGTGTGGCATAGGACGAATCGTACTAACGATTTCGAAATACAATAGACCATATACATATTCACCCTCGGGTATCGTTGTACAGCGAAAAAAACGAAACCCGAGTACATGTATTTAATGAATAACATTTACACCATTCCGTGACAGTTATCCCTAGATTATTTAATAAAGGTTTCCATCGGGAGAAAAGAAAGCCATTTTAGTGACAAACCCTGCACATATGTAACATATATATATATGCATAAAGATATACTTAAAAGAATTGATACTAGGATTGATCATATTATTAAGCGATTATTGTTGGTTAAATTATTAAATTTTCGAACGACTCAAGTTGCATTCGATAGACATTACATTTATAACAATCTTTAGAAAATGGTGCCTCCCAATGACCGACAACTGTTGAGAAACGGACGAGGATATAATTCAAAGATGATGTGCAGTTTTATGCCACAAACACTGGGATATGTTCGGTACAGTTTGAATTTTTAACTTATAAAAGTATATATATCTAAAATGATAATTAAAATTGTTAAAGAAGTACATTTAAGACAATTGTATTTATTAACGAAGCATAGTGACAATAGTTGCATTTGCAAAGGTAGACGGATCAAGCATCATTGTGGAATAAGATGCAGTATTCAGCAGAAATTATTGTAAATATCTACTTTTACATATCATTCAACAAACATACATCTCACTGTAATCCAATTTAATTCGGATTTAAATAACAAGTTAAAATTATTAGGATCCGTGCAGTCGCTACATTTGCAACAATACACTCAGGCGACCATATAAAGCGTTAGTGCCGATGGCAGTCTGTGTTTAATGCACTGTATCAATCGGTTTGTCTTAATCAAAAATTCACCAAACTTAAGTTCATAATGCGGTCACGAGTTTCTATACCATAATAAACAGTTTAGTAACATGTATTATTTGAGTATAATATGCGTTAAGTAACGCGAGGTTAAGTAGAGGGCAAGTTGACTAAAACCTAGATCTCGATAGTAAAGTAGATCTGAGAGGCTCTGATTAAATCTCATGTTTTGATTTAAATTGAAATTGAAGGTATATTTTAATACAAATAATACTGTCATACAAGTTAGAGAATTTTTAATTCGTACTCTACGGAGACACGAACCCATGCCCACGTGTAAACGGCTCCCACCGCCTTGCCAGCACACACGAGCCTATATTCGCTCATGACTAAGGACACATCACCGAAAAATGATGTTACTTAATCGGTGTTATCTGCACTCGTGTGTAATAGACACACTCGTATGACGACCTAGTAATGAATTCTCATGTATATGAAGTTATTCCGGATATATATATATATATATATATATATATATATATATATATATATATATATATATATATATATATATATATATATATATATATATACATGGGCAAGCTATCAGATATTATAAATCATGTTCTGCAAGTTTATAAAGTTTTAAGTTGAAAGACAAATCGTAAAGCAAACAAAACATAGTCTATCTTAGGTGTTTATAAAGTCTGTACTTTATACGCAGATCTTCCCATTTAGTTCTATTTTAATTTTTCTTTTCAGAACTGAATATCATGTAGACTACGAGGGTAAAAGCCGTAAATGGTGACTTTGAGTTCCGATTAATTGCGCATAAGAAAACAATTTACGTGAAAACTTAGAACTGTTTTGATAAGCATTGTGCAATTTAAAATATAATACTCCACAACAGGTTATCTTGCTATATTTATTGATCTGATGATAATAAGTACAATTTCTAATCAGCCTAAATTACACTTTCGAGGTTACCAAAATATCAAATTGTATAAAATATATGTACATATTAGGTGGATAATAATACGCAAATAAATATGTACAATATGTCCTTTACACTACAAACGAAACAGGAAAGCCACAAACAATACATTTAGGAAAATGTTTTGTGAAGCCAGGGACACAACCATAAATCAACAAAAAATACTAAAATATAAAAGAACGTTTGACGTTTCAAACGACAAAAATAAAGAATTAGATAAAAAATAGTGTGAGAAGAAATGTTCTTATCGGTGTTGATTTCGAATCTGATTTACTTTAATGAGCAAAAAAGGGAATATTTTCGTGCAACTGATTTTTTTCTTCTGTAAGTAAATTTCTAACAGCATTTTAATGATTAGGTTTGAAAATGGTTTCATCAAACCTAAAATTCGAACATAAATATATACAAATAAGATGCACCACGCTTAAACGTGTTATAATCTTTTAGTTAAATCTACGTGTTAATGAGATATCTTTCTGCTTCTTAACAAATGTAAATGCTATTATTATATCTTGACCTACATTTACGGGAATATCCGAGGGAACCTGTATAAAGTTAAATCTAAGGCTAGACGTGGTAGTTAAGTAAACCAATTCCCGATGTCCCTCTTTCTTCATAAGTGATTTTTTGCGGCATCGGTAATTTATAATCCTGCATAAGTCAATTATGCGAAGCCAATTATGCGAACTCTGCTACGGTAGGTCATTTAAAATCAAACACTACTGCTCTGGGTTGATCAAGACAAAACATATAAGTGACAAACCAAATAATAAAACTATTCTAATTACCAGTAGCCTGACATTTGCTTCTGAAGCGATTTAATATCTCAGAAAAAATTTGACAATTTCCCAAAGTTGTATATTACCATGTCATCCCTTTGTAATATTTTCAGATCAAAATGAAAATATGTGTCATGCACTTTAACGATGAAAGAACCCATGTTTCTACCTATATTAGCAGATGGAGTGGTAACCCGACAATACATTCAATTATATCAACAAGTATAGTCATTTTGATTTTCAATTATTAGAATAACATCAAGTCCGGTTGAAATTCCGATTTTGATAGCGAAATAAAGATGTATTGATTTTGAAATTACTATTCGATAAACTGTTGGACGATTTTACATACTCTTAAACTTTCTTTCGTTTAGTTCTTATATACGACGGTAAACGCGCATGTAGCTCGACAGTCCAAATTCCGATGCACACAGGCGGTTGCAGGTGGAGCATGGGACACCGGTGGTTGGGGGAGGCTGGGATAGAGATATGTGACGTCTCTCACGAACTGCAGCAAGACTCTGGCGGCGTTCAACCTCGAAGGTGGAACAGGCTTTACTAATCAGGGCTCGCAAGTGGCGTCTGTCTGAGGCAGCTAGCTCGAGCTGGTCGGGTTGAAGGTTTGTCCATTTAATGTGATTCTTATGTTTGCTATATAAACCCAGAAGCTTGTGACATATTTTGACAATTGGAATTTTGAAACTTTCTTTAGCACAATACAAGCGATTGTACCTTTATATCCAGTTGCATTTGTCTTGTAATTTTATCAGCAATCCGCAAATCATTTTCACAATCTTTCCTTGAAAATATATAAATAGTAAATGATTTTCTAGAACATACAGCGATATTTAATTTAACCTTTTGATGAACGACAGTCAACTTTGAGTTCATGAACCTTCTAAGTAATTGTTACTTGTACTATATTTATAAATACATTTTGTTTGAGGATGCTAAGCAGGTTATGTCTAGTCCATGAGACATCAGTACAAAATCAGGTCTGGATAGTTTATAGATGCATATAAACCTATATACTTTTCTCGTTTTGACTTAAAACGAACTCATTTATTTATCACGGAAGCAATGTTATGATGATATGCAATTGAATGAAGATAAGGATCTGCCTCTTGATTGGTTTTTGAGAAAACTATCTTTCTTCAGTTCGCCTACATGTTTTTAAATGTAGTTAATATCAAACAAACACAGCAAGAATATTTTATTGTTGGTGGGATCGCAATTGTACTGCTCCTTGCTCAGTGTAATGAAAATATTGTTCTGCAACATTATTCACCTATCTGATATTCATTTTAAAGAAAACATTCATTTACGGTTTATCGATACACAACCCACAGTACATTTTGCATAGGCATTTATCACTATCAGAAATTTAGTTGATTTCGTAACTGCTCTTTCTTTCTGAAGCAAACACTTCTGAGTGGATATATTGTATACGTTACATAGTTTTGTCATGTTTAACAATGTTATCTACACTAATTTTTGAAATGACTATAATTGGTAATATCGTATTAGCTTCGTTTTTATTGCCTGTTTATCAGGTTTGTGTCATGTTCGCTGGCTGCGAGTGATGCTGTATTATGCTTTCCTGTTCATGTTTTTGTCAGCTGTATCATTTGACAGCTATATGCATCTCTAATGCATCTTAAAATGATTATTTACTGACGAACTATATACAAGGTCCTGAAGATCACTTCTCCTTCTTTACGAACCTAGACCTCAGAAATACCTTTTCAGATGAAAATAACTTGAAGATCAGGTCGGCTCTATTTAGCATTACGATCGGAATTGCAAGACGACGTGTGGTTGTTCTTGGCAACTGATAGCGAAATAACAAAATATGTTTGGTGATAAAAAGAATTTAAGGACACGTTATCACACAGTGTACTATCATCGGTAAAGTCATGGGATCCTCCTTCGCTAAGGTGCGTGACATACACCTTATTTCGTTTTGATTTGAAAATATTGCTTTGGGATAACTTGGTAATATGCATAATTCAGAAATTAAATTATTTTTGAGACATTAAACTGGATCAGAAGCATGTATATGGCCATTAATATTTAAAATATTTTTGTTACTTAAGTATGTCACTTTTACTTATATGGTTTCTGTCTCGACAAATTGAGAGTACGAGAATTTTTTTCCTTGGTTTAAACAACTTACTCAAACCGTTTTCGCATAGTGTACATATTCATGATTTTAAACTATGGATGCCGCAAGAAAATCACTTATAACGAACGAAGGACTTCTGGAATTTGCACATTAAATGTAATGAGTAATATATAAACTTTAACCATTCTGGCAAACATTGTTTACTCAAAATGCATTTCTGAAAAAGAAACTTCAAATTTGATTAAAATGAAAAACTGCTTATAAATTACGCATTTTATAAAAAAAGTGGAGAGACCAGGTTATGTTGGCTTTACGATCCATATTTCAAATTAAAACTTGCTAAGCCTGCAGAATATCATTCACATCATATATACTAACAATTATCCCAACACTTAAGATAGCGTTGAGTTTGTATATATATATATATATATATATATATATATATATATATATATATATATATATATATATATATATATATATATATATATATATATATATATATATATATATGTATATATATATGTATATATATATATATATATATATATATATATATATATATATATATATATATATATATATATATATATATATATATATATATGTATGTATGTATATGTATATACCATCAATTTCAAAATAATCTAAAACATGAGATTTTATCAGAACGTATCAATCAGATCTGCATGATCTTCGAGATCCAGGTTTTAGTAGAGATGATTGAACTTAGCTTCAACTTAACTCTGCATTATATAATTCCAATTATCACTGAAATCACCAATGTCACTAAATTATTCATTTCTGCATAGAAAATCGTGACCACATTGCATCCTAGTTCTCTTGAATTTCGGATTAAGACAATCCCATTAACAATAGTACCTTCAACATATCGGGCCATCGGCACTCACACTTTAAATGATGGACAGTATGCATTGTTACTGCACATGCTTATGAATGCAGTGAGTACTTACTGATCAATCTATGTATGCTCTACTTCATCTATTTCCTCACTTCAGAATGCATAGTTTGCACATTTACCTTAAAGAGGTTACTTTTACATATATGATTTGCGAAATATTGAGATTACACAAAGTATTTTGGTCAAAATCTTGGGATATGTAATGAGCAGTTCAAGGACTACAACACGTGCTAATTTTATATGTGAGAAAAAGAAGTTTAGGTTTCAGTGGGGATGATAAATAATGATGTGTGATTGTCTTTTTGATGTTGCTCTATAGTATAATTTGTGGGTCATTGATAGCAGACAATCTATTTAGAAACTGTATCTATGTAGGATGACGTTTAATCCAAACGTGCCCACAGTTTAGTAATTGGCTCCTTTTCTATTAGTTACTCTTGAATTTAAATTATTAAGGCCTAGCTTGAGAGTTTCATGCTTTGATATACTGTGCATTTTAAATTTATATAGCATGGGGCTAAAAAGGAATAGCTCTGCGTGCTTATAAATTCACACATTTGCTGAATCAACAGTTTGGTGCGCATTTATTCTTCCCAATGGGTAGTCTTGTTTGGTGACTGCCTATCACAATTTGTCTAGTATTGGAGACCAAATGTGTAATCTGTGCTAAAAAGGACAGGCCAACTTGATTTACTGATTTCTGTATGTACATAACAATTTGAGATGGTTAAGAAGTAATTATAAGCCAGTGGACTTTAAAGAAGCATAAGGTCCTTTCTGGGTCTTTGAGTCGCTTTGCGAAAGGACAATATTCAAATATCTATATACGGTCATAAATGTGGGTAACAAGTTGGATTGTAGGTAATGTCAGTTCAGTGGTAAATCGTTATACAGTTAATCAAATGGAAGACCTTAATTAAAGTATGATAGTCATACTGGTTATTCTTTTTATTTGCTTTATCTTTCAGTGTAGAAATATTCTTATTGTTGTCTTAGTTTAATTAAAATGCATGACTCGAACTTGGCATTTAATCCATATCTGATGTTACGTATATGCTAAAAGCAACTTCACAAATACATGCTAAGGTGATTAAATTAAAATAACATCTAGGTATTGTCCTTTTTTGTTCAATTTTTGAGAAATAACGAAAGAACCTCGCTTCTTCTGGTAGCAGTTCATCGACTGTTTGTTCCTTGTTGAAAATGCAATAGCATCTAATCATCCTATCTTTTCGATTTAATTATAAAGTATAGATTCTCTGTGATAACATAAATACAAGACCGACATATACGATGTAATTAAAACGAAAGTCACACTAAACTTAAATGTCTGAATGATATAGGATATTAGCAGTACTAGACAGGAAAGATGGTACTTAATAATGAGAAAAACTAGATACCTTACACATTTCAATGTCAAAAAGCAATCTCAAGTAATATTGCTGCACGGGATTCCAAACTGACGAAATAGGGTTGTAAGGTTAAGAGGCCCCGAAAAGTTCAAAGTGTCAAGATGGTATTATTTTAGAATTAAACCCTCGTGTGACATAGTACACCTCTGACACTTCTTTATGACGAGGTCAATTGGAGAGAAGGGTTCAAATGCGAGTAATCGATAGCTTCGAACAGAGATCGAGCATCAATTGTCAAGAGAAAGGCTTCAGTCGTTTCTTTGCTGCTTGTAACTATGTTTGTGATCGTTTCTCCTGAAAGTATTTATTAATTTATTTGTTTTTCTTTAAGCCTTATATGGGATTAAAAAATACCTTATTGACCACCTGTTCAACTGACATACAATATATATTAAATAATCACTACAGGTGAGCATGACGCGGACAAGTTGAAGAAGCGTTATTACTCACATTTTCATATTGTTTTCTTCTCCCTCCTAAAGACTGAAACATTGACATGGTATCTTCTCTGTAATTACATATCAAGGAATCACAATAATTTTATTCAAGTGGTTTCATATAACAAAGCAGTGGTTAATACTTCCCACTAGTATCAAAACATTTTTGACCCGCAAAAAAGTATGTTTCCACAATGTTAAATCACCATAGCGCATCTTCATATTTCTGTTCCTCAATGTGACCTGAATTAACGTTAGCGGCAAGTAACCGGCATTTCAGTTTACAGGATATGTTCCCAAACATAGATTTATCTAAGCATAATAAATAGGCACAGCAAATAATCGCCAACACATACATCGGCCTTTAACGACCTATATACATTATAACGTATAAATATGTTATTCCTCCAGACGCAATTAATCTAAACCAGCGACATGGAACCTCTGGCTATATGGTAGTATTAGTTGAAAGGAAAACGAAATGTAATTGTTATTGACTATTTACCAGGGCAATCAAATCAGATGTAGAAATGGTGTTGAACTCTACTGAGCAGTTTAAATGGATAGATTGTTTACAAACATGTTGGTCGTGATTCGCCGCAAGGAATCTCTCTTGTACACCGTTTTAGTACAAGTTGGTCTAGGGGCGATAATATGGCTTAATCATTTGCTGTTGTGATAAAGAATATATATGTCAGTTTTGAAAACATAACAGTCAGGGAAATATGATATATCAATTTTCATTAAGAACTTTATAATATGTAGAGACACTAGGAAATGGTTTATAAGCCAATCCCGTTTGTGAATATATGACTCTTTCGTTATGCAAATCGATTTGTTAGTGCTAAAATCTGTTTTATACAATAAGCAATTAACTACATACATATTGTCTCCTAATTTGACAGCATCAACGACAATACCGAGTCACATTCATCCAAATAACAACTTGACTAAGTCTAGAAACGGAATTTCACATAGTAGTATCCTGATTTTCATTAATATTTCTAAAACATACTTAAATCGTTGGGTCTAATTTGCCTTAAATGGCTGCAGTAAACCTTTAAAATATTTGAATCATTTCGACCTTTGATGTTGGTTGATATTTTCATTTTGGCCACTCTTAGACATCGCAATCTCAAGATCAGAAAAAATAATTTCCACATGACATAAATATTTTAATTTGCTGCAGGGAGTCATGATCCATATTTGTAAGAAAACGTTGTATACTAGTAAGGTTATATTTGCTAAAGACAAAGGTATCTTAATTCCACATATTATATGTATGTATGGAGGTTATAGTAAGGTAACAACTACAATTCTGAGCAAGTATTTGGCTAATGCAATAATGTTTACGAAGTCTTCGCCCAAACGTGTAAGGTCAGAGGAGGGAAGAGATCTGACAATTATGACTGAAAACTGGAAGGCATTAGTATCCAAGATAATACGATTACTTATGAGTGGATTTTGCTATAGCTACGAAAACGCATATGGATTGCCCTTTTCATCATTTTCTACTGCGAGACCAAGAGACAATCATCCACATAACATACACTACAACTGAGCATAATTGACATAGTTTTCTTTAATTTTACAACGAAAAATAACTGAAGAAATCATAACCTTAACTCCAAATACAGTTGTTCGCACGTTAAGTAATTATTGTTCTTTGATACTACATATAACATGTAAAATGCAAAGATGTGCCAGACGGATTTGCTTAACACTATGCGGCGTTTACTATTTTGTGGTGATAAGAATTTACTTGGATATTGAAATTAGTACTAGTTTGCTCATTAATTTGCTACAGGATTAGAAAAAAAGTATTCTCTCATGCATATAATTATAGTAGGAAGTACATAAGGAACATTGGTTTGTGTTTTGTATAATTGATTTATTTTATATTTGATTTAATTTAATTGTTTGATTGTGCGTTTTAAATATTGTATTCAATTCCATGCCATAGTAATGTAATTTAGTTTACTGAAATTTGACATTTTCCAAATATTAGTTTGATCTGACTGTTTCTTCATAACCACATTAGAATATTGTATCTAAACGCTGACCTAGTTCCTGATCTTGATACAAAATTAGTAGGAGTTGAAGTAAACACCTTATTTATTCATTCTTAGTGTGATATTTGTCAGCAAAATTGAGGCTGTACTGGGTGAACGTGGTGTTAAGAATGTAAACATATTATATCTTGTTCAGGATAGATATAAAGTCACCCTCACAGGGAATCTTTTTTGCATCTTAAATTATTGTATAACTTTTTTCGATAGAGAATTTTAGTCCATTGTACTTTTAAACACTTCGATGTCAATGTGTTTTTTTTTTATGTTGAAGACCAGTTGGAGTTTAATACTTTAATTTTTCTTCAAATTATTTTCACTGTAAGAGATTTACTCTTTTCCATGGGAATATTTAAATGCTTTTACAGAATTTTTGGACAAATTCATTTATTTAAATTGTATTCCGAACTCAATCACGGAATATTATTGTTTGTTGATCAACAAAAACTATTGACACGTCATTACTATACTGGCTACAGTATACATTATCGCGGCCTTCCATTTTCGATTTTCGTCGGGTCTCGATCTCATATTCATTTGAACACTTTATTACAAGGACTTATAATCTATATTTCTTGGATTATTCTCGGATTATTTCTGGACTTGATTCCTAAAACCATAAGTTCCATTTTTTACGTTTCCCTTGTTTCTTGGGAAATAAATTATGTGTTACATTTTACAAAGCTTGTTGACTTCACCTTTTTCTTGTTACTGTTGATGAGAGCCTAAACACGCATCAAAGAAAATTGGGGTACGTGTCCTTGCATATATGAGTTTTGGCTAATTATTTCAGAAAAACTAGTTTTTCAAATGTAAAAATGAAACCCAAAGTCTGATTTTAATTTTGTTTAAATCTTTACTGAGATTAGCAAGCTTTTTCTACAATGTCATCAAAAGTGGGAATCTTTCTTTCAAGTCCTACACATGAACAATTAGACCTTTTACGAAAATATGAATTATTCAACTTGCCAGACAATATGATCTATCTGACACTCAGATAAAATCGAAGGAATTAAAATTAAAATAAAATATGAAATCAGAGTTAAGGAAGCTGGGACTTCACGAAAAACAAATGTAGTTACAATTTGAGAAATAGGAGAGAATGACAGGAAAGAAATAAAGAAAAACAGATGCAAATGCAGCTAGATAAGGAAAAAAGAGCGAAAGAACGACAAATGAAGTTGCCAAAAAAAAAATACAGTTACAGAGAGAGCAAATGCAATTAGATAAGGAAGAAAGAAAAATAGATGCAAAGAGAGAAGGAAGATAGATCAATATCAATGTAGAATAAAAGAAATGAAGGAGGCAAGTGAAAAGCACATTCCTACTTTGGATACAAATTTAAGTTTTGATGTTACAAAGAATCTTAGGTTTGGGCCTCTATTTAGACAAAAAGATGGAGACAAATATTTTCTTTGTTTAAAACAATTTGCTGAAAAATTGAAATTACCAAGTGAGCATTAGACTCAATTATTACAGTGTACAATTTTTGGCAAGGCCCGATATATTGTATGCATCAATGTCAGTACATCAGAGTGTTGAACATGATTTGATAAAGCAATGCATCTTAAGGGACCGCTCCGGTGGCCTAGTGGTTAGAGCGTCCGCCTCGAATGCGACAGGTGGTGGGTTCGAAATCCGGCCGAGTCATACCAAAGACTAAAAAAAAAAATGATGCTAACAGCTGCCACGCTTGACGCGTAGCATTAAAAGGTTAGTCTTATGACTGGTCGTCCTGGTGTCAGGATAATGTGGCTGTGTGGGACATCATGCTACATATCTGCGGAATGATGCTCCAGTGCTAGGCATTACTATAAGCTGACACACTGCAGACATCGTAGCGATATGACTGAAATTTTTTTAAAACTTCATTAAAAATCTAAATCACACACACACACACACACACACACACACACACACACACACACACACGCATCATCAGGGGTTAAGAGGTAGTCCCTGTAGCTCATCTACACAAATTCAGCAAGTATAAAAAGGATGCTGGACTAATTCTTTTCGAATGTGCAAGTGAAATAGAGCAGTTATTTCATAGATGGTACTTTGCCAAGAAGGTTGATCACGGTTATGAAAAATCTCAAGCAATTGGTATTACTTGATGATTTTAAGAATATATCCATAATGACATTATAAGTTATATTGATAAGCATATGGTCGAATCCTTGGAAAATGCTGTTCGTGCTGTTGACGAGTATTCTTGAGCTCATAAAGATTATTTTGTAAATAAAACTTCCACTCAGTAGTCTTCTATCATAACAGTATTTCGGTATAATATAAGCCATTCTTAATCTCAAAATGCCACACCTTCTAAAAATCAAGCTTCATATAAGCTTGATCAAAGATCCTTGTCTAATCCAACGTGTACCGATTGCAAGAAGAAAGGACACGTTATTTCAGATTGCTACAAATTGAAAAATAGGCATCAGAATCAAGACAGACTTATTCCAAATGTTCTTTTTTCTAAGAGGTCAAGGTCACGGTCATGTATTGAAAGTAATACATTCGTTAGGTTTAATAAACGCCAGTCTGATTTTATTATTGAGAATTATGAACCATTCATGTCGAAGAGTTATGCATCACCCATGGGGGATTCGGACTATCATATCCCTATTAAAATTTTAAGGACACAGGAGATTCACTGAGTCTTTTATTGGCAGGTAATTTGCCTTTTTCTAAAGAGTCTTCTTTTAGTGAGAGTCATTTTATTCAGGGAGTAGAGTGCTGCTTTGTTAATGTTCCTCTTCATCGTGCAAATATGTCATCAAACATAATATAAAGACCACTGGCAGTCAGAAAAGTGTGTTCTTTACCCGTTCATGGCATTCATTTATTACTTGGCAACGTCCTAGCTGGATACAAGGTTGTGGTTAATCATTTGTAACTGACAAGCCTTGTTTAGATCAGGAATTCGATCCAACTAAAAAAGAATTCCCTGATCTATACCCACCTTGTGCAGTTACCAGAACTATTTCAAAGAAAGCATTTGACAATGATGTTGATAAGGAAAGTATTACTTTAGCTGAAACATGTATTGATCAGGCTTTTGATGAGGTCACGTTTACTCCTTGTTTCGATCAATGAGAAGGTATTGGTCACAGTGATCCTTTCTTAACTACTCTTTATTCTATTCAGGATGACAAACGACAATCACTTGTCGTCGAACAGGAAAAAGATCCTAAGATCTCCTGTTTGTTTCAAAAGGCCATAGTAAAAATGAAACCACTGAAGTCCATGTCTGTTATTTCATTAAAACTGGAATTCTTATGAAGATATGGAGACATCCTGAGGTACCTGCTGGTGACGAGTGGTCAGTGAACTATCCAATTGTAGTTCGAAAATATTATAGTCAGCAAATACTTCTATTGACCCTGGCAACTATTATGGCTAGACATTTATTGATTAGTAAGACTTATTTGAAGATTTCAACTCACTTCTACTGGACAAAAATAAAATTTTATGTTTATAAATATTATAGAACGTGTCATACTTGTCAAATGGTAGACAACCGCAATCAGAAGATACCTATGACTCCTCAACTGCATCCTATTCCTGCATATGAGGAACCATTTCGTAGATTAATAGTAGATTGTATTGATACCTTACCTAAGACAAAGTCAAGTAACCAACACTTGCTGATCATAATATGTGCATCAACAAGGTTTTCAGAGGCAATTCCTTTCAGTAATATTAATTCTAGAATTATAGTAAAGCTTTAATAACGTCTTTTACTCAATTTTGCCTGCCCTAATCTGTAAAATCGGGTCTACGGTCAAATAGTAGGTCAAGAACTTCCAGCCTAATATGCTTGAATTTGGCATCCAGAAATTCAAGTCAAAAGTTAAAGTATGGTTTGACAGAACTTCAATGAAGAGAACATTTGAGCCTGGTAATAGAAGTCTGTCCCTCTTGCTCATTCTTCAAAATTTTCTTCAGTTTAGGTATTACGTCACTTACAAAATTAAATAGAAAATGAATTATATAAATAATAATACTATTAGTGCTCCTGGGATCTAAATATAGTATAGTTGCACCCGTATATTGAAAGAGATTGCCAGGCTAAACATGCATTTAATTTAGTTGTACCTGTCCCAATCATTGAAGATATAATTGAAGGAATATCATCGGATTCTAGTAATATTGGAGTGAGAAATATTCGGAATTCAGAAATTATGTCAGATCTGGACCAGAAACGTTAACGCTTCCAACAGCAAGAAAGAAAGGAACTTGAACAGTTATTATTTGAATATGAGCACTTTTTCCCAGATGTTTCTACAAGAAAACAAAATTTCCATGACGATGAAATTGTAAATTCAAAACCTGTAAAACAACAACGGTAAAGGATGAACCCTCTCAAACAAGAATACTTGAAGAGAAAAAATTCAGTATGTGCTGGAGAATGATTTGTTTGAGCCCAATAAAAGTGATTGGAGTTCAGCATGTATACTTGTTCCGAAACCAAATGAAACATTATGTATGTGCACTGATACTGCTAAGGTGAACAATGTTACAAAAACAGATAATTTATATTACCAAGAACTTTGCTGTCACAGGAATTTAAAATTGACATCAGTCAATTCAAGGGAAAAGATAGTTTAATAACAGATGCATTTTCCTGTATACAGAAATGTGATATTTTATTTACTCTATGTATAATTCATAAGAGTTTTCTTGTGGCTTTGTAGCCCAGAAATAATTAATCTAAGGGAAAACGTAATCTTTATCATAAATATCTATGTTTCTTTTTGAGGGAAGTGTTATGATTGTTTGATTTATTTTAGCTTTGATTGAATTTAATTGTTTGATTGTCAGTTTTAAATTGTTTATTCCATTACATGTTATAGCAGTGTAATTTTCTTTAATGGAATTTGACATTTTCATGAAATTAGTCTGACCGGATTGTGTTTTCGTAACAATCCTAATAACATAACTTTGTATCTAAATTTTGGCCTAGTAACTGACTTTGAATCAGAATTAGGAAGAGTTGAGGTAAACAACTTCTTTTTATTTTTTTCATTCATTCAGTGTGTACGATTTATTAGTGAAATTGAGGCTCTACAAGGAGTACGTGCTGTTTAAACATGTAAATAGCTTCTATCATGTTTTAGAAAATGATCACGTGAGATGACGGAAATCTGTTTTGCGTCTTAAAATAGTGAATAATTTTTTTTATATACAGAGTTTAGTCATTTGGACATTTAAACATTTCGATGTCAAGGTGATGGTTTTTTTTCTGTTGTGACCACTTGGAGTTTAATACTTTAATTTTTCTTCACATTTTTGCGATTATAAGATATTAATTATTTTCCCCGTGAATATTTAAGTGCACATACAGAACTCTTGAACAAAGACATTTATTGAAAGTTTATTTCGAATTCAAACAAAACAATGCTATTGTTTGTGGATCAACAAAGATCTGTTGACACGTCAACATTATACTGGCTACAGTATACGTCATTACCTTCCTTTTTGTATTTTAGTCAGGACGCGAACTCAAATTCATTAGAACATATTATTGCTAGGATTTCTATTGTATAATTCTTTGAATATTCTCGGATTATTTTTGAATTTTGTTCGCAGCACCTTAAGTTCTATTTTATCAATTTTACCTCGTTTCAATGGAAATACATTATCTGTTAACATTTCAAAAAAGCTTGCGGAATTAAAGTGAGTGACCACTTTATCGGGGTGTACCATTAATTTACATTGGAAGGTTGTGGTTTTCAATCCATTTATTTACAGCATCAGCTGTCTATTTCCTCACCAGAGGTAACGATGCAGGATGGGACCAGTGGTCTGATTTCCCGCTTATTACTGCTTCAGGCACACCCTGCACTGTGTAAAGTGCCTTTTCCTGTCCATGGATGTTATAATTGCCTTTCTTTAATCAAGTTATCATTTTGTTATAGCGCATATTATTCATTTATCCGTAGTACATTTGTTTTACTTTAACGGTACTTTAGCACTCCATAACATCATAAATAATATTCAATATTCAAGTCATTGCATTTCAGAGTCGTTTAACAATAATATTTTATGGTTTCAAGGAACACAATCGGGGATACATTTCTGTTATGTGATAAAGTAATCTTACAATAATTTTGTGCTAACGTCAAAGTAAATGTATTGACCAAGTCCAATAATTTTCATTCAAAGGTAGAACACATGTCAAAAGCTTCATTTGTAATTATTCTGGAGAAAATTAGTTAGACCATTATACAATTACTTATACATGAATATCATACATTATTGTACGCAAAACTGGACTTCTTGTTTAGGTAGAAGTGGGGTGTTACTCGTGTATTTTTCTAAAGATGGGTGTGTTTCAAATCAGGAAAAGATTAAAGAATTCGAGACAATGGAAAGGACTGACATTCTCTGGCTGAAAAGATATTTGATGAATTTAATACAAGGTAATTTAATATTCTGCGATAACAAATTAACTGCTGTGGTGGAAATACTAGATGTTAATTTTCAACACCACGTTGATACAATTTATTTTATGGTGGAGCAAAGATAACATGATTTTCACGTTTAACGCAATGGTAGATATTATTTCCTATCAGATTGGCACGGTTTCTTCTTAGTACCAACTAGACATCACAATAAGTTGTTTGTTGAAAGTATGATGTCCTTTTGACCAGTCACCTAAGCAAAGAAATGGAGAACACAATTTTTAGGATTATGATTGCCGTGGTTATATCAACATTGAAATCAGTACTATTTTCATTTTTGAACAACTAGACATAATAGAGTCTCCCAGCAAAAGCAACATGCTTCTATTACTAATTATGAAGGAGAAATATCAGTAATAATACTATGTTCGAGATTGGCGCTGCGGCTGACACTTTAGTGGTATGAATTGAATCATTTGGACCAAGTACGCATCGTAAGAATGTTTTTAGTACTAACCATCAATTCACCAGGAAAATTAATAACAATATAATCAGGGTTGCCACTGTAGTGACCGTAGTGGACACCATATAGACACCATCGTTTAGTTTGGACCAAGTATAAATAATAAGATGCCTTCTGGTTTAAATCCCATGGCTATATTACTTCACATTCATACAAATTAGCAGACACACAATTTTCAAGCTTGCAACTTTCGCAACTACCTATTAAATCAGATTGGCCCATTTTTCAATTCAGACTAACTAAAGAAGTCTTCAGTTAAAAACCTTACGGCAATATTACTTTTCATCAGGAGGATTTGAAAAACCAAGATTTCTAAGGTGATGTGTCAGACGTCTCTGTATTTGATATTAGATTTAATCAACTTCCATTTAGGACCAGCTAATCATTATACAACTTCTTCCGTTTAAAATCCTTAGGCAATGTTACATTTCATTCAGGAATATCGATAACTAGATTTTGAAAATGGCCACAGTGGTGTCCATACCAGACATCATATTGAAAGCATGTTCATTTAGAGCCAACATGAAAAGGTCTTTAGGTGAAAACCCCATATCAATCGTATGGAATATTAGTAAGGGCAAATTTGTCAAGATAGCCACTGTCGCAGCAATACCAGATGATTCACTGGTAACATTTCATTGAGGACCGTGGAGCTAACAACAGGATTATTATGCTAACACCGTATGGCAAAAAAATATTGTTAATGCATTCCGATGATGATATACTAACATAAATGTATGTAAAACATATAATAATAATAATATTATTAATTGTAATGATACTACTACCACTACTACTAATACTACTACTACTAGTACTACTACTACTAATACTACTACTAATACTACTACTACTACTAATAATAATAATAATAATAATAATAATCTAAATATTATTAATAATTAACTACAAATGAAAACTATCCCAAATATCTACACTTAGTCATATTCAAGACCCAGAGGTAAACCCACTTCACCGTCTCTTCACCCACCCAACAACAATACCAGCTGTGTTCGTTTGTAACCTTCATTTTACTCAACTTATCCTCATAAAACATCATAACAAAATATGATTACTATCCCTTCAGTTGATGTGCATTGGGTTCAGGTTAGAAGGAAGGACCCCATAATACCAATAAAACTGTGATATTCGAACTTCACACGCTCCGCTCATAAAGTCGTACACACAGAATCAGAAACATCTTATATTAGCTACTCATCTTTCTTATACATCATGCCAAATCTGATAAATCTTCCACAAACAATATAGTTGTATATCAGGTTACAAGTATAACATTAATGGATGGATAAGTGATGAATACATGGACATTCTCTTTCACTGTATATGCGTAAACATGCAAAAATAATATTGACTACTTGACTTTGTATATAATATATAATACGGGGCTTAACTGGATATAATATTTACTGCAAGATTCTTGCTGAATCGCATACACAGAGAAGGAGTAGTGTCCTTAGTATACCTATATTGTATTTAAATCTAGTGCCGAATGGAGGAACAAAAGAAAGAATTGAAGAGTCTTAGTTTTCTACTTTCTACTCAGACGTTGGATTTTAATGTCGACAACTTTAGGCTTTATCACATCCTTTCCATAGCAGGTTTCAATCCTACTAAAGAGGTTTTGAATCTCTACATCAAACTGGCATTCTCCAGTGAATTTAGAATATATATATCCCATAAGTGTCCCTAGCCATCCATATAGTTGGTACTCTGTATCCATGTTCAGGGGAACGAGTTCCTTTTTCAACATCAATTCCTACTTTGCCTCTGTGAAAAAGGTGTTTCTCCAGAATAGCAGTTAAGCTACATGAACAACGTTACAGTACTTAATTTACAATTGATGAATAACCAACTCCACCCAAATGTTTCAGAGTCTACTAACAATTAAATTTACTTCAAATGAATGTTTCTCCCATAATAGTGTCTCATATTTACACAGTGTCGTAATGACCATTTTCAAATGATGTTTGTGTAGCAAACTCCAAAGGAAACCAACTACATAATGCAATCACCGGAAATTGCAGGTTAAGTCATGACTAAAGTCTCTGTTGCTGTATAATAAAATTCAATACTCTTTAGGTTACCACCTGTAGTAAGTCTTTTAGGGATATAGTGAAGATCTACAAACTATCGTTTTTGCACACCTTCCACACTGTTTTTACTCCCTACCCGTTTTATAGGCAAAAAATTCCATACATCTAGGTCATAACAAATGCACAAACTTAGACATTTCTTTCGTCAGTTTATAGTTTCGTACATGATGGTTGTCAGGTTGTCCCAAACACTGTTGACATGTTGGCGTTTCAAAATCAAACGGGAGTTTCTTTAAAAATAAGGCTGCCGTATTTGCATTCGTGAGTCAGTGTTTTCATGTAATAGGTAATGTTGTTCACCGTGTTTGATAATCGCAAATATTTCCTTACAGTTTGGAGTTATATTTCTTTGAACACGTGTATCCTCTTTATTGTTCACTGTTTGTGCAAATATTAAAACTAGACATTGTATGCAGACGATAGAATTTGTTTTTACTCTATCAAAGATGGTCTATTCAAGATAGAAGGAAAAAAGGACAACGATCATTATGTTTCTTTTAATCGAAAGCTTCTGTTTGGATTAAAATGACAACTATGACAGTATAATCGACTGTTGGATTGGATTGTAGTTGCAGGATCGTGACAATAACATTTCTTGTAACTAATAAAAGCAATAAATGGCCTTGTTTGTAAAGATTACTTGTTTGCCCGCATTTATTTCTCTTTCAACCTACCAACAACATCTAGGATGTATAAACATGTTAGTCTGATTATTTAAAAATATTAAGGTTGCACTAAATTGATAATACAAGGACCTAAACCAGCCTTAGGTATCTTCTTGCACAAGTGTCTGATAGTAAGAGTTCTGTCCAATGCAAATACATTTTTACAATGAACATGTGCCACGTTTGTTCATATCACTGTTTACTGTCTTTTCCTCTGACATCACTATCTATCAATATAGTTTGTTCTACTTTACATTATCATTGTCAGTGCTCGCTCCAGATCTGATGATAGTATGAAAATTCAGAATGCAGTCTTACTTTACAAACATTGATATAAGCAAAGCAGAAAGGTTATATTTATATAGAGACTGAGACGAAACGAATTTTGTATAAAAGCAAAGATATCTCAGCAGATAAGATCAGTTGGATCGTCTTTAGTTTTTCTTTGCTAAACAGGTATGATATTGGATTCTCAGGACACATGATTCATATTTCATTTCATCGAGTTAATTCGAACACAATTCATATCAATATATCAATTAGAACTCATTTATATGACACATGGGTCGCATAATATTTGAGATTAATGCATGTGTCCCATTTGCTACCAAACTCACGAAACATTGATATTATAATTTAAAATAAATAAAGTCAACAACAAAAAATGCAAACCTATATCATTGAACATATTAAAGGTGATTGAAATAAACATTTTGTTTTTCTAAGACTCACGTCATCTTCTATGAAGACGAATCTCTCTTTAACATGTCATTAACATTCCTGAAATCCGTCCCTTTGATAATTTGACGCAAATAATACCTTTCACTGATCTCGGAGTCAGGACTTCTATTTCAAATAAGCACTTTAACTAATTTAAATACATAAAACCTTAAATTTCGTCCGGGAAACGCTCATCATTAGTATAGCTTATCAAATCTGGATTAACTTTCTCTATCGTCCAAATCTTTAACCCGTCCATCGAATAATTCTCTGCAGTCCGCCTTTGCTGATGACCATATTCAGAAAACTTTCATGGTATGACTCAACCTTGTCATTTTCCTCTACTTAACTGTACCTTAACTTATCATCTTATATATTTCTAACCAATATCCTGGCGGGTCCCTAAATAAAATTTCAGCATGCCCCCCAAACTAAAGTAAATCGCATACTTGGCAGGCAGCCTAACCCATAACATCGAATTTAATTGATACAAGTCACGCTGACCACAACATAATGTGATACGGGAGCATCTACAATATGTTTTTCCTTTACATACCTAGCGTGTTGTTGGCATTTGTGGTTACAAACGTGACGACTTCAAATCTTTTGATACAGCTTTTGGACTGACATCGATTTACCCAACATCAGATTAATTCCTACACAGCCAGGGTTTCTTGTAAGAGAGAAATTATGTGGATCACATTGTGACAAAACGTTGATATTATCTGACTTAATTGAACCAAATTATGTTTAGGACAAATATCTTTGAAGTTTCAGTATTATTCTGATGATTTTGCATATACCACTTTTTGCTTGCAAAGGCCACATAGGAGATTTAAGTATAAGAATATATATAATCGCTTTCATCAATATTAGTGTATTTTTGTATTCATTTTGTTCGTGAAATACACTTCTAGTTAAACTGATTTAAACATCCATTTGCTTCCAAGTTTGATCAATACCAGATCAGAAATAAATATACTTCTTATTAACGCAGTTACTTTGGGTGTCTGCAGTAATCCAGTCCCAACCCGGCTTCATCGTGTGACAAATGATGTCAGAAGTGGGCGTTTATTTATAAACGCAAATTAAATATTAACAAATCTTACACCATTATAAACAAAAAGATAAGGAAAATTATAAAGTTCCTAACATTGAACTATCAACAACAAGTAACTCAACGAGAAAACTCAAACATGAATTTAACGAATGGAATTTTAAATCAACGTGAATTTCGTCCTGTCACCGATCAACACATAAAAGGATATGATCTACACTCCAATATAAATAAACATCGTATTAAGGCAGTTGCTTTGGGTGTCTTCACTAATCCAGTCCCAACCGTGCTTCATCTTGTGACACACAGTGATTTTGACTGTTTGACCTCCAAAACTGGTAGACTTCTTGCCTTGCTTAAGTGTCGGCACTAACATAATTTGTTTCAGGTATACATGCAGAAATATAGTTAAAATACAGAACTCCTTTTAATCGGGCAGCCACCGTTATCATCAACATGGATGTTCGAACCCAAAAGTGTTCTTCCTATCCCAAAGAGCAAGCCGTGCGCAGAGTCTTGTAACAGAAGAACTAGGGAATTTGTCAGAATTCATTTTTTTCAATCACAGCGACCTTGACCTATTACCCCAACTTGATTTTAGAATTAGTTATAGGTTAGACAAAAAATGAGTAAACAGCCATTTCCGGCCCAACGGACAATAAGCACATACCCTGATATAAATCAGGTCCAAACACAAACTATATTGACCCCGATATAATTCACGTCCAACTGCAAACTAATTCGACGCAATATAATTCTGGTCTCAATGCAAACAACATAGAGCCTGATTAACTCAGGCCCAACTGCAAACAACATAGATCCCGATATAATTCAGGTCCGACTGCAAGAAGAAGGTTTCGCATATTTGGTTGGATATTCCACGAATGCCAATAGAAATGTGTATCCCCCAGTCACATATCTGACACTCACCCAACCCACCCTCAACTAGAAAAGATTCGTCGCAGTCTAGATTATCAATTTTATTACTTAGCAAACAGGCTGTATTATTGATAACAGATCTTATTCATGCGTGCTAACTTATTTACAATCAAGATCATAAAAATAATACTATAAAGTAATATCACAATTATGTGGCCATTCGCTTAGGTAGTTATCAAAATTTAAGGTGCGCTTCATATTTTATATATGCATATCAGCACGTATAAAGCTGTGACCAAATAATTATTTAACTTTCGGTAATTTATTTAATTATATTATACTTCTTTATTAGTAAAAGTTGTCAAGAACTGTACATCTTCAGCTAAGCGTATTATTGATAGCAGATCTTATTCATGCGTGCTACATTATGGATAACCAACCAAATAATAATAATAATAATAATAATATAAATAATATCAACATTATGGGGTCATTCTTTTAAGGGGCATTTCATGTTTTATCCATGCATATCAGCATTTATGCATCTGTGGAAACATAAATTTCGTTGCTTTTTGGTTATAATTTATTTCATTTCATTATACTTTTTTAAAATATAGTTTGTCAAGAACTATAAATCTTCAGCTAAGCGTATGGTCAGTTAAATAATCCTTAACTCGAAGCACTTTATCACGTGAACTCATCCCCATCCTCATTATTTTTTTTGACAAACCAACCAGCCTCACCCCCATAATTTATGTTATATGATTTTGACAAGTCACACAGAAATATGTCAAAACATTCTGATGATGTGGATGGATTCAACATTTTGGCCGATTGACTACCCATTGTTTGGAAATAGCACAGCCATTTGACATAGTGTTGACATGCGCTTGAATCCATCAACCGACATGATGTAAGAATCAGACAACAAGGAATCTATGTACCACAACAGCAATGCTACTTTCTTCAACTAAATATGTGAATTATAGATTAATTAATGAATGTATATACCTGGACGGTTGCAATTAGCAGAAAATTCATCGTCTCAGCCACAACTGTTATTCTGCTGGTACGGAAGGGCTAGAAACCACATTTCGTATATTCGTACAAAATTGAAATGTCGGTGATCGCACATTATGCCTGTTATCATGAATGCTAACGAATAAAACATTTTTCCCACAAAACTATAACTTTAAGTTAGTTATTTCTTAATCAAGAAGTAAACAAATAAATACAATAAACTGTAATTGTTCCTTTTGATAGTGTAAAGTTAAATGCAACATTGGCTCAACGTTGTATAATCGTTACATATTATTTTTGCAAAAGTGATATTTGTTGTGCATGCTGTTATAATCAATCCAATTTCATGACGTTTTTAATTTTAATATTTTATTTTTGAAACCAGACTATTATTAAACTTATTTTAATGTGTACTAATTTAACAAAATTGCCATAACGTTATTTACCCATGAAATCAAATGTCAACCTTCCAGCAACATTGTGAAAACGTTCTGTATTAGCTTGTACTTTGGCTTAAATATTCAGCTTATTATATAAATAGTAAACATGTGAATAGACTTAGCTTTGACGTTATAGTCTTACATAAAGGAAGTTTCCATTAAGTTGACAGAGTATTTTCAGAAAACGGTAATTGTGTCCTACGTAAAGTAGGGGGAATATAATCCTGCTTGTCTGCGAATTTATTGTTCTTGCCTTAACATTAGGCTCACAATCATTTTTATTGTTGTGTTCATCATGTAATTTGGGCTGTTTATGTATTCAAAGTATTATTCACCATAATAACAAAGTTCTCAATCGTATTCTTGAACTGGAACAATAATTTGGAATTATATTGAATAAAGACATAAACATTTTGGATTATAGTATTGTTACGCATCAAGAGAGAGTTAGCATATCATCCAACTCTATGCCATTGGCACATTAATACATCCAGGGCTACAGGCACATCACCACTTTCAATATCGCAATTTATATGGACTATCACTGGAATGTAGTTGGAATTGGATACACTTAGACTTATAATGAAACGTTTAGGACTATTTTGGATTTAAATCACAATAACGTAAGTTCATTTAACTTTATAACTTTGTACTATAGGGAAATAAAGTATTTGCTGACTTTTACAAAACTTGTGGATTCTCACTCTTTTATGTACATTAAATTAAGACCAAAGTGTCAGAACAGTTTTAGAAATAGTTCAAGTTATTCACAAAGCCTTTCTTCTTTCGGTCAGATGAACTTCACCTTTAAACTATGGAATATATATATATATATATATATATATATATATATATATATATATATATATATATATATATATATATATATATACCTGCATACATATGCGTGTATGTGTTTCTTCCTTCCCTCACGTATATCATATCCATTTCGATTGGTAATAATAAATGGTGCATAACTGAAGCAAATATATGGACACAATCTCGGCAGTAAACTGAGGGTTATGTGGAAAACATCCTAACAAAATACGCTCTGACTTTCAGGAGGCACAAAAGACAATATGGAGAGTGAATCTGATAGACAATAGACTCTAATGATGATGGTGACTTTCTGATAATTATTTTTTTCCCAGACTACACTACAAAAAACTGGCTGTTAAATATAATGATGTTCTACATTCTGGATTTATCCAACAATCCACCATATTCACTGGATGGTAAAACCACCATCCAACTACCCCATGTTTCTATACTTTTGACACGTTTCTTTATGATTTTCAAAGTCATCTTGCCCTCGGGTTAAATAATAGAAACTGTATTACTTGCCAATTAAATTTCTTAGATTCACTGCCTGAAAATCCTTAAAAAGAGGTTTCTTGTTTAATTCCTTATTTCCGGCTCTACATAAGCCCAGTATATCTGATGGAGGAAGAACACGGGAAAATATCAATAAGAACCACTGGCTCACGGGAAGCTATTAGGAAGCAATTCCACGCATTGACATTGGTCGATTGTGAGATTCTATGATGTTAGATGGTAATAATCGGAAACGGTCAGCCCTATAGACCACCCAATCACCCAGGGCCTCAAACAGGTAGTTTATACTTACTTGTTAATTTTTTTAATTTCTTTACTGAGAATCCTTAGTACAAGGCATGTAGCAGACTGGTTATTTTGAAAAGGCTGTAAGACAGACTAGTTGCATCTACAAATGTCTAACTATTAGAGGAGCTGGCAATTACTACAATCTAAAAAAAATGAATACTGGTGAGACACTGGCGATTTCAGTGACGATATGAATTATATAAACATAAACAGGTTAAGTTTAACCTAAGTTCAATCATCTTGATTAAAACCTATATCTCGAACATCAATTAGACCTGATAGGTTTTGTTAAAATCTCATGTTCTGGATTATTTTAAACCTGATGGTCTATTGATCTTTTGCCAATATTTAAAGTGTTGGGCAAATTGTTAGTATCTATGTTCTGAATGATGCAGCACAACGTGAAAAATGTATGCAGACTGTTTGTTAGGAGAGCTGTGGCAGGAGTCAGAACTATGAATTCCATTATGTAAAATTGCGTTTTCTCGAAACGCTATCGTTTCGGGGGTTTAGAATCTTTTTTTTTAGCAAAGCTTCAATTTGATTAAACTCAGACCTCAATTTCACCTAGGAAAGTAGTGATGTGATTTAGACAATTGTATTTATTAACGAAGCATAGTGACAATAGTTGCATTTCCAAAGGTAGACGGATCAAGCATCATTGTGGAATAAGATGCAGTATTCAGCAGAAATTATTGTAAATATCTACTTTTACATGTCATTCAACAAACATACATCTCACTGTAATCCAGTTTAATTCGGATTTAAATAGCAAGATAAAATTATTAGGATCCGTGCAGTCGCTACATTTGCAACAATACACTCAGGCGATCATATAAAGCGTTAGTGCCGATGGCAGTTTGTGTTTAATGCACTGTGTCAATCGGTTTGTCTTAATCACAAATTCACCAAACTTAAGTTCATAATGCGATCACGAGTTTCTATACCATAATAAACAGTTTATTAACATGTGTTATTTGAGTATAATATGCGTTAAGTAACGCGAGGTTAAGTAGAGGGTAAGTTGACTAAAACCTAGATCTCGATAGCAAAGTAGATCTGAGAGGTTCTGATCAAATCTCATGTTTTGATTTAAATTGAAATTAAAGGTATATTTTAATACAAATAATACTGTCATAAAAGTGAAATTTAAATTTTAGTGAAATTTTAATTCGTACTCTACGGAGACACGAACACATGCCCACGTGTAAACGGCTACCACCGCCTTGCCAGCACACACGAGCCTATATTCGCTCATGACTAAGGACACATCACCGAAAAATGATGTTACTTAATCGGTGTTATCTGCACTCGTGTGTAATAGACACACTCGTATGACGACCTAGTAATGAATTCTCATGTATATGAAGTTATTCCGGATATATATATATATATATATATATATATATATATATATATATATATATATATATATATATATATATACATGGGCAAGCTATCAGATATTATAAATCATGTTCTGCAAGTTTATAAAGTTTTAAGTTGAAAGACAAATCGTAAAGCACACAAAACATAGTCTATCTTAGGTGTTTATAAAGTCTGTATTTTACACGCAGATCTTCCCATTTAGTTCTATTTTAATTTTTCTTTTCAGAACTGAATATCATGTAAACTACGAGGGTAAAAGCCGTAAATGGTGACTCTGAGTTCCGATTAATTGCGCATAAGAAAACAATTTACGTGAAAACTTAGAACTGTTTTGATAAACATTGTGCAATTTAAAATATAATACTCCCAAACGGGTTATCTTGTTATATTTATTGATCTGATGATAATAAGTACAATTTCTAATCAGCCTAAATTACACTTTAGAGGTTACCAAAATATCAAATTGTATAAAATATATGTACATAGTATGTGGATAATAATACGCAAATAAATATGTACAATATGTGCTTTAATCTACAAACGAAACAGGAAAGCCACAAACAATACATTTAGGAAAATGTTTTGTGAAGTCAGGGACACAACCATAAATCAACAAAAAATACTAAAATATAAAAGAACGTTTGACGTTTCAAACGAGAAAAATAAAGAATTAGATAAAATTAGTGGGAGAAGTAATGTTGTTATCAGTGTTGACTTCGAATCTGATTTACTTTAATGACCATAAAAGGGAATATTTTCGTGCAACTGATTTTTTCTTCTGTAAGTAAATTTCTAACAACATTTTAATGATTAGGTTTGAAAATGGCTTCATCAAACCTAAAATTCGAACATAAATATATACAAATAAGATACACCACGCTTAAACTTGTTATAATCTTTTAGTTAAATCTGCGAGTTAATGAGATATCTTTCTGCTTCTTAACCAATGTAAATGCTATTATTCTATCTTGACCTACATTTACGGGAATATCCGAGGGAACCTGTATAAAGCTAAGGCTAAGGCTAGATGGGGTAGTTAAGTACACCAATTCCCGATGTCCCTCTTTCTTCATAAGCTCATTTAAACATATACTATACCCACGGAAGACATTTTTTTTAAATATGTGCAGGGTACTTTGATTTCACAGATTTCATATTAAATTTATATTAAAATTCTCAGTTGCATCAATGGGTGAGCACCCTAAAATAAAGTTGCTTTCCCTGGGTCCAATCCAATGTCGCTAACAAAGTGCAACATACCAAATTTGGTGATCTAAGTGTGTTCTTAAATTACATTACAAAAAATGACACTTCTGATCGGTGTGATTCCGAATTACACCTTCTAGTCTTTATATAAATGAGAAAAGATGACATATTTGGGATATTTGAAACGAAAAGAAAACAGTGGCTTACTTTATGTCAAGTTGGTGATAAAATATAAACGCGATAGACATGATAATCCAGTTTTCGAGATACGTCACAAGAAAAGACATCAAGAGGCTACATAAGAACTTTGTTTAGCACGTGTATCGACACAATAGGCTTAAACTACGTTGCCGAAAAGAGCGAAAATTAACAAGTTTAGTAACA
The DNA here is from genome assembly GCA_028554795.2 of Sinohyriopsis cumingii. NCBI lineage: Eukaryota > Metazoa > Mollusca > Bivalvia > Unionida > Unionidae > Sinohyriopsis > Sinohyriopsis cumingii. The sequence goes on from CM068837.1 coordinate 38,581,987, forward strand.
ATTATCAAAAAAATACTTTTCGATAAAATACTAAGATAAAATATTGAAAGGAAATTATGGTATTTTACATGAGATCCGTATTATTTAGAATATTTGACTTAATATGATTTAATCCCAAACGTCGCTGAAGGAATTAAAAATATTTCCAAAATAATGATTTATTCTAATAATATCAGTGGGGGCGTTGTCATACCATCGAATAAGGTGAATTAAAAAAATTAATTACAAATAAACACTGAACAGAACAATACATCTGATTACGCTCCGAAGCTATTGCCCTTGCTAGTGATCTGAATATTTAATTTAATCAGAGAGAAATATTTGATAAATAGTATGTTGCTTACAAAAGTCATTTGTCATTGTAGGCCTTAATCTCGGCTACTGTCACTTTTAGAAAAAATCAATTCCATAACATATAACCTATACTCTTCGTGAAACGCCAACTGAAAATACAAAATAAATGTTCATAACACAAGAATATATCATTACGGATTATTCATGTACATAGTATCAATGTATCATGCACGATGTTATAGTCATGTACATATAATGAATGTATCATTCATAATGTACATAAGAACTAATTGCCATTTAGATCACAAAGTTTTTAAAAAAATAGGTTCATGACATTTGCTTCAGTTTGGTACTCATAATTCTATAAGTTTGAGTTCCTAAGTGTCGAGTGCATCGTTATGACGGTAGTAAAGCTTTTTCACTGACGTGTCAGCAATCTCCATTTATTCATTAGTGTACGTGTCCTATCTTGAATATTCAGGTGGTATATTTATACACTTTTTATGTTTTCATATTTGCTCCATAAATCGTCCCATATATGTAAAACTATATAAAAACAACACTTACCCATTTTCTGTTGTTTTTGTTTTCTTCTTCCCTTCTTTTTCTTTTATGAATGTATTAGCTAACAACCTACGATCTACAAGCTACTTACCAAAAATATATTTTTCATCGTTCGTCGGTATGAGGTTTACATCTTATAGAGATCATATTCAACCTATGTCTTCATGGATAAATGATTCTCAAAGAAGGATATTTTTATTAATATATGTCGCGTGTAGTTTGATTTGGAATACAAACGAAACATAAAATTAACGGATTTTGCAGTTTCGATTGATAAAGATGGTTCCTTATTCGAGGGGGTTGGGGTTATTGAACAGACAATATTTGACATAAATTCTCTAACAAAATTGATTGACTAGAGGAATAGTCCCTAGAAACCCTATAACGTTTATAGTAAACATATATTTCAACCATTCAACAATATGTTTGCAAAAGAATTATTCAAACCTCAATTCCTGTTAGGGATATTTCAAGGAATACCTAACTTACTGAAGATACGAAATGGTACAATACACAGAGAATTAGACTAAGGTAAACCAAATGGTTTGACTTTACTGATAAATGTTATAGACCCACGCATGTAGGTTATAAGTCGGATAATAAATTATCTGGAGAAATATAATAATATGTAGCATAAATGGCGGGAATTGTCTTTGGATGAAGGAAGAAAACAATGTATAATCTCACCTTCATTTCAACCTTCTACGTCAAATACGGTTCGCGTTACTAACACTAACCTGACCGTAAACTTACTCATTAACAATTGATGGACAATGTCAACATGGATACAGAGTTCATCCTGGTTTAAAAGGTTAATTGTTATGGATACAATACCTTCGACTATGTAGGAATTAGTTTAGATATTTCTAATGTTATTTGTGTTTAGATAACTCTGTTGGGAGCAGTAGTAGTTTGAGAATGGTAGGTATGTGCAATAAAAGTAGTAGTATTAGTATTGGAAGTAAGTGTTGTTTCATGCAGTGACAGAAGCAGCAATATTATATAGGGATATAATGATCGCAGCAGTCGTGGTAGTACGAAAAGTGCTTGCAGCAGTATATTTACTAACAATAGTAACAATACATGTTATGGTGGTAGTACCAGTTGTAGTAATATCAAGAATGAAGGTACCATTATTAGCATTAACAATAATGCTGGTAAGGGCAGCAGCATAAATACAAGTAACGTAACTGTAGGTTGCAGAAGCATTAATAACAGCAGAAGTGGTGGCAGTGTTATTAGTTCTACTAACAAGCGATATAGTATAGAGGGTCTCACGATTAGTATCTTCCCTTGAAAACACTAGAGGGCATCTCGGTGCAACTCACTTCCAGATAGTTCAATCAATTAAGATCACAGAAAATGTGACAGACTGCTCACATTATGCACGCAGGATCGATATCTCACTATCTTAAAAAGAAATTCTATCAATATTTGATCAATTGTATTTACTGCTTCTTTTTTTCTTTCACTAACTTGCGCTGTTCCCAGCTTTCAAATAAATATTCTCTGCCCATTTCAGAACTTCATTATCTTTCCATTACTACCTTATGCTCTAGTTTGTATTATTTGATTGTGCGAAAGGGTATCGCTGCGGAAAAAGTTCTTGCAATTTATCTCGCTTGAAGAGGAATCAAAATAAGTTTATTTTTGACAGCTTCAATCATAGCAGTTAATGGAGGTTGAACGACCACGAGAAAAAATTCTAACTTCTTAAGGTTCTTTTATTATTGATTTAGACTGTTGCTTTTCTATTAATGTTCATTATATTTTCATGAAATAACTTTAGTTTTTTTTTCAAAATGCACAAATGTCAACCACGCTTGAACAGACAGGCGCACGTACGAGTCTCCTTGATGGTTATTTTAATTTTATTTCCTTGAACGGTTGGAAATTTTAGAGTATACAGTTTGGAGAAATGTCGATGTTAGACACACTATGCATGTATAGGACATTTGTGGCTCTCACCTATCTGCCTGAATGTCTGTATGTATGTATGTCTCATTTCATCTGGAGGATGGGTATGTATATCCTCAAATGAATGTGTGTTCGCATACATATATTACATAAACATACTTCTGGTTAAAAACGAGTATAAAACAATGCTAAGATAGAAAGAGTGACTCATAGATAAATACAAGAAATATGAATATCTGTGAGCATATATTTATTATTGACTGGTAGAGCATGTTCTTACAAGCAGTCTTTTTTTAAAATCATAATGTTTGCAATTTTACACCATGTCGCGTGGATCAATATTGATTTAAAAGGGGAACCAAAGTAATATGACGGAATCTGTGAAATAGATGGATCTTTAACACTTATATATTTGATGCAAGGAAAGAAAACAGAATTAAACTAATTTTAAGAAGGCTGTTCTAGATGAATTTGCTGGTGGCAATCTGACATTTTGTCTAAAGACCGCAGCAAATTTGAGAGTTATTACGAGTCTGCATAAGCAAATAGAAATCATGCTGAAAGTTATTGCATGTACCGTCCGAGACTTGATGTTTCAAAAGTCAAAAAGAAAAAGAAACAAATAAATGTCATTGGGCATGTTATTTTATCTGAGTATTGTACAATATTTTCATATAAATATAAATCAATATTCCGCCTGCATTAATTACACTCCTTTATCTTTAAGATAGCTAAGTAATTATTGCTTTGTTAAGCGCCTTTGACTACATTAAAATACTGTGTTCCATTTTTTTTAAAGAAACCTTTCTGGTTTAAACTATTCAGCATTACATATCAGCTGTAGTATCGAATTCGTGTTATAATTTTCTTATCGAACTTGTCTTATAACTTTCTTAACTCGTGTTATAAACGAACTATTAACCTTGCGAAAGTTACTGAAAAAGAGGGATATATCAACATATGAAAAATGCAAATTGTTCAGATTGTTTTCGTTAAAGTCGTATATCCAAAAATGTGCAATAAATGTTTAAAATCGGAGAGCAATGTTAAATGTTCCTAGAAATGTATCTGAAATTATGGATAATGAATCTATATTATTAGGTATGGACAGTGTATTTAATTTAATTATTTGATATCATTTAAGTATGGAAAGTAAATATTATTTAATTATCTGATATAATGTAAATAGGGACACTGAATCTAATTATCTGATTTAATGTCTATATTTATTCTCCTAGTATGAACAAAAGAATTTTGACATATATAATTGATTCATTGGTTTAACCATAATGATCTGTAGTACAGTTAAGATTGCTTCCTTTGTTGACTTTATGTTTCGCTAACCAAGTGTAGAACGGTGAACTATCCGCAACTGAAACATTTTTGTGGGCATGCGCATTGGGGCTAAGGGAGGTAATTTTAGGCGCTACGATCAGTAACTCCGTTTCAACCGTGGAACCCCCTATAAATAAAAGAATTGTCAATATTAACAAGATTGAGTATACCAGTATTACTAATAGTAAAACGGTAGAATTACAACATAGTAGTAGACAGGGTAGAAGTAGTAGCAACATTGTAACAGTAGTTGCAAAAATGGGTAATACGAACAGTATAAGTCGTAATAGTAGCAATATCAACAATAACATTATAATAATAGAATGGTGATAATCATAAAGAAGTCAATGAAGCTGATGAAGATAATTTTGCTTTCTCATTGTTGGTCATGACAACAAGGACGCGATCGAAAGCGATATTTTTTATACATATATGTCATTTGATGTTTTTCAATTCACATTCTGCGTCACTGTTGCATCGCTTACCGCAGATTGCGTCAAATGGACACCCACTCCATTCACAAAAAATCACATTGTCGAAATGAATAAATATGATTTGGTATTAACTGTCCTATTTTTCTGTAAATAGGCGGCACACTTTCAATTCTCAAGTCAATTAAAAGTACTTACCCTCTTCTCACGTGCATATATCATTCAAAATATTAATATGTTTGATTCTAGACGAGGTATCCTCCGTCGATGGCGTATAGTGCGAGATCCACAAGAATGCAATCAAACAATTACAACTTGACATAGCTTGAATAATCTCTGCCTTAATTGAACTATTTGCATTAAATTTATAAGAATATTAAATTAACAGAAAAAAATCGAATACCGATTTTTTTTTATTTTTTGGGGGTGTGTGTGAATTTTTTTATTCAATGTAGCAATACTAAATTTGTAACAATTAACAATCAATGTATTAGGTCTTGGTAAAGCCAAAGGGCTTACTGACCACGCTCATTAGTGCATGGACATATATAGACATAAATAAAGCGAACGGCCTGACGTACATATTCACTTATAAAAACTAAGTAGATTTTCCTGTTCTCACAGTTAGAGTGACTCGGTATAATGTCATAACCTACCATGGTGAATAAGAATACAATGGTGTGTGTCTGTGTGTGTGTGTCTGTATATGTGTGTCTTGGAATTTTAACAAAGTTTTAACAACAGCTCAGTCATATCTCTACACTGTTTGCAGTGTGGAAGGTTATTTTGCTACAGGAGCAAGAGGGGTTGAATTGTCCATTGCGTATGCTGGAAGCAACGTGCTCTCTAGGGAGCAAAATTACTCCGTGACTCAGAGAGTGTCTAACCTTAGTAAGGGGGATATGAAAATTCCATACCTATTTCGTCGGGAGGGATTTTACCTTACTAACGGACAACTGAACCGTTTATCTGGTGAGGTACACCGAGCAATGACACAATAATATTACACTGAAGATTCAAATAAAAACAAAATAGTGATTTTTGTGGAAAGCATACATGTGAGATTTTTATATTTACCTCTGTAACAGACACAAGTAAATACATAAGCCATGAAATAATATACCAAGAGAACCGCGCAAGTTGCAAAATACATTCGAACTGAACATAATATAATAGTTTGCCCAGTAATAACAATATCACAAGTATATCTCAGTATCATAAGACAGCTGTTGTCCATCGATCAAATTAGTGTGATTCTTTCGGGCAATCACCGACAACTATGAGGTCAATTATGATGTTGAGTATCTACAGACAATAAAAGCCGTGTAAAGGTTGATATTAATTTAGGTTTACTGGATAGTTCCAAGCTGTTTGTTTACAATTATTCAGATATTCATCAATAAAAAGACATAGCTATTCTGACATAATACCAACTAAAGCAAAATAGATTTTCTTTTTCTGAAATTATACGCAAGCTTTGTGATTCCTGGAATCTATGGATCTATTCAGCCCTGTGTACATCCTAAATAACCTGTATAGGTTTTGACTTCTTTCGTCGATTAATACTAATCCGCAGAATTCGCATTTCTTCTTTGTCGCTTGATTGCCAAGCCATGGGGTGATATATGTTGTTTCTTTCATCATCAGCTTCAAAATGGAAAGAGGGTCAAAACGTACAAATTCATATTACTGCTTCCTCATGTTTTTGTATATCCCGTCATTTACTAAGCTCTAAAACGTGGAACGTTAAAACGAGCTATCACACTCATTGTCTTATTTACATAACCATTTTCTCCTTCATTTCCTTCTCGTTATTTTGAAACAAGCGACCTGATAAAGAAACAATACGCAAGTATTCTTGGCTGGAAACTTATATTAACCTTTGAAATAACAAAATTAGAGTACTCAACCTTTCACCTATTTAAAATCCGTATAGTTAATAATAATCATTGATTGGTTCACAGCAAGTCTATTTTAGTGACCCGTTTGTTTGTAAAGACGTATTTTGGAATAGCTTACGTCTGTAAGAGGATGATATCGGTAGGCTACATAATGTAGTTACTAAGATATACCTAAGATATATCCGGTTAGTGTGACGAAATGACTAGACATACTAAACTGATTAGTTGCGATGAACTGAATTGAAACATCTCCTTTCCGAACTGAACCTCTTGTAATAGTTTACCCAGTAATAACAATATCACATTTATCTGTCAATATCATGGGACAGACGCTGTCCATCGGTCAATTCGCCTGCCTCTTTGTCCACAAAGCTCTGTTAAACCCATTACAAACAACGAATGTGTATTATAGGAGAAAACTACCATTGTTCGGTTTTAGATAGCATGATCTTTTGTACTATTTGGAAATTTTTGTCGTTTTATAAGCAGCAAAAACATTGTCTGTGTTGGCAGATCTGCCTGTTTTGCAGCTAAAATTTATATACTTTTTTTTTGTCACTAAAGACCGTCATCTTCAGGTTATTATTTTTGTAATAAATCACCTGCAGAAAAATACATAACATAGCAAATATTGTATATATTGAATGGCGTGAATGAATACAAATAAAACGTTTAAAGGCAAGAGGTAAAATTAATTAGAATACATCTCGAGCATTGATGAACGTTATTGAACCGTTGATAGTCCATGTATCAGATTAAATGTTATGACGTGGACTTTATTTGTCTCGATATAACGTACAGCTAGTTACGGTACCATCTCCTTATCAGATAAAGGTAGACTATGTGGCTATTAAAAATGAGTAACATTCCATTTATCTTCACTTTAACACATTTGGCTGAGAGAAAGAAATAGCATTTATTCCACAATACAATATTGGTTTTATCACATGGTGGTCAATACTGACATTTGGTACCAAACCATACGAAAACGTAACGAAAAACATTAACAAACATTAAGATGCCTACATCATTAATTTTAGTCCTACGTGACATAATTTTTTATCAAAACACAAAGTTATTTTCCTAGACTTGATAAACCACTTAGTTTTGAAATTGTTTTAATATATGATTTAAAAAAAGCAATTGGATATAGTACGTGAACATGTCTAAATATGAATCGACCATAATAAGAAATTGTATTGAAAAGTTACGTATATGCTGCACCTATGGTCAATGCATCAAACTGTGTTAGCGTCAGTGGAACGTTTTATTCTATTTCTATTATGATGTCGATATTTTTGTTTAGGATTAACCCATCCTGAGATATAAAGTTTAAGATAACAACCACCACTTCTCATAATATCAACTGGGAACAAGGTAGCAATGTCTGACGCGGCTATATAAGCCTGTGATCGACATAGACATTCAACATTTTAGTGTACAAAGCTGGACGACAAAATCGAAAGGTAGTTTTTGCCAGCGTGACTCGTATACGTTGATTATTCGTCAATTGTACTAGTTTTATAGCTAATAGTAATATGTGTAGTAGGTAAGAACGCAACTGCGCTCTTTAAAATACAAGCGATGCACCTCCATTTTAATCTTAAAAATGTTCGGTCATTTTCTAATATGAAAAATGTAACGGATGCAATCCTTCTCTTCGTAGACGTCAATTTGTACTATCACTCCGACATACACTGATAAGAAATTTGATTTACATTTGCAATATGTTTATTTTTGTTTCAGGAAATGACCATTGCTGCATATACCATCGTTTTCTTTTTGGCCCTGGCAAGGTATAACGCTAGAATCATTGGCTCCAATTGTCAGGAAAGGTAAGTCTACTCCATTATCGAAACAAAGACAAGGGTGGATACAGATTAAACCAAATGGAACTTTCATCTAATTAATATTTTCATGTTCCAACTATAACAGATGATGTAAATTTAGAAGTAAAATATTACAGACATCAAGAACAATTTATGTCATACCTAGAGAGTATTATTCATTCCAATCTAACATTTACCTACAAGCATGGAAACCAAGACCAATACCAGCTTATTTCTATCTTGGAAACCACCAATTAATATAAGAAACCACATATTCCAAATGCATTCATAATAGAATAAAAAAGTAAAAAGATAATTTTGACAGATACCGATCATTTATACTTGCTAAAATATAATCATTGCCTTTGTATCTTCTGCTTACTCTCTCTCTCTCTCTGTCTCTTTCTCTGTGTCTCTCATTGTCTCTCTCTGTCTCTGTCTGTGTGTCTGTCAGTCTCTCTCTCTGTCTTTCTTTCTCTCTCTCTCCCTCTCTTTCTATATATATATATATATATATATATATATATATATATATATATATATATATATATATATATATATATATAAGAATCGGTGACCTTACAAGGTGTAACTTTTACAGGGAAGATATGGTATGGGTTTAATCTCGATAGTATAATGTCCTTACGCAACGGCTTGAGATAACGTTCGAATAAGTGTGGCTCTGATAGCAGCCGCCATGTAGACGCATTCTATATCTATTTTAGAAAGAGAACAGTAGAGACAGATATGTATACCACTTTGAAGATATTTATGTTCTTTTGGTTTTGAACTTCTGGGTAAATATTTCATGTCTTGAGTCATTATTGATTCCCACTTTTTTTTATATATACTGACCAATTAAATTGAAACTATCTGTCAGTCGTGTAATGTTGATCTTGTGCAGACTGGTAAAGTAAATTACCGAGCAATGTCCGTTGGTACTTTAGCATCTTGAATGGCGGCAAATTTAATTGTGAAACGTTCGTCATGCAATAGGTTTTAGATAAATAAAAAATCCGCTAAAATAAATTTCATTTCTCTTTGTTCCATGTATTATTTATATAAATTTAACATAGGTAGCGCACAATAATCTGCAAGTATACTGCTCTGCTGACTGTAGTGCATGTGCCATCATCGTATCAAACCTGATCATGAATCAGAAATAGTAAAATTTGCAATGATTTATATGCCTCAGGGTATGCTAGAAAAATTTCATCAACCTTGGAGGGGAGTTTCTGAGAAGACAAATATTACCAAATCACATTTATTGGTTGCCTTCATAACAATGTATGTTTATTCTTCATTGCAGTGGATGTTCAACTGGCTTATTATGTTTAAATGCCAAGAATGAGGTGTGCAACAGTGAGAAGACTGAAAACTGTCAATGCAAGCCAGGTAAATGACACTTTTTTATTATAACCAATATGTTTCTTCCTCGAGGTTCTGACAGTGTCGGCATTATCATCACCATTACCAATACCACCATGAACAACGACAAAATCAGCAATAACAATATAAGTTATATAATACGCATCATTGTCATTTTCATCATTTTTAGTGGTCATATTATTGTTCCTACAACTGCTAGTCTCCCCCTGCTACTAATAATACATCTACTTCGTTTGCGTCTACTGTTGCTACCTCTTTGGCTCCTATGATCCTACACTCTTAATGCTAATTCTGCCTAATTTCATTACCAAATAAGTAGACAGAATATTAGTTCTTGGATCTCCAGAGGCCTTTGACAACTCATACTTGAAATCAGAGACATATTCCAGAACATTTTATTTCTGAACCTAAGGTTGAAACAAATATGTTGTAATACGTTCAATGATCCACAGACAGTATGTGCAAAAGCTAATTTCAAAAGGACTAAAACCTAATGATTCTTAAATCGAATCATACTATTCAAAGTGTGATCATATATTTCTAAGTCTCCAGATGACTTGATTCTCCGATACCTAAATCAGAAATAAAATATGATTGTTGAACAAACGTGGGTATGCCAAAAAGTGTAAGACAAATTATCTAACCAGTGATTTTTCATATATTTTTCTTTCTCAAATTAATTACCATGGACATCTTGTGGACACACACATTAGTGTCAGCAGGTATTAGCTGCCTCATCTGGCTTGGACATGGGACAGACATAATCTTCATTACTCTACTAAATGTTTCGCAAATGCAGGAAGTGGATGCACATGAACATTACGCATCATCTGACTGGGATTTCCTACCATTTCAAAAGATAGGATCTAATCTATCTAGAAACATACTATTTTATTTAGATCCCACAAAATGTTTCCAAGTCTTTTCCTATTAACTCAAAAATGACCATCCAAGAGATTTTCATGTGCTTTGTTTTTACCAATTTTCACCTATGTATGTATGTATGTATGTATGCATGTATGTATGTATGTATTTATGCATGCATGTGTGTGTATAAATGAATGGAGGATCTTAATTAAGCAGGAATTGCTCCATGACCATAAATACAGGGATCATGCACGCTCGCATACCCTTTCCAAATATGGTGTTGGCTTTGACAATGTCCCAAACAACGCAATGAATATTGATTATGCTACATAATCAGAGTGGAATGTAGAACTACATGTATTTGCAAACGAGTTTTGGACAGTTGGAATACATTTTTGTATATATGTTTGTGTTCTATCGTATTGTTAACATCTTTCACATTAGAAAGTGTATATGGTGTATAAATAGCATTTACATGAATCAATCACGGCATTCTTTTTAGCAAGCATTTTTCTCTATTACCAGGATATTGTCGACATCACAAAACTTAGCATTGTTTCGGTTACCTGAAAAGAGCATCGTCTGCTTCTGCTTGATATCATTACGATATAAACAGATAAATGCCAAGCATCGCCAGTTATTTTCATTTTTAATACAGTTTTATGTTTTCAGTCTGCTAAGCAGTTGAAAAACAATGACGCAAGTACGTTTCGTTCAATCACGTGATACTATTACCTCAGTTTCATTACATTGTACCCTTCTACTATCTCTAAAAACTGTGTTCATTCCTACATTTTTTTTTTATAATCAACCATTAAAATTTTCTGAATTTATATTCTCAGTACACATTTATACATATTTAGTCTAACATGTTACCCATTTATCACTCATTACTAGCGATCACGTGCATACAACGTACTTCTTTCACCTACCTTTGAAATTAAATATATTATGTTTCAGAAAATGTCCGTGGTTTGATTATTGTGTCTTCCGGCGAAGCAATAAACCCAGTCGTTTATTCAGTGCCGATTGCTCAAGACGGGGCTCCCAGCCAAGATTACATCTGGTCACATAAATTTCCCACTGACGTTGAAATTCTCAGTGTGGACGTGGACAATATACAACAGCAGGCATACTTTTATGATATGAACTCAAAAACCATACAAAAGAACCCCAACTATTATATTGGTCCCTCAACAGAGAATATATGGACGACCCTACATCAAGGACTTTCAGCTGATTTTCTGAAATTAGCAGTGGATTGGATCAGCCATAACATCTACTGGACAGACCCAAAATTCAAGTGGATTATGGTTCAGTCACTTTTAAGCAATGACACTTCCATGTATCGTGTTTTAATTCATGAAAATCTAGAGCGACCTTATGCCCTGGCTCTGGACCCGTCGGAATCGTAAGTACTATTCATGTAAACCTAATAACCTATTGTTTAGATACCATCAGGAACGTATTTAGCGTCCTAACTTATATTCCCATAACTGATTTGTATATGGTGCAAACATTTACAACATTGAACATATATGCCACGAGGCGTTGCAAACCGTTTTGAATCTGCCAAGGTATAAGTATTATATATATATATATATGTGTGTGTGTGTGTGTGTGTGTGTGTGTGTGTGTGTGTTAATTTATTTTTGAGAGCACTTTAAAAAGTTGGTATTGTTGTTTGCTGCAAAATCCAGGATAACATTAGACAAGACCACATATGCAGGAAATTATACATATCAATGCTCTGTCTCATCTGCAAAATATGCTCGGGACTAAACAGTTTAGACATTCGAGGGCATTATATCAATAGTAAATTATGCTGCCAGAATACCATGTAATTTACATTCTGACATGGCGGATCTGTTCCATTCTACATATTGCAGAGACGATTCCTATCAAATAGCGAGCGAATAAGCCGAACTGTCACATTGTCACTAAAATGAATGCGTAACTTACCAGCCGCTACTACTTAACTGGACAATTAGTTAAGTCCAATATATTCCTTCTGATTAATTCTACCTCGAGGTCGACCGACAAAGAACGTGCTTGTAAGGTATGATAATGGATATTGAAAATCAAAACTTATTGGAAGTTAGTCTTGAATAACAACGTATTGTATACCCAATGCAATCTTATCAAAATTGCTGTCAGGCTTCACTTCATGTCCAGTCCTGAAATTGAGCCAATATTCCTTAACACTTCAACTTAATTATTATGATTACTGTTATTAATAGAAGTAGTAGCATTAACAGTAGTAGTAGTAGTAGTAGTAATATTTGTATTAGTATTAGTAATTGTCTTAGTAGTAATAACTATTATATTAGTAGTAGAATTGATACTAATATTAGTATTGGCAGCATTCGTAGCCGCTGTAGCATGCGTTCGCTCATAATCATGTTGCAACATCAAAATGACACATTTTCATTAATTCCAACTCCACACATCCCTTTTATATACGTGTATCAGATGCCTTGAGCATCTGTTAGAATATGTATTCTTGCCGCCAATCCTGACTTAATTCTTGTAGCATAAAGAAAATGTTTATCTGTACTCCAAAAGAAGAGATGACACAGATAACATTAGAGTTGACTATCTATATTAACGCTTAATATTATGACAACACAAATTCGATATACAAATATATACATTGTAACAGTTTTTACTCTCGCTTGATAAAACGTTAAACCGATGTAGCTTTGAAAGTCTTGCGACTCTGAGATTATAAATTAAGAAATCGATATAATCAAAACCAAATATTTGTAAAACTTTTAAAAAAATGGTAAATTAAAACATGTATTTTTAAGAGGGCCTCAAAATCTAAAATAGTATTACAAAACTCTTAACAAGTCCATATTCAACCAGTGTTTCGAATAAATTCCTAATTTTCGAATGTGTTAGTCTGCCGAAATGTCTGGTGTTTTATAATGATATTATCCATAACTCCTTTAATAAATTCGCAATTTTCCCGGAATAATATTTTACTCTAACGAACTCAGTAAGATTACAGTATTGAACCCATATAAATGCTTCCTCTGAAAAAAAAAAAAAAAAATATATATATATATATATATATATATATATATATATATATATATATATATATATATATATATATATATATAAACACATATGCATACTGATAATTAAACAAAAACATAGGAAATCAAAGTGAAATAATTGTCAGTTGTACCTACTTATACTATACACACATACAGCCCTAAGATGCAATTTTAGCTGCTTCACATTGCACAACTAATGACCCTACTTGACCGATTGGAGATATAGTAGGGATAACCATAACGAACACACACGGATAAATTAATCCGAACATGCCAAACAAAATGTTCAATATAGATGTTGAATTGAATTTGTAAACTCCTGACTAGAACTCACTATGTTTAACGTAGTGTTAAGCCCAGGCCAGTGTAAGTAATCGAATAATTTTATAACAGATGATCACTACAGCGTACAGTCTTGACTACACGTTACAACATATTTGGTCATGTACCAAGGGTTACACAAAATCGACATGTACATCAAAAAAAGAACAAAATGGACTTAATGTTTATTCCTTGTACAACAGCCTACTATTTTGGAGTGATATTGGAACTTTTACCAAGATCGAGGTGTCAAGTTTATCGGGTAGGAACCGGAGGACCCTGTTATTTTCCAACCTGTTACATACATACAGTCTGGCTGCTGATTACGAGGACCGACGTCTCTACTTCGTTGACGCCCTTCGTCATACCGTGGAAACTGTCACCTACGAGGGCGCAGATAGGAAAATCTTGCTATGGAAAGCATTTAGCCACTTCATTGATATAACTGTTTATAAGGTAATTATTATCGACAGTTCCTCAGCGCTTACTAGTTGGTAGCTCAACTCAGTTAATGACAGAAAAGTTACCAGTATGTTTAATGATGTTCCACCTTGGTGGCCTCATGATAACTACATAGCTCGTTTTTGTTTTGTATTCATACTCTCTCTACCGGTAAATAGTCAAATTTCTGAAGAAATGATCCTGATAATTAGAAACAACATTTCCTAATTGTTATTGAACACATTTGTCCTTTAGTACAGTAATGGAATTAACATTATTGATGTGTTAGCAAAGCGTGATTAGCCTTAATGAGAGTAGACATATTTTCGAATTATAAGTGATAATGTTTCTATTAAACGTCATTTTTACCCAAACAAAAATATTGCTTTCTAATCTTCTTATTTTAAATAAATTATCGTTGTACTTTTACTTTACAACCTTAGTATGGATGATGTTTTGCATTAGTTGACTTGGAATATTACCCATCATGTTAAATTCTCTTTGTTGCTATATTCCATGAGTTTAAATATAAACATAGCTTCCATTTTGTATTCATCAACCGCTAGTATAACAATCAGAAACCCTCCAGATATATACTATACAACACTGACAACAGGTATGTAAGCAATACAAATACTATTACATGGAAATCACAACGAGAACATGGGTGGATATCGGAGATGATAAAATACACGTATAACAATTTAATCTAGGAGTTTAATCATTTTGTCTTACATAGTGAGGTCTATACAGTAAGCTGTTCCTTCCGTTCTGTATAGACAAATTTGTAAGCCTTGTTTCCTAGCCTGGTATATAGTAATTTTTAGACTTCAATGTGTACCTTGCAGAGTTTTGAGAAGTAACTTCAACGACGATTTTCTATTAGCCTTTAACACCAAAATCATAGAATGATACTATATATAAATTGTCCTCAAATATTGCATCTGTTTCCAGGATTATTTGTATGTGGCTGCTACGTATTCAGATCAGCTTTCTCTCATCAATAAAACAAATGGGAAGGAATTAAGCAATACCACTACAGACCTAGACATTGGTTACTATGGAGTAGCTGTCTTCCATCATGACATCCAGCCTTCATCTGTCACAGGTTTTTATGTTTGTACTGTTACGACTGTATTACATAAGATATTTAAGAAGGACGTGACAGAAGTAATTATATTACAATGCTTCAAAAACTTTTAAATTTAGAATCTACAATGTGAAAATGTATGGGAAACGTAGCATATTGTGAATTACATTAATGTATTATCACGAATCCAAAAGTAATCAATGTTCTTAATTAATTCCAATTGTCGTGAAAGTATTTACATATCACAAAAATTGAAGAGCGACTGTCTTCGAATGCGTTTTCAAAAAATGTAAAACAGTATCTGATTAAAAAAAATCAACGCAATCATTATAGTTTCAATGACTAGGTTACATAGATCATTCCTCCAAGTTAACTCCATACATAAACATATGATTCAAGAGCATGTTCACAAAACCATAATGAATAATGTATAATATGGTAATCATCCCATGTATACACACGCACACCATTGGTCTATGTCGGAATAGAGTGTTTTTGAAAAAAGTAATCGAAATAATAAAAAACGAATGTAGCCTAGTTTTATTTCAAGCAAGATTTACCATGAACTATTGCGACATAAATATATTGTTACTTACAATTATGTGGAAAACCAGTGATGAATATTCATCAGCTTTAACAAACAAATAGCCGACATTGTAACTGTCTCTCTATGCAACCATTAATGTGCAATGCATTAACGTGGGCAAATACGTAGTTTTGTGTATTAAGATATATAGCCTTGAATCATGTCTTTTCTGTATACCTCTAGCTCACTGTTTGAACTACGGTTGTGAACATATCTGTCTGACGGAGACGAATGGCGCCGTATGCATATGTAAAGATGGATACATCCTCAACCAAGATATGAAGACATGTTCATGTAAATATACTAAGTAGAGCTGTCGAATTATGTCATATTCCCTGGTTGTCTGTCCGAGCATACCATTGTAATATCAGATGTGCAATTGCATTATATTCTTAAATGCACTTTCGTTTTTTTTCGTTTATGGAGGTAAAAGTAAACTCAAACTTGTAAAAACACGTTTCGTACAGCATATATGTAACATAAATAAAATATACTTTGTGTGATATGTGCATGTCATAGAATATGCGATATTCAATAAGAAAGTCTTATTTACTCATTCTTCTATGAGAGGATTTCATTGTTAAAATAATAATAATGTATCATATGCTTAAGGCAGAAACTAAATGTAAACTGAATTCAGTTCAGAGTTCACATAATATATTCTTGCTTTAACAATATCAAATGTCACAATAACAACCGGAAGTACGACGTTTAACGCTGCTGCGCTGAGGACTCTGCTCAAATCCTAATTTGAGGTGTATATAATAAGAAATTTAAATTGATCTTTTGAACCTACTATTACTTTTATCTATTAACAATATCCTTCTATTTATTTCAGTGAATAACGAATACTTTCATCGTGCAATTGTATACAGTACTGAAAGCAATATTTGTACCGTGGATATAAGAGTTCTCTCGGATTTTGTCTTTGACCCAGTCTGTGTACTGGAAACTACTGGCACTAAATACATGATAATGGATACGGATAGGAGACGGATTATTATCGCCAACGACACTGCTATTTACTGGGCAAGTGTAGATAATCCTGAATTACATCGACTTACAGAACCAACTGGAATAATTAGTGGTAAAGATTCACTAAATTGTATTATTTATTTAATTATATTAGGATATAAGATCTTTATATTAGTCGAAGCGAATTGGATATTTTGCCTTTTACGTTTCTGTGTGCTTCATGGCTTTTGTTCAAATGAAATCTACACACTTTAGCAAGCAAGTCGCAACCAATGTGCACACATGTTATCTATTTGCATTATTAGTCAGCGAAAGCGTATACGTCATTATCATTACTATGGTTTTATTACAAATTGTCCGGATACCGATGAGACGTCTGAAACTCAACATTACTTAGGAAATTATCTGACAACCCTTCTGTCATTCGTTTGCCATCTCAAGCTCCAGGTCGTTGTTTTATATAACGTTTTATTCCTAAGTGTGTAGAAACTGCTGAAATATTTACATGTGCTATGAGTTCGTTTAAAGTTCTTCCCATGTTTTCTATTTTTTTCTTCTTCTATTTTATTAGATTTGATTAATTTAACAATATTTCATTATGCATAGCCGGCAGAGTTTCTTGTACGAGTTTCTTAATACTATTACATTCAAGATGCATATCTGTTTAACTGATCTCAGAGGGGAGTTTCTACATAACGGAATTATTTCGAGCATTCCATAAATTATATAATCTGGTTGAGCTAATTCGATTGTGTTCGTGTATTTCACTTGCAAGACCCTAACTATTTTTGAGTTGCATTATTTAATAGCTTTTGGCAGAAGGTCTGCATGTATTTTGTGGCATTTTTACATATTTTTGTTGGTGGAGAGGGTGACAGCTAATGACTCAGCTTGTATTGTTTTTATTGTTTGTAACTCATGTTTGTTCTTGGAGTTGCCGGTAATGATCTAATTCCGCTAACTGAATATCGAATTCTTCCGCGTTACGTATTTGTACCGAAAACAGTTTATGGCTCGTGTTGCGGCAGCTTTGTGCCGCTGCAAGGACTTTCAGCATTGACATTATTTTGATATCACCAGACAGACCAGATACTATAGATATAGCCCCGGCAGTACTTACGATTGGTGCACCTAAATGCTTGTTGCTGCCGTGACCGTGACCAACAGTCGTTGCTTCGGCAAGCCCCACACTTATCATCTTAAAAAACCCACTAACGTTTGCATTTTATTTGTAGCTAATTTTTCTTTGTGATTTCATATCGCAACAGTTTGGACCATTTCATTACGTCTGTGACACTGAGGTCCTATCATTGTTCTTCCAGTAAAAAAATACAATCACGTAGTACAGTTGTACGACATGCAGAACATGTCTGAACCCATCACTCCCAGTACAATAGCCTTACACTTTGTCGGTAAATTGTGTAACTTCAACATCGCGGTTAGAACCTATCACTTTTATGCAATTATAAATCTATCTTATAAAGAAAATAGAAAAGCACAAAGAACCCGAGAGGAGAAATGTTTCCTCTCTTGAATCTCCAACTACTAACAATGCTACCGTCGCACATATAACAACTTTGTTTTATTTGTGGCCACGTGATATCTCATCCCCAATCAGGATCTAATGTAACAAGATCACTACATAAACTAACTTACAAGACAAATGGATAAGATCAACAAATACAACCAAGACTCGCGCACATTTAGGATGCGAGCTTTCGATTTCCCGAAAAAATCATGCAGTGTGAGAGAAGGTTGACCACTTATTATGGCGTCAGACATTTCCTGGATTTATTTTTTATTATCAAATACTTATTGTTTTGTTGCAGCATTATCACATTCAATACATTCTTTTATAAAAGAAGCTCATATGCCGTTGTCTTTTTATTCCACCGTTCAATTAATCTCAACCAGGTTCTTGACGACAGCTTTTTTGAATTTGAAAATAACATCTCAGCTAAAAAATCTCACCTTGACAAATTACAAACGCTCACGTGTAGAAGTCAACAATTCTTAGCCTGATAAATAGTGTGCGAAAGTACTGTTTCGAAATATGACGACTCGTGCCAACGTTGTGATGTCGCTACATATACGACCAAATATTGTGATATGTAGGTGCAATATAAAGAGTAGCTGCTGCATAGGTGACGCGAAGTTATTCAGAAGGTTCTGGGTTACCATTTCACCGCAAAAAATCTCAGTCACTTCTATGTTTTCAAATATCATGTTACCATGTTCTTGGCTATCATCTCGATTTGTAGCTTTAACATTCAAGACCACGCATCTTAATGCGGTAAGAACAGATGCGTGTATATATATATATATATATATATATATATATATATATATATATATATATATATATATATATATATATATATATATATATATATATATATATATATATATAACAACATATACATGTGTGTTTTGTGTGTTAGGGTAGGGGTGCGCGTATGATTATATATATATATATATATATATATATATATATATATATATATATATATATATATATATATATATATATATATATATATATATATATATATATAATGTATATTGGTATATTATATATTAATGCTCATAAAACATAATGATGTTAGTTAGTGTCATGTTAGTTAATCACATATTCATAGACCGTTATGTTATTTTTACATAGTATCCATTTTTAACGGTGAATGTACGTCATGTATATTTCGTGACACTGTTCATTGATACAGCGCCAATGTCAGTGTATGAAGGATCAAAGTAAGCCCTAGAGACTAAAATAGGCAATTAGTGGCGTGAAATGAGCTCACACTTTTTTCTGAAAAAGGCTCTTGACCAAGGTTTTGATTAATCAATCAGCTTATATTGTTTAATTACTAATTACCGATATCGCAAGGATCCATGAACATAGATTTTCTATACATGTTCTTGACCTTAACAAAATACAAAATACAAAACCACTCATATGTGACAAATGTAAAAGGTTTTTGCATGATATCTGGAATTCTAGAAAAGTCCTCCTTCACCAAACATCAAACTAGTATTGCATATGATTAAATATGCTGACCAAACATTTCACGAACGAAGTAGACAGGATGTGGTTGGAAATATTCACATTCAATCATTTAACAAAAATGACAGGTTGATTATACAAACGAATAAGAATTCTGCAATTAGAAACGCGTCCATGGATTTAATTCAACAAGAAGTATAATAATAATAATAATAATAATAATAATAATAATAATAATGAGAATAATAAAAATTATAATAATAATAATACTTTTTTGTTTTCAAATTCTGTATTTGTAAGGTATGGCATGGGATGGTTACGACAGAAACTTGTACTGGACTGAGGGGGACACAGGCAAAATTTGGAGAATGTCTATAGAGTCTGAACATGTACAAGTTTTCCGAGAAGGTGTTAAAAATCCACGTGATATCCTGATTTTGCCCCACGACCGGTATGACATTTAAATTTATCTATGTTCATTATATATATTGTCCTTGCTCTAGCTGTTTGTCATTTAAATGATTGGACTTGGAAACCCATACGGTATAACCCTGCAAAGCAAATGCGTGTAATGATTTATAAGAGAAGATTTCGTGATGCAGTATTTGGCACAAATTGTAGATCTGTTGAAAATGGTCTGTTATTGAACTATCGTGTGACATCATGGGAAACGAAAATCACATAATCATTTATCATTAATATGTCTTCTGATCCCGTATGTAGGACAGTTGCATCTGGCATGATTTCTCATTTATTTGCTAGTACAGTGTTTTCAGTACCTTAAACATAACACTTCTTAATATGTTGAGTTAGTTGTTCTAAAAATTTTAAATAACTACATGTTTACCTGGAATAAGATGTCATCATTGTATTCGTTTAACTTCGCAGCCTGATGTATTGGATATCTGACAGACACGGGAGTACAATAGAATCTTCCAATATAGATGGCAGCAATCTTCATGTCGTCCAACACTCTGACAATGAATTGCATTGGAAATCACTCAGCTATGACCAATACAAGAAAAGGTCAGTAATGAAGACAGTGTTTCTCTCATATGCCCTAGCCTTTTCGTTAAATTCAGAATGTACTACGCCAGTTTAATCACTGTATGTGCGACATTTCAAACACATAGGAAAGATTTTTTAATTGCTATTTGGGGGGTGGTCTAGGTTTTGTCTAAGTCTAATTAATAGCTCAAGAGCAGATTTACATCTCTTAGATTATATTTCCAGCTATACAGTTTAAATTGTCAAATGAGATGTCTAGCTTACACATATACAAGACGAATGCCTGGCTTGTCGCTTAGACATTATTCATAAGACCTCGTCAAGACTCATCTTTACAATATGCTTCTAAGGTTCATTAGCATTATTGTTTGTCACTCTAAAGAAAACCTTTAATCATTGTGGTTCGGGTAACCTTTATAGAGGAAATTTGGGTTAGAAATCAGCTATTTACCCGTTATATATCATGCTACTATTTTATAAAAACTATATAACTTTAGTCAGCATAACTTGTTGCTTCAATGTTTCCTCTTCCATTGTTAGTCAGCTGATATTGGTCCTTGCCGTTTACTGTGATTAACAAGTAGAATAAAGAACCAGCGCCTGTTCTTTCGGCGCATCATGCGATGGTAGACCTGGGACAGTGTTGTTTGCAATCGGATCAAATTTACCTGGTTCAACTTAATATTCAGCTATTGATCTCGTCGAAAGTTGACATGAATTGCTCTATCTAAACACTCCCATGTGTCCTGTTATGACAGGAACAATAACGTTTATATTTGGAAATGACACGACAATGTGACACCCTTAGATTTCAATAGTAACCATTAGGACGATCATCGGTACTGTGCTTTCTCGGATTCACGTCTGTAAAGTCATATAATGTTTGGCACATATCAACATTTCAGATTAATGTCCCTACTGCTGTCATGGCGTTTGATTAATCTCAAGTTTATCGCATCTATATACAAACTAAAACAAATGTTTACTAATTTAATTTTGTTGAGTATAAAAGTTTTCTTCTTCTCATTCGCATCCATCCGTTTACATCTAGTGTATCTTCAGAGTAAGCTTTTGTTTCCGCTTCTTCCTGGCTCTCTTTTCAGCGTGCTTTATGTACTTGTTTTTCCCCGGCCTTTTGAACGACCTATCTGATAGCTAGGTGCCAGATGGAGCGGTCGTTAGCACCACTCTCCCAGTAGTTGAGCTTAATGTTGGCCGTATTCATGCCATTCTGGTAGAAATATATGTAACGCAGTCGTGGCCGTCCAATATGCCTTCTGCTACCCCCCCCCCCCCCCCGCCAGTATACTAGGTCTTTGGGAATGCGGTCTTGGTCAGTTATATTGACGTGGCCGAGCAAGCAAAGGCTCCTTTCGCTGAGACAGGAGAACTTGCTGTTCATATTGACGCGACCCATTACCACTTGTTTGGGGTTATTTTCTCCTGCCACTGGATGTTCAGAATGTGCCTCTTGCATCTCAGGTGGAAGGTGATGAGTTTCCTCTCGTTTCTCGCATACGTGGCCCCATGTCTCGCTCCAATAGAGAATTGCGTAGAGTACTCAGGCCTGGTAGACAAACAGTTTAGTCTTTCCAGTGAGTTTGGGGTTGTTCCGTATCTTCTGGTTTAGTCTGGCCATGACTGTTTCTGCCTTGGAGAGGGATCTGGAGATAGTGGACCCGATTTATGTGAAGTTCTCAACAACGTCCAAGTTCTACCCATCGATGGTGACGGAGGGAGGGGAGTATGCATCCTGCGCCATCATTTTCGTTTTCTTCAAACTGATGGGCAGTCCAAACTCCTTACAGGCGTGGGAGAGGCGGCATATCAGCTGTTCCAATCCATCTTCCGTGTGTGAGGTCAAGGCTGCATCGTCGGCGAAGAGCTATTTACGGATCAAGATCTCTGTGAATTTAGTTTTAGTACAGAGACGGACGATGTTGAACAGCTTGCAGTCAGCCCTGTTGTGGATATGCACTCCCTCGCTGAAGTCCTTTAAGGCATACTGTAGTAGCATGGAGAAGATGATAATCGGGGTCTTCGTTCACTCCACTGATAACTGGGAAACCTCCGATGTTGTGCCATTAAAGTACACTGCGTTGTGAATGCTCTCATGGAAGACGTGACGACAGTGACCAGTTGCGCCGGCATCCGATCTTCTGAAGTAGACTGAAAATTCTGCTTCGACTGTCCCGGTCAAACACCTTCGTTAGGTTTATGAAAGCGATGTAGATAGGCATCTGATGCTCTCCACACGTCTCCTGAAACTGACGTAGTGAAAAGAACATGTATATAGTTGACCTGCCGTCTCGGAAGCCACACTAGACTCTGGGTAGACGCGGAAGGCTAGGGTCTGCAAGCGCGCCAAGTTGGTACGGTTGAAAGCTTTTTAAACGATGAGGAGGAGGGAAAGTACGGTAGTTGTTGCAGTCGCTACGGTCTCCTTTGTTCTTGTAGAAAGTTATGATGTTGACGCCACACATATCCTGGGGGATGTGTACCTGTTCCTAGCAGAGACACAATAATACGAGCAGGGGCTGGAGCAGTGCTGATTTCCCGCTCTTGAAGACTTCATGCGGCATGCCGTCGCTTCCAGGAGCCTTCCCATAGTAGAGGAAATCGATGTCTTTATCCTAGTTCGTCCAAGGTTCGTGGTGTGTCTAGTTCCTCCATGACTGTTACGTCGATGACGAACTTTTATGTTGCATACAGCTCGAAATAGTGCTCAACCCATCACTGCAGTTGTTTCCCTTGTTCTATGATGACTTCACCTATCTTGACTTAACGGGGCCGATCTTGCAGGTGGGGGCCTGTTGACGTCTTGATACCCTCGTACAGGCATATTGCATCTCCGTTATCGGCAGCTGTCTTTATACTGGTGCAGAAGTACAGTCAGTAGGTGTTGGCGCAGCAACGGGCTAATTGTACACAGCATCATGGAGGTGGGACCACTTGGTGTCCATGGTGTCATCAGATGTCGCTTTGGTGAGAGCTTTCTGCAGTTTGTTGACTAACTGCTGTTTTATCGGGTTGCTTGCACAACGGCGTGGTGCAGCTTCTTGGCCATGAGGATCTATGCTAGCTGCGTGTGAGGAGGACACTGGCAAGTTCCGAACTCCATGTGAAGATGAGGTCTACTTGGTGCCAATGCCGGAAACGTGGGTGTCTCCATGACACCTGTTGAATCTCGTTGCATTTGAAGAAGCTGTTGGTCATACATTGTTTGTGGGAAGAGCACATCTGTAGCAGTCGGTGCCCATTCTAGTTGATGATTCCCCTTCCTCCGTGCGAGCCGAGACCGTTGGACCAGGCATTACAATCAGCTTCCACTCTAGCATTGAGGTTTTCTGGTAGGTAGAGGCCTTCACTGTTTGGGGATACTGGATATTGCCTGATCCAGAGCCTGGCCCAGAGCCTGACCCAGAGCCTCATATAACTTGCCTTTCTCCTCGTGGCTGGGGCAGAATTCTTAGGCGTACATGCTGTAGATGTTGGCTGGGCCAAGGATGTTGACGGCCGGAGGGCAATGATTCTCTCAGTACCTGATTACGGATGTTCAATGAAAGCGACTTGCATGTTCTTTATATCCTAGGTTCATTCGATGACCTCCCTGGTCAAACTAAGTTGTTGCTGGCTTCACTGATGGTGCCGCTGTCAGCCAGTCGGGTCTCCTAGAGGCAGGCAATGTCGATGAACAGTCGGGAGAGTTTTCTGTGAATGGTATCATTCTTCCGTGAGTCGTTTATATGTTGCAGGTCAGCGGTGAATACATGGCACATGGTACTGATGTTTCAACTTCAGAGTCTTGCTTTGTGCGGAGTTTGTAGGCACTTGTTGAGATGTTTCTCTAATCTCCTCGCACACAGTGAAGCAGGCAGGTAGTGGCAGACAGAATCTTAGATACTGGGCGCTGCCTAAGCTTGATGCAGGCGGTATTTGTCTAGTGAAACATGGTGATCTCTCCTACTGTCGAAAGAAACCCCTGATGCCAATATATACGCCAATCGAGCTTTGACTTAGAATCTGTAGGTTGATACTTACCGTGTTGTGCCGACATCTTACTACGACGCTGCCTAAGTAGGATGGTACGGACAATGAGCTGTTGTCCACTCAGCAGATTGCTCTCTCCACGCAGCTGGTTGACCCAATGTAACGATACCACCGATACAGCTTGGAATAACGTTGAAGTCAATATAACACCGCCTTAGGGACTTCGTCTCTGGATTTTCTGCCGCGGTTTACTCCTTTAGCCTTTTCCGTGAGTGGATATAGCGACGAGGCAGCGGCAGTTTGAAATCGGAGTTTTACTTCTCCTAGATGAGCTTCCATCCAAGATGTACGAGTCCCGTCTACCCGAAGCGACAGGTTTAAGGCACCCCTTCTCCTGTTAGTACAAACATGGTCCTCTGGATTTCGAAGCTAAGCCAATCGCGATTTCCAGGAGCTTGATTTTAGTTGACAAAGGCGATCAGAAACGCAAGCCACATGACGCATTTCTGAATGAGTGGGGCGCTTGTCTCCCACTCTTACCCCTGCAATGTCAAGCATGGACTAATGTAAATTAATTTTTCAATAACTCCTTAAGTAGAACAAGAGTAGGTGCATAAACATGGGTGATGTCAGATAGGATAATAATTGGTTATGGACGAGTATTTAGAAATGATCAGAAATCGATCTATATTAGAAACTTAAATATTTGCAAACAAAATCCTTTATGTGCACAAACACATTTGTAATGTTTGCCATTCAATGTAGTATCCACTCTGAGAAGATGCTTTTGATGCTGGGTATATTTTTATTGCATTTGATAATGACAAAATTGCAATTAGCAGCATCGGAAATAACACTGAGATTGGTAAGACATCACCGTATCATTATTTTTTGTCGAGTTTTCACCATGACTATATGTTATTTATGTCTCTATATTGTAATTGACTTTTCTGCAATATCAATCCTATGGACTAAAAAACTGTTAGCAAATTTTTGTTAAAAATAATAAAACATAGCAAATGTTCATCCTTGATTATATGGTAAATAGCTAGGTCATTATTAATGGAGGGAATCATGTGTGCTTTTATCTGAGTTTGGGAAATCAAGTTATTATCTGGAATTCCCGATCTTGTTCGCCATTTAGAAAGTTTTATAAAGGAATCTGACGTACATATGGTCTCTGTTATTGTGTCTTAGCTGTCCAGATTACCGTTGTTAACTTCAATACAGTTCATTTCTGCTTAAACATCCAAAGCGGAATCATTATTATTGTTGAGGACAATTTTGAAATTTGGAGAATTTATTTTTCTAAATTATTATCTGGAAATAAGAAGTCTTCTATACAATTTTGTTTACCAAACAAATTACTTTGTAACTAATATGTATTCGTACAAGATCCTTTGGGGTTATAATGACACATTCTAGACAATGGGCACATCATGATATTGAATATTGGAATTTATTCAAAACGCTACTAAAATTAATTTGTAAATATGCATTTGAACTTGTGACTGAACGCTCAGGACCGTTTGGATTTTAATTCAAGATGCTGCAAGCTTTTCAAAATCTCAGTATGTATTATAGCGGAGTAAATCTTTTGTTGGATTCTTAAAACGTGTCAGTTTGTTTTGTTATTGCATTTAAGACCACATGTTCGTGCATATCGATATCTAGGTTTATGATGTTACATGAATAGTCATTAATATTATAAGCAAATCAAAATTAGTTTAAGAGAAACACAGCGATACTTTATCAGAAAAATATTAGATCTAGAAAAGTATGTGATAAGAACCTGTATTACTTTTGGGCTAAAACGTGGTCATATGAATGGATCAAAATGACATAAATATGAAATCATTTATACGATTAAAACGGAGTAAAGGAAGCTTTGCTGATTGACAATAAAAGTACCAGTTGTAGAGGAATGTGTTGCCAGTCTATTTCATTGATACCTTAATATGCACATTACAGCACACATAATTCCACCTTTTAAAGTGTTAATAATATATATATATATATATATATATATATATATATATATATATATATATATATATATATATATATATATATATATATATATATATATATATATAGTTCTAATCAAACTTGCTTTAATAAAGATGGTTGATTTTCATTTGATACAGATATTGAGGACATTGTAATCCCAGTTATTTCTAGTTTCTTTACTTCCGATTACAATTTACTACTGTAAAGCTCATGCAAGTTACAGGTAAAAGTGTGAATTCGACATAGAGCACAACATTCAACCATAGATAAATGATTTCACATTCAAACAAACATCAAAACTTCCTGAACAATAATTAAATACTTCTGTTCATAACTAAAAATGCATGTTTGATGAATGTTTGCTGCAACAAACGACCTTGGAAGCAGTTACATTTATGCATCATGCCGTTTCATATGCAGTGCCCCTCTCTGCGGATTTATATCAATTGCACAGTCGAAGTGGTTTCTAAGTATATAAATATGTATGTGACATGTCTTGTCACTTTGGGACAATAACAACAAAATCTCAATTCATATCAAGTTCGGTTTAGAGAAAGTAAAGATTACATTCACATGACTAGACAATGTGGATTCATGGAGAAGTATTCGAAAAAATGAAAGGTATCATATCAAGATTTAACCTCGAGAGAAAAGTGTTTTTCCAACATTTCGATGTGTTATGATGATTAGATGTTGTATGATTCGCTAGCTTATTACAAACTTAACAGACTGTATCAAGGCGATATCATATCCTAAACCAATTCATCATTTGTTTCATTACTGCTTGCTTTATTCTTAAGAACCTTAGAACGCTGAAATCACGTTTAGAATAAAATATATGCTTCATCTTTTTTTGTTTCATTACTATCTGCATGATGTTTTAATAATATTGTAACATATCAAGGAAAAGCGGTCGCTGGTTTGGATAATTAAAAGTCAGTCTGTATTTTTGGACCTCTACAATCATCTGCTAAATGTTGCCTATATATGTTCTATTTATGTATTTATTTATTTATATAGTATTTATTTGCCTATTTATTTCTTGATGTTTTTTTTTTTTTTTTGTTTTTTTTTTTTTATTTCACGTATACTTGCTCATATAATGAGAAATTCAAAGGAAAAGACATATATAAAGTTGTAATCAAGACATATTTGAGTAATCACTTGGTCTGCATAAACATATATATATATATATATATATATATATATATATATATATATATATATATATATATATATATATATATATATATATATATACATATTAAAAAGGTCCATGTTTGACTTTTCCTTCATTCATTTTGTCGTTCATAAATACATACTTTTGAATATTGGACATATAAAGCACTTTTAAAAAATATTTATATTACTGTTTATAATGTAATGTCAGAATTACCATTTCAATTGTAGGGTATATTTCCTGGCCACTTCAACAAAAGACGAAAATAATGTTATCTCCTGCAACCTTGATGGCTCCAATAGAAATTCTTTTATTTCAAGTAATAAAACCCTTGAAAGGCTTGAAATATTCAAGGTAAATACGCAAGCTTATGTAGCCTGTTTTTGTCACTAATTTTATTAATGCTATTATTACTATGATAATTATTGTTATTGCTATTATTATCATGATTATTATTATTATTATTATTATTATTCTTAGTAGTTTTATTATTATTATTATTATTATTATCACTATTATTATTATTATTATTATTATTAGTAGTAGTAGTAGTAGTAGTATTCTTATTATAATTATAATTAGTAGTAGTAGTATTAATAGTAGTAGTATTATTACTATTATTTTAGCATAATTTGTTTTTCATTATGTATATTCTACAGCATTTACTATGTACATGTCTGATAGAATGCGTAAATATTTACCGGGTATATAATTTGAGCTACTTCAATCACTACAGTACTGCCCCATACCGACATTCTCTCCTTATAGTGAAAACTGGGAAACATATTGTTGTATATAAAAGATTCCTTTGTTTTTGACTTTACCAAATTATTCGCTACCATCCATGCGATATATGTTTGATCATTCTTAAATGATATTACACATGCCTCGACCTGGTCATTATTTCAGGGATACTTGCTGGTAACTGCCAAAAATCCCCAAGGGACATTAATAATGTCTTATTCCATAGATGATGCCAAAAATACAACATATGGCGTATTTCCTGGCATGGGAACTATTTCAGATATTAAGGTTTTTGATGAAAATGAACGTCAAAATGAAACAGGTAATATTGCAGTATTTTTTATCTTTATTTTTAGTTACCCGTTAAATCACTTTACCGTTCTCTGTTTTAATATATATATATATATATATATATATATATATATATATATATATATAGAGAGAGAGAGAGAGAGAGAGAGAGAGAGAGAGAGAGAGAGAGAGAGAGAGAGGGAGAGAGAGAGGGAGAGAGAGACAGACAGACATACAGACAGACAGAGACAGAGAGAAAGAGGGAGAGAAAGAGGTCAGATTTTTAGACAGTGTGGTACTTGTAGTAACGGTGGTACGCGAAATGGTATCAGGACAATTCTTGCTATTTAAACACGACGGCACCGTGATAAGTGTTCTGCTGATTCGATGAATAGACTGATGTCCGAAATGTGACATTGATTGTTCAGTTTAAATTTGTTTCAGGGCCGTGCTTTAACTTGAATGGAGGGTGTGAGCAGATTTGCATAACTAACGGAAGGTCGAGGATATGTGAATGCACATTTGGCTTCAAGTTGGCAGGAGATGGAAAGACATGTAAATCAGGTAGGCGATATTAATGGCACAAAATATCACTTTGCTCTGTCTTGTAGATATATGTACAGAGAAACATACATATAGTTCATATTATCTTCATTCATCTTTCTTAGAGCTAGATACAAGTACCAGATATATTTGAACACATCTTTATGAAAATGTAAGTCATAACCTTTAGGGAAGAATTCATAACATTTGCATTTCTAGAAATATATATATACCGTGTACGTCAATCGAATAAAACGAAACAACACTTTTCAGATTTTCTTTTTGCAACGCGAGTATTTGCTCCAAATCTATGACTACATGATCAACAGATAATGCATGTTTCTAACGACCAAACTACCAATTTTAATTAAACAGTTTGCGGTGATGACAGTTATATAAGCATTCCTATCACCTTCCCTAGAAATTAAATCATAACATTTGCCAACATTGCCGATTATAGATAACATGTTGTTTTTACATGTTGTAAAGATGAATGTCCGGTTCATACACAAGTTGGCTTCGAATGAATTACTACTTAAATTAAACTAGCGTGTTTGAATAGCGAACGGACAAGTGTGTGGAAAGAATACAAATAGCTTTGCTAAATCAAGCTAGCCCACAAATTCAACTACTTACCCTTAAATGTTGGTAACAAATGTAACTAAACAGTTTTAGGTCAAGCAATACTTTCAGCCAAGAAAATCATTGGTCATTGGATGAATAAGTAATGTTTCAACATTTTACTATTGCAGCAATACCTACTGTACATCGACGACAAATATAGACATTGTATTTGCTTTAAATAAAGTAGTTTTTCACGGACTTCTATATTCTATTTTGTAAGACCCAATCAAGGACAATTTCATGTTGGTTGGCGACCTCACGCATGGAAACATTTACCAAATCAGTCTAAATGATCAGAGCGTTCAAGGAATAAAAGCCAAAGGGGCTAATCCTAAATACAGTCCCGTTCACGAGCGTGTGCTATGGATTACAGATTCTGATGATACAATATTTAGCGTGCACCTTAACGGCACAGGGAAGAAACATTTTCCATTATGTATGTATCTTGATCCAAGTTATTGATACACATATCGTAGATTATATTCCATACCGTACACATTAAATTGTGCAATGAGCAAATACTATTTAGCCAATATAATGATGCACCTTAAATTAAGTAGTCATGCTCACACTTCAAAGATAAATGTCAAACAAACTTCTTGTCACTTTGCAATATTTGCATGTTAATTATTAAAACGACCTCATACGGTAAATGTATTTGCCTAAACGGAAGTCATGAATGGCATCACTTAATGAATTATGCACTTCAAAATGCATATATATTCAACTGTAAAATATTCGTAAAAGACAATCTGAGCATAAACATTGACACATTTATTGTGATTGCTACAGATGTTCCTTCATTGAATCTTCCTCAGTGTCACAGACTGACTAGCAAATTTTAGAAATTACATAAGATCCATATCTCTCGTCGTGAAATATGTCCTTAAAAAACGAAGAAATAAACTTGAATACAAATTAGTTGCAAGCTTCAAACATTCAATAAAGCATTTAGTGTATTTCGTATTTTTTTAGTGAACCTAAAGCAATATAACTCCTACATTTTCATAACTTGAACCTTTAATGCATTAAGAAATACTTGTGATGTGCTTATATTTTCGTACTAATTACATCACAAATGAAAGTGCATATATTGGGTTCAGGAAATCTGAATTACCGATTTTACCAATACACATAAATAAATCATCGATACATAAATTACAATGTGAAATCAATTAAAACACTTTCAGGTAATTTAACATAATTTCTTTCAGCGCGATATGTATATTTTTATGATGTGGACTATTCAACTGGGAATATTTACTACGAATCATATAATCTCACAGACGGAGAAAGTTATATTAGTGTTATGTCGCAGGACGGAAAGCATCTTGATCTTCTCGAGGGGCTAGATGATATAACTTATCTGGTCGTCTATCCTTCAGAGGGGTATGTAGACGGTCTGTGGTCTTTTTGATGATAAATGTATGATGTTCTATTGCTGGAGGACTTGTAACTAGAGTGCTTAAACCGTCTAGCTGAATCAGCCATCTGAAACAATTATTTTTGTTTTATTTGTCAAATAATTATGAGACCTTCATGTTGAATAAATTATACAGTTCAACTCTGAGCCCTAGCTGATATCATAAAATATGTAACTGAATGAATGAATAGAAAAAAGACTTTATTGTAATTTTGAATAAATTGTAATGATAAACATTTTATAAGGCAGTAAAGGCTCTACTCGAATATTAAACTGTATTTCCATATTAGTCTACCTACATGTATCTATTTAATTAAGAGTAAATGTTTAATTTTCAGATATTTGTTTTACTTTAATTCCTTCTCCCTTGTACGGACCACTATGGATGGCAGTCAGTCGATAACTATTCAGGACGATTTAGGAGCGCCAGCAGGGCTCACCGTCGATTACAAAAGTATTTGTCTTTTCAGTTTGTCCAAAATATGTTTAAAATAGAAAATATAACAAACATTCATTCATTTTATGCTAATATAAGATTCAAAGATATAACCTTTTGGGGACTATTAATTGCTGCGTTATATGCCACAATCTCTCAAATCTTTTATCAATTTCCTTTCTAAAAACGTAGGATGCCAGGTGGAAATATATTGTGATCGTTCTACGTTTGGGTAGATTTAATAATGAACACAATTGTCCCCAAATCGCAGATCAAATGATTCATTTCTTTTGGAATAAAGAATATACAAAGGGGTCAATTATCGTTGGTATCTCTAAGAAAATAATTTATGTGGCGCACCCTCCGAAACCGTACTTCTTGTTTCAGCTGGGTACCTATACTGGATCGAAGGAAGCCTCACTGTAAAGGTTTACGATATAAAATATTGCAAGACGGACGGAACTAACCTCAGCAAGTTGTTCACGTTTAACGAAACCTTTTTAAACCAATATCAACCAACCGATCTAGACATCTACGGAGAGTATTTATTCATTGCTTTTATGAAACAGTCGTAAGTATTGTAAATAAATTAATGAGAGAAGTCTGCCATAAGTAATACCTATGGTGCATGCATCACCATGGAGATAACTGCTTAGGGATTAGATGTAGTATGCCATGGGCACACTGAAAGCCGATAAATAGCACTGCATTTCTTAAATGTGAGAAGTTTACGTCCTTTGAAATACATATTACAAATTTTTAATACATATTTCATGGTGTAAGCTTTACACCTTAGTTCTTTAGTTTGTGTTGGTTTATTCTGCTTAATTTGTATAAATAATAATAAAACATAAATACAAACTAGAATGCATTCATCACTTGCTCATATTAGGTTTCAAAACTTTGCTTCCTTTCAATGACAATGCCTTTAAAATGGTGTAGGTCCATATTGCAAGTATACATCATAATAATAAAATATCTATTCGGTTGGATTTGGTTATTATCTAAATATTTGAAATACCTCTTGACCTTGTTCCATATGTATTATCTCAATGTGATGTCTATGTTGCTATATATTTCAATTGTTTTTGTGTTGTTGCCTTGATTAATGTTTCCAATGGTTTAATCCGTGTTCCATTTTAACTACCTTGTCAACTGCATTTTGTTATTAAAGTTTTAGTTGTCAAATACACATTCATAAATAATTATGTTTGACAAACGACTAAGTTCGTGCCTGATAGCAAAACAGCACTGAAAATAAGTGCAGCTTTTTATTTTGCGACGATCAGGCGTGTGATAAAGCTGCAGATATCCAACCCTAATGAAATGACTGAGTTTTCTGTACTCGGAGAACTGGGGAGAATATATGACGTCAGCATTTATTCATCCACGGCCCAAAAAAGTGAGTAAACAATCATAGAAAAAGAAATATCATTTATACATCTAGCTATGCATAGTTTAAACTCTATACGATTGTACAAAGAATATCTAAGAGATTGTTTTACATAGCTGCATATATATTTCCACTATTGTTATATGAGTTACATATTTTAAGATAATGCATAATCCATCAGTGCACTATGGTCATTATTGTATCACGATAAATTTATGTATCAATTACTATCTTGGAAATAGCAATTCTGCATAATCTTAGCAATACCAATTTAATTAACTGTTTTGCCATCGAAAATATGAGAAATCAAAACATTTTTCACCAAAAGATAATAAACATGCATACATTAATATTTCGCTTATATTGATGTTGCATATATTGTTTTTGTTTTGTTTTAAGAAAATAGATTCTGCTCTGATCGTAATGGAGGTTGTTCCACGTTTTGCTTGCCAGTACCTGATGGTGGTGTATGCGGTTGTGAAGATGGCATAGAACTTAAGGAAGGAAGTACCTCAGTATGTTCAAACAGTAAGCAATCTTGTTTACTTTAATAAGCTATGAAATGTGAATTATGTGTAAAATAACCGAACTACAAAGGTCAACCGTACGTCATCTATAAAGCGTGCACAACGTAGACAGAATGTCAAGATTATACAATACAAAGGTAAAGCTATAAAATATATTATTTCATCAGGCAAATGTATTACCATCAATAAAGTATATAGGCCAAAAACTTGTAGGTAACTATAGCTATGTCAGTATTTCCCACAACATCTTTTTGACATAGTTTAATTCATGGGGTGTTGATTTCAAAATAAAAGATATTGGTTAAATGTTTAAATAGATCTCTTAGAAGATACTTAGTGTCTTACTGATAGATGCATGAGCATAGATGTCTTTTTTACCCTCCATATATTAATGTGTTAAAATGGACATAAACTGTGGTGATATTGTTTGATGACTACAGTTAGACAAGTACTTAACCTATCAGCCAGCACGCTTCAAAGATTCTTTCTATCGAGACTGTTCTTATTTTATTCTAGTTCCTTCAGTGACGGCTGGATTGTAAACACAATCGCAGGTATGCTCGGTCAGCTATGTGATTACTAACGCATGGGACATAACTACAAGTAGAATGAAAATATCACAAATATTGAGAGCACAGAGACAGTCAAATGGAGTAAAGATATCAACAGTCGTTGTCAATGCATGATTTGCATGAAATATTTCACCATTTAATATAACTAATTGTGTAACGTGGGTCGCTGTGCATCTTTCACAAGGTATTTTGCTTTATCTGTCTTATTTACAAATAATTTGTCCATGTGCCTCGTTCCAATTGATTACATAACCCTTGGACGGTCTCACATCGCATGTACATGCCTACTTTGAACGAGAACAATCGTCACCCATTTTATCCACTGCAATGATTATTTTAACTTGGCACTATGTTACGAGTATATTTTAGGTAATTATTTGTTTACCTACTGGAAACATTTTACGTTGTCTTCTTTAATGTGTGTTTTAATCAATTAAAACCTCCTGGAACGAGTTTTATTCTGTCTAAAATGGAGTAATTATTCACAGAACTCTAATTTACTGATGGTAAGATGGTAGCTTTTCCGCTTCTAACATCCGAATGGAAGTATCATGGTTGTCCCCATTCTGTATCTTTGAGTTAATATCAGAAGTTCAATGACGGCGTTTAGTGCATAACTATTGCCCAGTCATTTCAGATTTGAGACCGACAGCATGTACATTCACTGTCGTATTTCTCCTTTTGAACTAAATTCGGAAGTAAATTTAAACATTTGGATTTGAAATGTTTACACTTCGAATTTTGATTTCTTCACATTTCCCAATTGTCCAAATTATGAGCTATCCGGTTATTGTTCTGTTCCAGATCTTATATTGGCCAAGACTTTGAATTATTAAAACTTCGAATTCATCCAGATTTGGTGTCTCTTAGTTTCAGATTTGCCTCGGATGGTATGTACTGAAAACTTAGGAAAGCTTAGATTTTCGTTTTAAGTACTTTTGTTTTTTCTAGTTAATCATAGATAATCGTAGGAAAGGGACAGTACCAGTATCTACTGAATTTATTATTAATGTCATAATCCACATTATTTATTTTACCATTTTAATTTAGACAATAATATGGTGCTAAAATTCTTTTATTTCTAATAAATTTGAAATTGTAGTGAATTGTGAAGACATCGATTGTTGAAGTGTGTATGTATGTATGTATCATGACTTATAATCAGCATTGTTGTATGCAAAGGCAGTTGTGATTTCGTGAATAAAAGAAAATTAAAGGAGAACATAAACGTAAAACACTATTTATTGTTTGTTTATTTATATCAAAAGTAGCATACATGCTTTCTTTCTTCTCTAAATTATCTTTGCCTTTCTAGACTTTTAGTGTACATAAATATCGCCACAGACACCAACACCATATTTATATCGTGTTTTACCTTAACGCGACACCATGAAGGAAGGTTATCAAACGGTCGTAGGAAACGGTTCAGACGTGGAATCCTAAAAACAAGAATTTAAGTAATATAAAGGATTAAACGGAATTAGATAATCTTTGAATAACTAAATGTTAATCCTGTATTTATATTGGAAGTAAAATGGATGAAACGAGCAACATTACTTATTTATAGTTTGCTGTAGGTGGTGTCTATCCCTCCAGTGAAACTGATGATGAAATAAGAACATACATTTTAATGACAAATGGAAATAATGTTTCCCTTGTTTAACTTTAATTGACTGTTGGATAGAAATCTGAATCAGTATGCACATACAGTGAAAAACATAATTTAAGTCTCCGACAATGACAACGAGTGCACATTTTATTAATGATTCTCTCAGATTGCAAGAAACGCCAGAAATGATTGATAAAGTTGAGAGTGAATAACTAAAGTTAAAACATAAATTAGCGGTGCAAACTCATCTCAAAGCAAAGTTTCAAGCCTTAGCAAGCAAACATTGCATAAATCCCAACAGAATTGGTGGATCCAATAAAATCAATTAAATCGAATTAGAGTTATTTGATATAAATATTGACATTGATGAATAACTCACACAGTTTAATAATGGAACAGATCTCGTCGGCTGGAATCATCATAATAGATCACTTTATATAGATATCAGTTTGTCCGTTATAGATTGTTCAATGCATAATGCACTTAAATACGAACAGAAAACCAACTAGTTGGAGCACTCATGGACAGTTTTGGTTCTGTGCACAGAGCTGAGATTGCTCCCTCAAAGTTGAAGACTTGGTATAGAGGGAAAGGGGAGATAATTCCTAAACCAATATACAATGTCATATACAAATTGCCAGATTAGCACATCCTTCTTTAATTAGTGACGTTGTGAAACTCTTAGCAATGAATCATATCACTCAAGCCAACAATGACTCGGGTATAAGAGTGAAACATTGTGAACATAGGCCAAATACTAAACTAGAGGTTGAACATTGACTGTAAAACTGGAAGCGCACACAATAGCCAATGCACAGAGAAGCAAATGAGTATGTTCTGTTCAATATAATATAGCTTATGATATTGAAGATCTACCAAAACTTTGGGTATGATGAATTCAAACAAAACATGGATAAGTTCGATTCAGCAATAACTTAAACATGCCCAACAGATAGCAATAAAAACATTAACAGTATCAGACACTAATCGAATGAAAGATTTAGTGGTTTTAACTATAATTGCAATAGTTTTAGACCAGACTCTAACATTTAGGTCAAATGATGAAATTTTAAGACGATTTCAGAGTGGTTGGAAAGGCAACAGTAAGCAAAGGAAAAGGCAAAAACAGGAAAACTGGAATGGGGCGAAAGTAGAACCAAAACTTGACCATCCCTCGTTGTAGCTTGGAAAATGGAGAAGAATAGTTTCATTGGCAATAATAAGTAAGAATAAAATGAGATTATTTAGCTACACATGGGCAGGTGTATCGATTTTAAGAAAAGGTGAAATAGAACAATTGTTAAAACTACCAAAAATAAAATATTTCTGGCAGTATCTAAAACGACTATTCCATTTTTTCGGCAAGGCGAATGTGGAGAAACCTTGGGAAAAACTTATTTAGATCGTTGATGCTAATTTGCAGACATTCAGCAAGAAATGATCCTGTAGATGGACTTTATGGCGGCAAATAAATGTGATTTAATGAAACACAATGGTAACATAAAGGCTAATCGAGAAATAGTTACCCGTTTCTTTACTAACTTAAAGAGATTTGTCTGAAGATGGGTAGCATATATTGGAACTGTTCATGTTCCTTCACATTCAGAAAGTATTGTACACAGTATACTACTAGATGTATGAGAAGGCTCCTATGGAATAATTGAACCTGAAGTGAACAATATTGAAAAGACATGGTTCTTTGTAGCTAAGGTACTAGCTTACCCTAGTAGACAAAGACTGTCCATTAGAAGAACAAAGTTTGGGACTGAAACATGAAAAGTATTTAAAGATTCACGTGTAGTTCAATATCGCCCTGGATCAATACTTCTGAAGTAAACAATATCTCAAATACAGATTGTAAAATTAACTACCGTGTCAAGTATGTAACGTTCAACACAATAACTTGCCTAGAGAAACTTCACATTTACATACTGTTTTGCAAGAAGCGATAACGTTAATGTTCATTCTCAATCAATTAAATTTTCTAAATGCGCTTAGTGTGCTGGCTAATAACTTCTCACTTTTATTTCCATGCTATTTAAAATAACATCTTTGAAAATATTATTGAATACAGTAATTCATATAACATTCGATACGAGATTATGAACGAACGCGGTATAATTATATCGGACATATACGAGCAAAAAGACAAGACCATTATGGCATGCATTTTATAATTCTTTTAAGATTTTATTCTGCAAGAATGACATGGCATCGTATATTCAAATACAATATATACACGAAGTATACAACAATAGTATTACTGCACTTTAACATTAAATGTTCAAAATAACATTGATACGGAGTTATAAGTCACGAACAAACTGATATCAAGGAAACATACCAAGTTATTTATGTCCTCACATTTTCCATGAAATCTACTTTCGTCACCTGGTACTGGCTAAAGAAGTGAATTAGACTTAAATCAGCCGCAACGCTTATAACTGTAACTTGCTTCATTCAGTCAACACCATTCAGTCAGAACAGCAAACAAATGTACAAGCTTCGAAGTTTCAAGATATATTAAGTATCGAAATGAGAGAAGACAAAACCAAAAACTATAAAACTACACATGTTAGTTGTTAAAATCCTGAAGTTTTCACTATACTATGGTTGATTTTTTGACAGTATGATACTATTTAAATGCGCCCAATTCGTCTACACAGTACTGAAGTCTGCTCAGTGGCTGTTCATGCAATAAATTAGGTGATTTGAATGAAATAGATAACTGTCTTCTTCACCTTTCATGAAGTTATCACCAGCCGAGAATCAACAGGGTTACTTTTAAATATGCCGCTACGACGGTTAACAATGACAAATCAGGAGGTTGCAGAGCTTCTATTTTACTTTTTAGCGCCGCTGTTTGAAACGAAACATTAACTTCTGAATGCAAATGTTTTATGTTGATAGTGAAAAACGGATTTTGAACTTATAATATGACATGAGAAATACAACGCGGTTCACTTGTGACATTTGAGCATATTGGTATCATTTTCTTTTTCTCTTTTATTTGTCCTGTTAGCTATTGTCGATACTATATCACCTATTGTCGAATCTGGTCATAATTAACACGTGCCGACTTCAAACACATGAACTATAATATTTTCAAAGGTAAATAAATCATGATTACTACAAAAATTAATTTGAATACAGAGACAATATTCGCGACTACGTTACAGAATATATACAATTTTTAAAATTAAACATGTACCAATAGAGAATTACAAACGTTCAGACAAAAACCTTCAGTTTGGAGTACATGTAGTTCAAGACGTTTTACCAGGGATATATATTTAAAGCCGTGACAAATATGATGCCACATTGTAATAACAGCCACTGTAATTAGAGGGTAGATTTTTAGCATTGGCAAACATTTGGCTTTGACATTTCGAGCGTTACTGAGAGCAATGATGTGTTTAGCCAACGGGACGGAGCGTCAGATATGCAATATAAGAAGACATTCCACTTACATAAATTAAACCAACGTACAGCATTGAGGGTTATTTAATTGCACATCAAATGCAATCCTATTTACCGCATATACCCTTCCACAACTGAATTTACATACTAATAGACACTTCTCACGTGCTTAGTCAAGCTAACATAACTGTTTTTCCCCCGATAAATGATTACAGATTCAAATGCCACATATAAATGCCACAAGTTGTCATAGTCTTGATTTAAACATACATTTATTCCGATTATTTTCTAAATTTGCATCACGTGTAAATGCTGAAAGCTATATTTGATAATAAAGCCCATCCCATTACAAAGAGAGAACATACAGAGTGATTAAGATGATTCAGATGAATTAGTCTTTAACGGTCTATAAAGCAATGTTATCCCACAGGACAGGCTGTCCTTTCTTAAAAACAAAATGTGAAATGAATTTATAGGATGCAAACACGTGAGAATGAGAAGAGAAGGTGAAATGCAATTCATGTCAAATTTCGATTACGTTGTCAACTTGAAAACTGTAATTGATAATTTGAAAGCATTTTGAACATGTTTTATTCGTCTTGAAACAAACTTCACACACACACACACACACACACACACAAGTGTTAAACGAGGGAGAGAAAGAAGCATGGATAAGAGGAATTTCCAAAATGATAATGCTATATAAAAAAATACAATCTCAATTAACGTAGAAACCCGTTTCACAACTACCTTCGCATAGTAACAAGAATTTTGTGAAATTTGAAGCGATCATATATGATGTGCATGTATGAACTAGACAAACTAATTGCTAATTCAGTAACTGTCATGTAGATTGATATAATGTATTGTACCAAAGTTTCATTAAACATTATATATTTAACGGTAATCATACCATCTATAATATATTTTATGACCAATTTTGGTTACGGAGAGTTTTTGTTACAGGTAACACCTTTTGTCCACCCACTGTGCATGCTTTTTACGCTATAAGCAGCAATTGGAACAACCTAGGAACGCTCGATGCCCTCGAGGATCAAGTGAAGACCAATTTTATATATAAGAAACCGCGACATATAAGAACATCATCTCTCCGGTAATAAAATAGTATATCCACAATCACCAACATTCTGTTAAACATCTTATTATCGTGCAAATGAGTCCCTTGAAATCGTCGGTAGGTCACACGCACACAAACATATAACGTGAGTCGTAAGCTGATTGTTTTTGCGACGCGTATTTGTCTTCGTATATGTTAAAAGCTTGTGCATAATGAAGTCACGTTTCGTATGTTACAATTGTAGGTGAAAGTGTGTGATGAATCGTCATCAGTTGCAAAAAAGACCAGAAGAAACAAGGTATGTTGTTGTTTTGGATTTAACGCCATTTGTCAGAGGAAGATAGGCTATAAATGACGGCCATTATAACTGGTGGAGCCCGTGTCCAAAACAAGACCGGTAATAACCACGTGCCCACAGGAAGCTATTTTATAACATTTCTCATTTACCCATATTGGCATTGCCCTAGAGTTGCATTGGAGATAGAGATATACAAGTCTTCCATATGGGGCTCCCAAACAGAGTCTGTTACAATATATGGTGAGTGCTATACCAAGATATTACATTATGTTGCGTGATAACATTAATTTAAATTATACGCTTGGAAATACTATTATCATCGAGGGTAAAGAATGTTGGTGTTCACCCATATTGAGATTCGAGGCTGTGACTGTGTTTTATGTCACCAATTTCCTTGCCAACAATCAAATCCGGTTAATCATGCAACAACTAACAAAAATAATGGACCATAGCCGCTGATATGAAAATTATGTGTATTAGATGTGATTTGAATTACTTGGTCCCCATAGGTGTCTGCTACTCAAAAATGATTGTATAAGGCAAGGAATTTCAACAATTCGTTTGCATTGCTATATGAATGTCAGGAAAAGAGAAACAGGACTAAAATGTATAGTCTGATTTAACAACCCATTGAATTATTTTTGGAATTGTGCACATCCTATGGTCCTAAAAGCCAAGTTCAAGGATATGATTCATTTCTACTAATTCAAAGCAAATGCTTGTACAAATAACACATACACCCTTGCTATCACAATTACAGTTTGGGTCATTTGAAGAGCAAAATGTGAATTTACCCTTTGTTATTTAAAACATACATCAGTGGTCGAAGATATCTTTAACACTTTTGTCCTTATGAATGTTGTATGCCATATTTGAGAACAAAATGATTGCGATAATCAATATTAAGCTCAAAGAAATAAAGGAGCTTCCTACTCGGTCCTTGTATCAAATAATAATGCGTATGATAACATCAGCTCTTTATGAATGAAAGGGCAAACTAAATGTTAGAAAGTATTTAATTTAAAGACAGCTTCTAGTGTTAAGAGTTTCCACAATACCTGTAATAAAACAAACATTCCTTTGACTAACTATTAAAAAGAAAAGGACAACTTTCACCTCTAAACAAAGAGTTACATGTAACAAGCAATTTTATTGCGTGCTAACAGGTGGTTTTTCACTGAGTAGGCTTCCTTGATTAAAAGAGTTAGAGCCTGAATAGATCATCCACGTTCTTTAGAAAAGCTTTTAGAGGCCTTGTCCTTCGAGTTGCATGGTTGTAGAGCATGCTAGACATTGTGCTTATAACCATATGGACACCGGTGGGAATGCGATCATGAGATGAGTCCGGATTGGCTAACATGGTTTGCTATTTGGCGAGATACACTACTCAACTTGCCAATTTCGTTTTTGCATATATCTGCTATAGTTCCAGTTTTAGAACTGATATAAGTAAAGCTGGTTGATATGTAAACAATCCCATAGACTAAACAACATATAAATTTAAACAATTTTATGCAATTAAGAATTCATGGAATCAAGCAATTTAAAATAATTCTCATGTTAACTCTAGATCAAAAATCGATGTCAGAATTAAACATGACTAAATCTCAAACAAAAATGAAAATGAAATAAACACAATACATGTTCTGACATGTATAACATGGGATAATGAAATAATGAAATATCTAAGAACTATATGTTTTCCATTGTTTTCTTATAACATCAGATTTGAACATTAATGTATATATTGCAGGTTGATAAGAAGATATACAATGAAGAAATTATTTGTAAAATTTGTGAACATGATAAATGAAATAAAATATTACAATAAAACGAATAAAACTCATTATCTACCTTTCCTAAGGATGTAAAATCATTAAATTAAAGATCGCCTAATAATTATCAAAGAAGGTAAGAAATCGTCTTTATCAACCTTTTTATATTTTTAAAAAGAGTATATATGTTGATAGTCCGCATTGTTTTACTCATCGATTTTCATACTCGCTGGATATGGTATGTGATAAAATAAATTGATCCTACATATACAAGCTTTCCCTTACTAGAGCTTATAATTTTTTGGGTAATATGAACATTTAATTTGGTTTGCATTTTCATAGCATATAACATACTTGTGATCCCAAAGTATCGTCCTTTTGTATTTTATTTCTTTATTAACATTTTTATTTATTTCTATTTAATTATAACGGTTATAATCTCCTTCTTGAATATAATT
The DNA here is from genome assembly GCA_028554795.2 of Sinohyriopsis cumingii. Lineage (NCBI taxonomy): Eukaryota > Metazoa > Mollusca > Bivalvia > Unionida > Unionidae > Sinohyriopsis > Sinohyriopsis cumingii. The sequence goes on from CM068837.1 coordinate 38,625,375, forward strand.
AGACTTATATATAGCAATCGATACAATTATATATTTTGAAAATATTTGACGATCAGGTTCAAGAATGAATCATCAAAATTACTTTAATGATCCTCAATAATAACTAAATGTTGTCTTCTTAAAACATATGATGTAGTTTGAATGGTTATTTGACAATTGTTGGTAAGTCTGGACTAAGGTAGAAATGTTGCTCCCAGGGTTAGATATATTGAAAATGTCAATATCTGAGCGCCATCAATCAATTACTACAGAATGAAATTCAGGTGAATCTGGAGTGTTAGATTCTGTTTGGCTAGGCCCTGTTCTGGAGTTGGGAATGGAGTCGTGAATAAAAATGGTTCATCCCCCTCATTTTTGCCATTTGTTCTGATTTGGGTGTAACTATTTGCGTAACCTGAGATATTTGTTAAGTATCTAATAGTACTATATTGGTGTGTCACTTGCAAACATATCATGTCTGGTTTAAATGTTTCCTTATTTAATCCAATTATGAATTAAGGATTATTATAATTAATCCGCGGAAATTCCCTTGCCAGATAATTAATGATTGTTTCTTGTCCTTATTACATTTAGCCTAAATGTTTATCAGTAATATTGGGATATGTTATGCAAGGTACATCAAGTCGATTAGTTTGCTTAGTAAATTTACTGATATATTGTTCAAGTAATTTAGGTAATAGTCTAAAAATAGGTTGGGTTGAAGTTAAGTTATTCTGATATATATTTATGATGCATACTATTCATTCTCAGATATGCTAAAGCATAACGCTTAGCGAGAAATGATCTGCTAAACTAATATTAAATTGGTCGTGGACCTTGTTACCATTCGCGTTACTTTTAATGCCATCTGATGCAACCGTTACTTCAGGTAACATCGGTAAGAGTTCCTTTTCTATTGGCAACGCTAATGCTTATCAATCGTTCTCGGTTAGGGAATGGTAATACATTGTTTTCTACTGGCATTGCTTATTTTCTTATCACCTGTTCTCTTGGTTGAACTGCAATGTTTGTTTACATGTTTTCTTTCCTTATTATTGCATTGCAGGGTGGAACGATGGTGTTCTTTTTGGGGGCTCCTGGATATTGGCTTGAATAACACTTCTGTTTTTATTATGTCCTGCGTTACGTCATTTGATGGTTTAGTGGTCTAGGTTAATTTTCGTTGACTGAGTGTCCTCACTGTGGTTTTAGCCTTTTGATATGTTACATGGTCCGTCTCCATGAGATCGATGATGTCTTTTTCCTTGGTGATATATAGCCACTCATCTGATTTAGGTCGGTGAGGTTCTCGGCAGTTTGCGCACTGTATAACTTGATATTTGCACCTGCCGCCATGATGCCTGCCACAGGTGTTGCCCATCGTTTTTAGAGCATGTTCTGGTGTGGTGTCCCCATGCCTTACCATTGCTACAAATTCTGGGCTTGTTAACATAATCCTCCAGTTTGTAGCAGTGTCCAATATTGCCAAATCTAACAAGGAGGAGTGGGGTCGATATAAATTCTACGAGTGGTGCTGCCGTTCTTTTTCCTTGTTTATTATTCATCCCAATTTCTTATGTTGGCTTCTTGCTGTATCAGTTCTTCCGTGACTTAATCATTGATTGTTTGAAGGTATCCTCTACTTATCTCAAATACATTTTTCTAGATACAAGTTGGTGTAGATTCCTCCAGGTACGACACTTGTTCTGTTCTTGTTGGGCTAGGAGTTTCCTTATTCGTTTGGTTGGTGATGTGTGGTCTGGTGTTACAAGCGGTGTGCCTGGTCAATGACACCTTTATGGAACTAATTCGGTCGATTTTCATGTATTTGGTCACTTGTTGTAGCGTTTTTGGCCTTAATAGTGTAAATTCTCCCTCATGTACTTTAGTTTGAGCTGTAGTAATACTTAGTGCCAAGGTTGAAAACCTGGGAATTGCTACAAGTTATAAATATGGTATGTTATTTGGGATTGTATTTTTTAATATGTTGATTATAATCCTTCGTTTCTATATTTCAGCTCCATTGTGCGGATAATGTGGATTTGCTAGCCATTATAGGGTCACTATTCTTCTTTCCTTTGGTAATGCCGTATTTTCCTTTGGAAGTGCCATTGTCGTTTGGCTGGGTATCTGGTTCTTTACTAGGTTTATTACTTGGGCTAATTTTGGCCTGTGTGCGTCTTTCTTTTATAGTTGTCGATTTGGCCTTGGCTTGGCCATTTTTAGGGTTTTCCCCTTGGCAACATATTTAACCGCCTTTACTGATATTGGTGGTGTGGATTTTATCCAACGTGGTGGGTCTAATGAGGCAATGGGTTTTTCCGTTTCGATGTCATCTTGCTCTTGGTAGTATTTGGATTTTTTTGATAGTCAAAGGATTTGGCTACTATGTAACACTTCCTTTTTAACTGAGTGATATTTTTTGTGCTCCGAGGCCGGTGACCGTTTTACTAGTATGTATGTTGCTTGAGTTACATTGATCGTTGTAGCTGCTTCTGAAGTCTTGAGTGGTGGGGATTTTTTTAGACGACCACGTCGACACACGTTTTGACGTTTGATGTTATGTTAGATTTTTTCAGTGACCCCTTTTGCTCTTCTGTTTTAATTATAGGCTGGGGGAGGTTTATCGATTTACATTATTGATTGTGGGGTACTTAGATTGGCTGAGAGAAAGTAATTCCAAGTCACTTGGTTGGTCTATGTTAATTATTGGTTTTCCTGACAGGGTGTCTATTTGAGTTCTTATTGATTTTATTCCTAGTTTATTGCGATATTTTCCAACAAGTGCTAGTTTTAGAATTTGGTTATAATTCAATTACAGGGGTCAGAAATATTACTCAATAGAATACTTCCAATCAGTTAATATTTAGTTGCCTAGATAGTCAATGAGAAAAATATAAATATTTATTTATTTCCTAATACATAATAGAATTGATAAAACTATGACATTTTAAGCTACTGTAATTAGAGTTACTTGGATAATATGCTTTTAAAAATAAGTAATCAGGAGGTGAGCAGCAGTCACTGGCAGAAAATATCGTAGTGATTTGCACGGTCTTGCTAACTTGCTAGGATTCCGCCCAGGTATATGTCAGTCGTGACACATGTTGTGGGCTTAAGTTCACCATGTATGTTGTTTACCTCGTATTTACCTCTACAAATATCATAGATTTTACACAGATAATTTTGTATGATTGTTGGTTCAGTGGTAAATAAGTTCAATTAAGTAACAGATAGAGCAAGTGGAGTAGGAAAAGAGTCAAGCAGTAATGGATTTTTCAGAAGTACAGAATACAATACCCGAATGTTTAATAAACCAATTTCCCCTACCTTACACAATAATTGATGTTGTCTCCCTTTCCAAACGTTTTCCTAGTTAATATGTTATCAGTTGTTTGGACTATATGCCGGGAGTGTTTCTGGGCAGGCTGCTAGACCTCTGCGCGGGTCGATAATGGATGGCGGGCTGATGGTCATTGTATGCTCGTCTAACTACTTGTCGGGCAACAACCTGGCAGGCGGGCTGCAATGTCAACCGATAGTGACTAAGCGGTTAGAAATGTACAACTTTTGTACACGTCTTCTGAGTGACGTACCGCTATATACACATGCAACACGGATGTAAATGAAAACACCCCTTACACATGCTAACAATACACTCATCGCATGCGAAACATGGACCGCGCGGAACTAAAAGTAACACACTCCTCCCTTTTTCATACAAACACATTATACTACATCCATTACATAGAACGAAACACTAAACCTACCGGACACATTATCACGCAAGCAAAGTTATGAAGTGTTTACAGACACACTTGTAACCCTTACATACAAAGGAGAAGGAGAACCATTTATTGTCCAGTCGACAATCCACAAAACCTCTCTCTTCATTTTGGTGTTGTTGTTGCTGCTGATAATGTTGTTTCTGCTGTCTATATATATCACTGTCCACATTTCCTCTTCCTGCTAAGTCTCTTCTCTCGAAAACATTGACTTGCTGACTTCGGGCATGTGCGACAAGTTAATTTCCACATGGTGGGATCTTTAGTTACTCGCAAAGGGGAATCAGTGCCTCACACCCGTGTGCTTTAATGTGAGCACATATCACTGGTCAGTTTTGGTCCGGACAGGGCAACGGAGGAAAGACAAAATGGGAGGCCCCCTCCCATGACTCTACAGGCAATGATCGACAGACATTTCTATTAATTTTTCCCCATGTACGAAATGTAATTTTCGTCATCTTGACGGAATTGTGAATAGGTGCTTATTGGCTCCCTGTACTGTGTATGGTTCCCTAACCTTTATTTGACATCTGCTGCTCGTCGATGTGATGAGTTGTAACTGCTGTAACTGACACGGCTTTATAATTTAAGCTTTTAAATTGATTAATATCAATAGTGTCTCCTTGTGAGACGGGCTTGATGGGTTTGGATTTTAAGCACTTTATATTTGCGAATAACGACCATGGCTATTTGAATTGTGCCAATATTGCCATGTATAAGTCATTTATTTTCTATGATATATTAATGCACATTATGCGGTGTGCCTGTTGGTGTGGGCTATTAACCACCTTATATTTCATCATTTTGGGACCCTATCTACCTTAATGGTCCTAATTTATTTTAATCATTCTATTTTAGTAAGCCAGGTGCGGTCGGCCTGATGGTTCGGGCTATTAACCACCTCATATTTAATTAATTTGGGACCATCTCTTTGTGAATAATCCTGATTGTTTATGTAGTGCATAAAAACATTTGTTAATATTTACTTATTTTTATTTCTACTCAACCCACCATTGGGCCACAACTATTTTGTAATTTGTTTGCTTTAGATCATCTAAAACAATACAAATTGAAAGAAGAATTCTTTTTTGTAATTAACACAAAAAAGGAAGAAATTATTTTTTTTAAATACACTTATTATCCCCTATCAGTTTGTATTTATATCATCCCTATAATACTATCTCTGTTACGTATCACCTTGCTTCTTATGCGGCATCCCATACAGGCTTACGGCGTTTACGAGGCTGTTGTTCTTTAAACAGTGAATGTTGAGTCTGAGTCTGCGCATCGGAACAACCGGGCCCTATGCTGTCCGATCTCTCTCGTCCTTCATCGATTGTTTCGTTCTCCTGGCCTAATTATTGAGGGGACATATTGCATAGTACCGGCATATATTCTGGGTTAGGACTCGGGTGTGGGGTTTCAATGAAGTCATGACTATAGTTTCTAGTTTTCCAATAAATACTTCAAACTTCTGCATTGCCACCTTAGACTTATTTTCATTTAACTCTTGAAAAGTAACTGAAAGTATTTCAAGGCTTGCAGTGATGCTTAGATTTGTCTAAGGTATGGTTGTGGTTATATAGTGATTACGGGGTATATGATAATAAGTCTAAAAGACTCGTGATTGAACCGCTTTATATTTGTAAAGAGCGGACGAAATGGAATACATCCCTGCACTGTTGCAGGAAAGCTATGCCTGACATAATCTAGATGGATCGAGAGAAGAGATAGAGCACATATTCATAGGGTTTACATTAGAGAGAAAAAACAACAGACACACATTTTCAAATAATACAAATTTTGTTTATTCACAACCAATAAAAACCCAACTACAAATACAACATCAACAAGGCAACACATTGTTTCAAACTTATTTGCAGACTGTGAAGTCACATTCGACTTCCCCTAATGTATGTCCTTTTTGCCAATGATGCACACTAAGTTTCCTAGCTAAATCATAATGTTTATAAAACCATCTTTTGACTTTATTATCATTTCTAGAACAGTCACGATCAAAATAAGTCCCTAATGTTCTAAGGGATATCCAAGACTGAGTTGATAAGGAAAATACACAATATTGTTCTGACACCATGAAATCCGTGTTTTGTAATTTAACATTATTGAATCCAGTGTTCTTGTCATTTCTTCTCATAAAGTAGATGATGTCTTCTTCCAAATGAGGTAATCCATAATAATCAGAATACTCCACATTGTGTTCGTCGGGAAAGCAGACGGTCACCCTGTTGGTTCCTGGGACATGGCAGTCGTCGGTGTTGATGACATAAGCTTGAATGTATTTAGGTATGCGATGAGGAAGTTCATCTTTTGGCGCACACGACAAAATTCCTACAAGCGGTGTAGAAATTCCTTTTCAGAAGGCAATACAGTTAGCGGGTATCAATTTTATTTTGCTTTCGCATGTAATTCTGTGTAATCAATTCAATCCTCACTTTTCATTTGAACAATTGTATTGAGTAAATGTCTGTTTGCTTTGTCTTCTTACTCTGTGGAAAGAGAGACTCGATGTGTCTGATCACCAGAGAAGTCAATTGGGGGGAGGGTACTCTGGCAAGTCTTTAATTCACTGATGCAACACTGCTTCTTCTGAGATGAGACCCAAAGCGTCATCCAGATAATATTGCAGTTTCACTTCTTGTTTCACCATCATATATTTTTCGTGTTGAATGTGACTGGGATGAACGTTTTAGCATCGATAACAATGGTTGAGGGTCAACGCTCTACTTGTTTCTAGCTAGGTGCTTCGAAAAAAGGGAGACTAAACGTTCTTCTTGTTCTGGCCATCTCGACATCAGGGTATCCTCTTCGTAGGTGTATGTTATGTAGCTTCAAAGACATCATCATCTGCTATCTCCAAACAGTCCAAAGAGGAATAAATGTCTTCCATAGCGTCTAATAGTCTAGAATCACTTCTCTCAAGCTGATAATTTATATCGTATTGCTAAATCCTGCATTCAAGATGACATTCACCTTCCTGCCAAGAGCTGTTTAAAACTGACGTTCCACACGAAGGTGGCCAGATTTTATAGGGTGGAAATGTCCCTCGTCGCCTCAGTCTGGAGTGAAATCAAAAGCCCACACAGAGTAACCTTCTGCACAATCGTCGTACGAAATACAGAGGCTAGTGGTGGTACCTATATGTCATGTGGCTTCGCACAGGGACAAGTACGGCCTCAATTAATTATTATCGGCGGAAAAGACAGGTTCAAATGGTCGGGTACACAAGGTCTTACCATTTCGACTATATTCAATCTTGGACACTTTGGCGGGGTCACAATAAAAATGGTTTTCTTTGAGGGTTCCGTTGAAGGGTGACATTTTGTCCATACCAATGTTCAAATGTTTAGGTAACTGTTCTTGGAACAGATGATCTTCGATACTAGATAGATATCTAGCGCGAATGATGAAAGTTTTTACTCCCACTAGTCGTATTGGATACATGGCGGTCGTTCTGTTCAAAGTGTGACTGATGTCGTTTCCCACTTTGGGTAACACTTCCACGTGACCCAGGTAGAATCTGGCTTCTTGGATGATGGTTTTTGATTTTTCAGCATTTTCCGACATTAAATAGAAAGCGGTATTAATTTCGATTCAGTCTCAGTCGGACATCTACACTGTTCAGCAAATACTTGTCTTGCAAACATATGTCAAAATGCAAGTGATCCACCAGTTCTCAAATGTTTGTCGGGTGTTATGATTTATCTTTGGCGGCCTCTAAGTCACTCATTGGTCTCATCTAACTCGTCCGACTTCCCGCCTCGTCAGGTTTCCATACCACTAAAGCATCCAGATGGGTCTCTTTGGCTTCTTTTCCGTACGTCAAGAGATTTTCTTGGTATTCTCGGTATAGGTATGCATCCATGGTGCTACTGACCAGTTTGTTATTCAAGTAAAATTCCGCTTCGCTGAACATAAAATACATGAAATAGTTGAAGAGAAATACCTTATCGTCGGTGTCTGAATTGGAATTGTCTTCCTATTTCGACCAATTTGACTTTCAACTACAATTACCTGCTATTCAGGTCAGTGCTATCTTCAAGCTAACCTTTGATTTCAAATTTGATGGGGGCTGAATCTGAGTCTTTTACATAGGAAATGAGATTAAAAAATATACCCATTGGGATCCTTATATTGTTATCATGATGGGTGGCATGGGAAACATATCCAGTTTTAACTTGGAACATCTGCAAGCCTCTCGATGCATCACTTTTTGTTCTCTCTCTCTATCTTTCTCTCTCTCTATCTTTCTCTGTTGTTTAATAATCTGATTCTCTGACGTTCTTCTTTAGTTCGTCTTTTTCGCACCTTGTCTATGAAATATATAGGGTTACCATAGTCGTCTTTTTATCTGTTTAGAATTTATTCTCCACTTTAAATATCAAACAATTCGTCACAAAATGAAATGGACAATTTTGGGTATCCGTAAATTTCAGCAGCAGGCGACGCGCCATTAGATGGTACTCGATCTTGACACACAGGTTTCTTTTGTCCAGGGCATTGACAATCTGAACGTTGAAAATGCCGGCAATCATTTTCACTAGACGTTGTCCGTTGAAATTTGAGCCTGCAGGATTGTTCATGTCATACGTACGCAGTGGAGAACCACGTGACGCTGAACCATTGTTTACATAACAATTAGGACCATTATTATCCAAGTGATCTAATACTTGTACACTCCTGATTTCGATTCTATGAAAGCCACATCCCAATGCACTTGTGATCCAATTGGATGTCCTAAGGTAATTTGGTAGTGATACAGCACAATGTATTGTTGGGAAACGCATCCATGAAACTGTCACTGGATAAAGTTAAGTGAAATTGTTTATTCATAATTCGATAGTTCTGCTTACTGAGGAGTCCCTCTAAGTTAAAGGAGTGTCCAAAAGAGGATTGTTGTTACTGTTTTGTAGGTGACTGGCGTTGGTCACAAGGCTATCTTTGTTACTACTGGTTGATTATTTCACCGATGGATTGTGCTAAAGGTATATATTGCAACTGCTGAGTAAAATAGTTCAAAAATTGTTTGTCTGCTTCCTGCTAACTGAAATTGGCGATTTAAGCACAGGTTACACAATACGTCAGGAAGATTTTGCAGAAAAAGACGATTTGCGTTTTAGGTACACGTTCTCCAGTCTACACCCACAGGGGTTGCATTTGCAGAGAATAACTCTGAGCGTTCGCTGCTGTTGCTAATGCTGTGTTGAACGGCATGATGGTCTCTTCTTGTTTTCATCAAGCATCGATACAAGAATCAAGACTCGTGGGATAGCCTTTCCATCTCACTTTCACTTCTTTGACAAGGCGTTTTCCAACTTTATGGGTTCTCAGATCGAGAATGCAGTCGATGTCGTCCACGTCGCCTTCATTTTCACATTAAAACCGGATCTAGTTCTGCAAGTAAAAGACATGATCCAGGCACATTTGAAAAAGATTTCGATAACACAAAACAAATATTTGTAGCCTCGATTATAGCTGACCAAGTTAGAGACATCGGGTAAATCGGCCTGCCATTGATAATAAATGCTCTCCACTTTGGTGCGACTTCAGAAAAATGGGTCTGTATACCGTGTTCTAGTTCTTTTAACGATCGTTGCACTTGATATGAAGGTATACATTTCAGTCTTGTTTTGAAAGCACGAATCAGGTCTTTAATGCTCCATAGCGTGCAGGGTGGGCAGGATCGTAGTAAATACTTGCTACAAGATTGTCCATCATGAATTTCTCCAGTTAGTCACCTACTTTTCACTGATACTATTCATGCTCTAGTGAGGTGGTTTGGAAACGGCTTGGTATGTTCGACGTGCCACTGGTGCAGGAGACGAGGTTGGTGATGGCAAAGTGATCGCTTTTTCTTGCTTTCCATTTCGCTTCTGGTTTGTCTTCTTTCTTTGTCACTTCTGTCAAAGATGGAGACGAAATTTTCGTTTTAATCCGAGCTCTGAGTTACTTTCGTTTGAATGTGGGGTATGGGTTCACCACTAACGCTCCAATAATTCTAGGGTTGAATGCTGACTTTCGTTGAGAAGCTTCTTGTTAGCCTTCTTCCTCATGCATCCGTAAGGCTACGTCTGTCTTGGTTAATGAAGATGGCAGTGGTGATGGCGAGTGGCTTTTCATTATAGACTTAAAAGTAGCTGTTTCGTCTAAAGCTTTCTGATGAAAGAGTTAAGACGTTGTAAAACCTGGTCGCACGGTCGCGTTATTTCCTTTTCTGACAAATCGGTGCATCCATCGACGAGTACAATTCGTATTGAAACTATCACATATCGGCAAACAACTAATGTTTTCTTGTAAAGTATCCACGAAGATGGCACCGAGGTCTCACTAATGCAAGGTAGTGACAGAGCGGAGATCATCGAGCATGTTCCAAGTAAGCCGAGTCTTTCTGCTTCCACTCGTGAAAAGACACACCGCAACTGAAGAACTTGACTTGATTTCCTTCTCCCAAGAAGGTAAATCTATTTATGGCGACGTCTCCGTGGATAGGTCCTCTCAGATAGTTTGGCCACTTTCCGTTTAACGTTTGGAATCGAATTTCAAAGTCGCATTAACCAGACAAAACGCACAGGGAACAAATATTCTTCTTTAACAGGTTTATGTCGATGATTTAACTGTGATACCGAAGTAGTTTGCTCAGACATGGAATAAATCCTTATAGTGTAGACACACGATATCACCATGACGACATTAACCAGTAAAGAGATGATGTTTACTGTAACGAGTGTCATCTCTTTCGCATCTGACGGGTTTTGCATCATTTTCTATCTTAGAAGTAGTAGTAATGCCGAAGTTCCCATGTTGTACTAAATCGGTGATATCACAGGGTGCGGCACCACTGCAAGTCGTAAGGCACTGCATCGCACACGACTTTATCATTACCGGACATGAAGATCTCGTTGGCTTATGTCAGTGTGAAATGATCCATCTTTCTAGCTTGGGATATGTAGTCGTAATGCAATTTCGGTCCTGGAAGTGTTATATACTTTCCAATATCAGTGTGTCCATAAAGCAAAGTGAAATGGTTGCGATGCCTCTCTAGCTTCTGGTACACGATTTGATACAATTATTCTCAGGGGCCACTGACGTACAAGTTTTGTGCGGTTCGTAGGTTGAAACTCTAAATCTCCATCTTCTCCAGACTGTACACTTTCTTTAAGCACGCCAAAATACACCACTTGACTAGTAATCGTATACGTAATTTTAGGACCACCTAAACGGTCTCTTTTGATGGTTGGTTGAGGATGATGAAGGCGATCAATGTAAATGCAACTGTCCCCGTCAAAATACAGGACGCGCTCTCCTAACATGAGTAAGGCTTCGTACAATTCTAAACGAGCATGATGACAATTCCAAATTCTTCGGCCAATACAAACAAAATTTGTCTTTGTAATTGACTAGGATCAGATTTTGGCCAACGACGTTTTCCATATATTTTGATTTGTCGTGAATCATCTCGAAGGTGGGGGAGTGTTCTGTCAAGTACTCCGTCCTGGGTAAACACGGTCATTTTGTTTTCTTTCCCCCACAAGCAATTCAGGATGATCTTGGCGAACGATCACCTTCTATTGTTTTTCTCGACGTGGACTAAAGTATTGCCTTCCTATCCTCATTGTATAATTATTCCCTTTTGAATTTCTCTTAGTCGTCGGGAGTTTGACTCAAGGAAGGATAACTGCCTCCTTCTTGTTTGAGTTTCAAAAAGGCATCCACGTAACCGGAGAAAACGCCTTTCTGAGAGTGATTTCCCTTTTGGTAATGTTCTGTCTTGCGAAAGTGGTACATTTAGTACACTTCTAACAGTTCGTATTCCAGTTCCTGAGCTAGAGACAAATCCACGTTGATCCATATTCCTGTCAATGCACGTTTTTCCTGAGCGTGATGAAAATGCTAATTTCGGTTACAAGTTTCGGCATAAGTACGGCACAAAAGAAACATCAGTTTCCTTGGCAATGTAAGGTAAGATGGGATAGTACAAGTCAGTGGGAGGTAAGACTTTGCATGTTATTAGTCCTTCGTATTGTCGAATGTTTTTTTCACGCCGATGTGTTACATCAGCAATGGTAGGTGCACTGCTGGAAAGTGTCGATATTTGCAAACCGAATAATACAGCGAACACAAATCCATGTATTTGATTTCGTCCCCTTTCTCCTTGTCCGCGTGAAACATGTGGTATTCGTACGTCCTGCAAACAAACTGTCCCGTGTTCGAGTGGGTTCACCAGGTTGTAACTTTCCACGATACGTTTAAACTCGGATTCGGTTTTCAAACGGCGGACTTAGTCATGTTCCCAAGACTTGGTATTAATGTTGTTCTAACTTCAAGAGGCGCTGACAAGTGGAATCGTACAAGTACATGTCCCGAGAATGTGTTTCTAGTGTCACGTTGAGGGTAACAGGTCGGACATCCTTGAAAGAGCAACCGTTAAACTCGTAGATGATCTTAGGGTCTTCAAAGTCCTAGCCATCCAACTCAAACATTCCAATGATATTTTAGCCTCCTCAGATTCGGGCATGCTGGATTCATTTTGCTTCCTTTTCGCACAAGTAATGTATCCAGCGCAGATCTTTGACGGCGTATCGACATTTGACGAAGTCAGTAGTTTGATGGCGCATGACAGCCAGGGTCATCTCAGGCATGAATCGCTTGCGGTACTTTAAGGAGCACATTTTGGCAATGGTAAAGGCTTCTTTCAAAGGATCGATCCATTCGTGCTCAATAAACAGTTATCGAACTTTTCCACAGCAACGTCGGAGTGACAATACTTTAACATTGCTTCCTGAAAGTTAAAGGGGTCCGAAGCATGAGACCAAACGCATACACCACCCAAACATGTTTTCACGTACTCAAGGTATATTGATACAGTGACCGAAATGAAAAAAGAGAGGTTGTTGGATATACTTCTCGCACGCTCGATAGCACAAATTTTCTCTTCTCTTATGCTTCTTCCTCTCGTTTTCTCTTTCTTCTTCGTGTTGTTGCTGTTGAATGACAAATGCTTGTTCTGTTTATTTATGTTGTTAAATTTTCTTCAATTCGTCTTTCTGCCTCTCTCTAAAATCCTCTACTTGAGGAAGGAAGGAAATGGTCGTGAAGGTATTTGTACCGGTACATATTCTTGCAAAGAGGAAAGAAAATCGACAAAACCCAGATTAAAATCATTCCTTTCTGGTAGTGTCACCGTGGCTTCTTTGATAGCCGATGTGCAATTACTCCTCGTATCCACTGCAGACGCACTCATATTCATCGTCTTCTTAGCTTCAATCATTTTCAAACAATTCGATTCACTATGCACAGACTCTAGCGTTCCTTCATCGGGTACGTAACGTCATATGTAGCTCTCTTTTGACTGGAAGAGAGTCTCCGTGTTGCGTCTTAATTTGGATTGGTAAAAGACGTACATCCGTTTCGATCCGCCTTTAAACTATAAATACCGGTAGAATCATCATTGGCGGCTCAGTCTGGAGAGACCATGCGATTAGCGCCCTTGGCGTGTCGTCTGTCTCTGTGCTTTTGGCAACGTCTGCTGTGATGGACAATACACGAGTGACAATCCCAATTGCAGTTGGTCAGTATGTACTTGGAAGTCTGAGTTGCTGCGGGTACTGCCACGCTCTTCTTTCTCTTGTAACAAGATAACCAGTTGAGATATTTCGGATTAACAACAGAACACGTTTTGACGACACAGATATATGGTTTAATGTGGCGATTTATATGAGTAGTGGATTATGAAGATGTGTGCGTATTTATAATCCAAATATTGGATCTATTTAACAAAAAACGCAGTTTCAAAGATGGAAAAAATATACAAATAAATTTAGTTCAGTAACCCTAAAATACAGGATAAATGATTTCACAAATGATTCAATAATGGAAAGATGAATATAGTTCACTCAAATAGTAAACGATGCAAGTCTTTACACATAGTAAAAAAATGTATTCGCTCAGATAGCGAAATTATGTCACTAAACAAGAACGGATATACAATCTATCCTTCCAGTCCTGAATAATACACTGGGTCTTACTAACCCAAAATTAGCATACAGCTAAAAATACATGTGTGGAGATGCACTCCGTCACCCGTGCACCATATCCGCTCCACAGCTCCTCCGAATCAATTTCACAACCAATATAGACTCCGGACCCTCGGAATACTATGATCACTTGAAACATTAGACCCTCCGGACACATGAAATATTAGACCCTCCGGACCCCCTGGTCCTTTGACGGCTCTACAGCTGGGTCACCTTAGTCACTCTTGACATTCCGGACGCTAAACATTAGACGCTCCGGCACCTTAAACGCTCCGGACACACGGACGTCTCTACACTCTGACAACACCGGACACCCCAGATATTCCTACCATCAAAACACTCAGCTGAAAATATACCCGATACAGTGTACTAAACTTGATACAGACATAACGTAAGGACGTTATACATGGTAACTTATAAAGATTATATTATTATGGCAATTACAAAACAGAGGTTCAATAGTAAACCTAACCCTGCTCGATAAGACAATAGTAAACAATTCTTTTTAAAAACATGTAGCTTTACATTACCAATATAAATCCTGCACTACGTCGCAACAAGAATAAAAAATGCACGCATTATGGTATGTAAAGAAAACTATAACAAACATGCAAAGGTAAATATGGTAATACACTAGTTATCACTTTAAACCCAAAAATTACCTACCCCTACAGCTGGAGTTGTGCGAATCCTTTTAGCAGGCCGCTTGCTGACAAAACCATTAGTATTGTAAAGGTCCTTTACATGTAGTAACGTATTTATACCTTTAGAATTTTCGTTATTCCTTATCGAAGGCACCTTGCACGTGTGGCATAGGACGAATCGTACTCACGATTTCGAAATACATAGACCATATTATAATCACCCTCGGGTATCGTTGTACAGAGAAAAGAAACGAAACCCGAGTACATGTATTTAATTAACAACATTTACACCATTCCGTGACATCTCTCACGTTTCCCTGTCGCGAGCTGGCCTCTCCTCACATCAGCGACTGATATGTGCTAACGGACCGTCTGTCTCCGTGCCTCGCTCCTCTGCCTTCTCAGCCATCGGGTGAAATGTCGCATGCCTTCATGTCCCTCTCGCACACATCCATGACAACGAATGAAGGGCGACGACTCTTCTGGTGCCAGTGTCCAGCTGTCCATATAGGATGTCCTTTGGCAGCCTTCCATCCTGCATGTGTTGGACATGTCTCACCCATCAAAGGCGGCTTTTGCTCAGCAGGGAGTACAGGTTGTGGTTACTTGCACGCTGCAGGATCTAGTGGTATTGAACACGGTCTTGCCAGCTGATTTTCAGGATGCATTTTAGGCACCGTATATGGAAGGAGTTGATTCGACGCTCATGATTCATTGAATTCACCTGTTCTCATGACAAGATGTGGACAAACGTAGAGTTGTCTACCCTGATTTCGGGTATGCGGCTCAACCTGGGCTATCCCATGTATGTGACATCATCATGGGCACTCACGAAGATCACATTTAAGCTAATTTGGAAAAGAGGGATCTTTGTGGAGAGGTAAAGTTGCCTGAATAGAGTCTTAATATACGTCCGGATCTCATAGAGAGTTTGAGAAAAGTGAGAAGACCAACGAGATGCTCCTTATGCTAACTCAATGATGTTAACAAAAGCCAAACTGACATTTTCAGCACCACTCCATTGCAGCGAAAGATCTCTACTCGTTTGCTTCTTTGTATGTATGTGCCTTTGTTTGTTCATGTCTATGTTTTGTTTGTTTATGTATGTATGTATGTATGTATGTATGTATGTATGTATGTATGTATGTATGTATGTATGTATGTACGTAGGTATGTATGTATGTATGTATGTATGTATGTATGTATGTATGTATGTATGTATGTATGTATGTAATGATGTAATGATGTATGTATCTATGTATGTATGTATCAATCTATGTATGTATATGTGTGTCCGTGCTTGAGTGTGTGCGTGTGTGCGTGCGTGTGTGCGCGCCTTTGCGCGCGTGCGTGCGTGCGTGCATGCATGTAGTTAGGTAGGTAGGTATGTGTGTATGTATGTATGTGTATATATATGTTTTTCCCTATTCACATTTCTCTATTCCCTATCCCCTATTCACATACCTACCGTAGCGCGGATTCCGGTCAGTTCGAATACCGTTACTAAGAGTCTACCCGATATAGGTTAGCCACTTGTAACACTAGTGCCGTCTTTCTGCTAGTGTCTTTTACTTTCACTCCACCTTTGTTCCATTTCTAATGACCATATATTGTCTCACCATATAAAATTTCCCTTGATCATATATATGTTTGACCCAATAAATTGGCTTGAATCTACAGTGTGCAAAACACATATTGTTAAGGTTATGTCCCATAGACTCACGGGTTTCCCCATATACTATTCACGTTTTGCGAAATATGTGGACATATAAAAAGAAAAATTATAAATATATGTATTTGAAATATATTTAAAATATTCTTTTTAAGAAAATATGATATCTGAAAGAAACTAACATTAACCGTTTAGCATGTACTCAAGCTAGTGTATTCCAGAAAGTTTGTTGTCAAGCACATATAATACAAACTATACAAACATGCGAAAAAGTATGATTGACACGTGTAACCAGATGGCCTTAGACATTTGATAAGAATGTTCAGCATGTAAATAAATATGGCTATTTATTTTAAATTTGCGATATTATACCTGACATTAAATCTCATGTTTATTAACAAATACGCACAATTAAATTGCAAAATTGTCATCTCAATCCTACGAAAAATGTTTACAAATTCTACACTGTATATTGGACTATATCAATATCCCATTCAGTATGATTAACTCTCGTCTGAATCCCAAACTATATCTTTAAAATTAAGTAATCATAGGCTCATGCCTGAATGATTAGATTGGCAGCAGGTTGTCGGATTGTTTGTTTATGACAGCTGTTTAATATATGCCTCAGCTAGCAGAAATATCAATTGAAGATTTACTTATATCTTATCGATATATAGTCTAGTGCAGGTGCTCTGTTACAGTGTCGTTATCACACGATATTTACTGAGTTAAAATCTGCACTTCGCAACACATATAGTTGATTGCCTAAAGAAATCAGCAATAAAAACTGAAACACAGTCCTTTTTCATTCTTGGAACGTGTCTCTTTTTTCTAAAAATTCTCCATGATACTAATTGTAGTTATTAATATTATTAGTCACGATATTGGGATTTAAAAACTAAACGAGCCAGATTGAACAATCGGTGTGAGTTTAACGATAAAACGATAGTTTTATGTAATAACGAGCAACAAACAAAACGCACTTTCGAATTGGTTTGAGATGGGGTGCAGATTTACGGAACAAAACTAATTTGCTGTTTTCTTTTTCGAGTATAGTTGGGAAAGAAAGAGTGTTATCACACAGAGATGTATATTCCTTCGTAAACTGGAATGTTAAACAGATTATATCACTTATTTAAAAGGATTTGTTGGTCAATAAATAACTATTTTATCATAGATTTCTAAATTTTAATGAAGATTAATAAAGTCTGTAATGCATTATTTTGGAAAGCCTCCAGTATATTACTGTTGTATTTTGACCTCAGTAAAGCAGAGAGGTGTGTGGTTGTACAATCTTTAATTACTCCATTAATTTGACGGAGTGACAAAATGTTTCTTTCATATCAACTTTTACCAGCTTTTCTCTTCAAAGACAAAACAAGGTAATAATTTGTAATATGAAATAACTAATAACATTCAATAAAACGGGAAATAGAACTTTAAATTTATTACATGCAAAGTTTCATAAAAAGATATTTGTTCTCTTTATATTGAATTAAGACTCATTTTTCATCCATAAGGATGTATGGAAACTCAAATAGCAACAAGTCTATGGGCAAGACACACACACACACACACACACACACACACACACACACATATATATATATATATATATATATATATATATATATATATATATATATATATACATTTCTTGCGGTTTAGCTCTTAAATGTGTTTGGATTCTTTACTTTGAGACAGAAAGGAACAGCTCGTACAATCTGGATATAATAAAATGTGTCAACAAAATATTGCAAGGAAATGAATGATAAAGACTATATGATTACTGTGCCGGTTGTAAATTATATTTAATTTATATTGTATGCTCTATTTTTGTCCTTAATTGAGGGTAGTGGATGGAAGTTGTTGAATACCTGACTTTCTTCATGTTTTGAAGTAGTAAGTAAGATGATAAATTCAATTACATGCTCAGCATCCTTCTTATCAAATAAGGACGATTTTTCGTCATCCCTAGTAGCTATACGACTACTGTATTTGTTCATCATTCAAGCATGCTAGCTTGTCTTACACCCTTTGGTATTCGTATATCACTTTTAGGCACAAATTGTTTCAGTTGTTATACTGTAACCGGTCGAGGATTATCAAAGACATCTTTAGGTCCATTAGGGAAATATATAGGCTTATGGCATACATTTTTTGCATTCCACACTGTTGCGTTATATGTCTTAATTGAGTCACAGTCAACATGTTTCCATTTAAGGGAAACGTTTTCACTAACTGTAAATTCTGTGTATAAAATGAATCACTTGTTTAATGTACCGAGATCATAAGCTTCAATCTCATTACTTTTAGCTGTTATTTCATGTCCTTTTATGATTGTTTAGTAACAGCTTCCTTTATTTCCACAATTATATGGACCGTGTTAGCATAACTTTGTCGACGAACGCGATATTCGTCGCGAACAGATGATCTGACTCAGACGCCGCTATAATACATGGTGGATTACCTATACCAACACGAAACGCAAGAATGTGATTGGTTGATTTTTTTAATCTCGCCATTTGTAGTCGTATTTTCAAACAGAAAGAACTCATGTAACTTATATATTCGAAGTTTTCCAAGGGCATCAAACAACCAATAATACGTTTTTCATAATATTAATGCAAAGTTCTACATCAACCCTTTGCAAATGAATAAGATTGTCCTTTTTATATCAGGCAATTGATTTGCAATACAAAAATAAATTGTCAAACCGGTATCGGCCCAAATGAGTTCAAATGACTCACCCCTGAGTATTGCACTGACTCGAACACGATCAGATTTTGTATATTTGTCTCCAAGAAGGTCAAACATCTTGGTGTGTTCATATATTTCCTCAATACATTTTGCTTCATTGTTTATAAAATAGCGTATGCAAATATCTCGAGGTGCAGGTGCCGTTCCACTTCTACAGCGGTGTATCTGTGCATAAAATTATTATTCCTGTTTATAAGTGTCGATGCCATCGTTATGTTAATATTAAAATATCCATTTAACTGAATTCAAGTTAATGATACTCACTTTGTTATGGATATTTGATTTAATTTAATTGTTTGTAAGTTTTAAAATCTTTTTATTTTAATTACTTGTCAAAGCAATGTAATTTGGTTTACTAGGGTTTTGATATTTTATAGAAAAGTCATTTCGACCTGACTCTTTTCATAAACACCTAACAATATAAACAATGTTTCTGTTCTTGAATTGTGCTCGACCTTAATTCAGAAATCACTGAGACAAGTAAACACCTATATATTTTTATTTTATTCTCGTATTAAAATGATTGGTTTTTATCAAGGTCATACTTCAGGGAAGTGATTTTATATGTAAACAGCCTTAATTTCGCAATTTTGGGGTTTCCAAAATTGAGAAATAATCAGGTCGTTTACCGATGTTTATAGAGATAGTTCTCAGTTGCGTTTCTAAACACTGGGACGTAAAAGAGTAATTCCTTTTCCTGGAAATATTTGACTGTTCAACCAAAATTCTTGGACCAAGACATTTATTTAAATTTTATTCGGAATTCAATCACAGTAATATTATTTTATGTGGCTTACAAAGGACTGTAAACATCAGCACTATACTGACTACATTATACGTCGTCAAATTCCATTCTGGATTCTTCGTTGCGACTCGAATTCATTAAAACGTTTCATTACTAGGACTTCTACAATTTAATTCGTGGATTATTCTTGGATTATTTATGGATTTGATTCTTAAAACCGTAAGTTATTATTTTTTCATTTTTTACAGTGTTTTTTCCAGGAATATAAATTATTTATTACATTTTTCAAAGCTTGTTGTTTTCACTCTTTCTTTTGTTACTGTTTATTAGACTCCAAACAAGTAATACAAGAACTTCTTAAGATACTATATTTGACAATGATCTGATATTTCAATGTCGTCGCTATCATCGTTATTGCAACATTCATATGTACTCAACTTTAGCAACATTTAGTTTTCCTTCTACAATATCGAATAAGAACTAAGACGTTTTGGTCATAATATTTAAAAAGATCACATAGTTTTTATTCTATCATACTTCCTAATGTTTTGGATATGTGTTACTCATTGCATATAAATTCTTTTGGACCTCTTTGAAAAATATGGATGATGTATTTAAACAAAACAGTGATTTAATCGTTTCTGTCAATTTACAAATACTCTGGCAAACGAATACCAGGATTAGATATCTCCATACAATCTATCAAAATGATGCACGCACCTATCTGTGAATGTTTCGCCATTGTATAACAAAATCATTCATTTATATATGATCGGGTTGTGCTTCTTAATTGATACATCTACGATTATTGGCAGGTACCAATTAAAAGCTTGTACATTTGAAGTTCTACGTTCAAGTTAATGTTTGGAAACCATATTAATTACAGCGGTTCCAACACAACTCCAAATGAGCCCCATATCGTGCCAAAGACTTACTAGAAAACCTAGAGGTTACACATCTGCCTCAAAGATTGTATGCATGCCACGTATTTGTAACTGACATCAATCTTACATCACTACTACATTACTTTAATTTCTCCATATCCAAATAACCTTAACATTGAGGTCTCTCCAATTATTAAGAAAACATGTTTTCTTTAAGTTGGACTCGAATCGATAAATTTGTGATTGAAGTATAATGTCTTTGCTCTCTTCCACTGAAAACACTTAGCATGTAAATGAAAACTCATGTTTGAAGATAAAAGGCTGATGTGAAAATATGCGCGCGCATCCTCTCTGTAAAAGGAAATTAGGAAGATACGCCATTTTAAACTATTATGTCATGATATTTTATAAACATATCGATACATGGTCACGGATAATGTTACTTTATGTCTCTAGAATATTTGAGAGCGCTTTGACTAGCCAAATAATTCAATTATCTATCTATACCGGTAAAACGATTGTATGAAGACAAACAATGTGCAAGTACTTGTTTGAGATTTCGTCCCGCTAGTTACCGCTTACCTTGATTAAATAGTGACAATAGCATATTTGTCTTGTTGTTTCAGTGATTGAACACATACGGGAACCATATAACTAGCTAAAGCCCATAGCACAGAGACTATATGTAAGGCAATATATATATATATCGATCTGGTGCTTGGTAACTACTGTACTGAATTTGGTTGTGTCTGTCAGCGTGTATAGTCATAACAGCCCTCAACGAGTTTCCTATATAAGTGAGAATGATCCGTGACATAAAGCTTCAACAATAATCGACATGTTACGCATTAAGTGAGTCAGTGCCTACACTACTGGAAAACATGATACTTTTGAAAGTCATTCTGTACACCAGTTTCGTAAGCGGCATGGAGTCGATTTCTAATTGTCTGGGGAATATCACCCATTTTAAAAAGTCGATTGATCACGTATGTTATTTTGGCTATATCAGATGTTGACATTCAACTTTGCGAATGTGATACGCACGACATAATGCCTAAAGTAACATTTACTTACTAAGTTATTAGATTTAAAGCAATTAAACAACTATTGTTTTGAAAAGCAGAAGAAAAACATAGACGAGATAACGTGGAAATAAAACAAGTCGTGAGGCACATATATTACAAAGAAAACAAATCTTCGAAAGGTTCAGCGTAACATGTTCAACCATGTGACCACTGGAATCTGAGAAAGTTCTGCACATCGAATGTTCCGTAAATATGTTTTTAATTTGTTGCACAGAGAAATAAATGACTATGATTATTCATCAATTAAGATGTAAACATTTCATCTCCGTCGAAAGGAAAATGTCGGAGTCATCAAATTTGGAAAGCATGCATGACAGGTTAGCCAGTTTGACAAACTATCCTCTGACCCCCACACTTGATATGTAAATTTAGGTAATTATGTGACTGGCAACCCAGGCATTATCTGCATCATTTTCTTTTTGCTGTATACTTTTTTAAACATTATGAGGACTACGCTTCCTTTGCTATCATTGTGAGGATGTCATTGTGAGGACTAATTACGCGCAATCAAAGACTACCATCAACCTGAGAATCTGAACATTCTTTTATCTTATTGCGCCTATCCTGCATAAACATGAGAAAATATTTATTTTAAAGCTTAGGAACTACTTTATCTGCAATTAAAACTATAGATAGATACACTAGCTTAAATGTTGGTATCTTATATATAACAAATACGTTTAAGTTTTTTTGCCGAATACAAAACTTCAGGCACTGTTTGGCAACTTTGTGACCTCTTTTACTGACACAATGAAAAATGACTACCCAGTTGGGAATTGAGAAATATCATTAAAAAATATGCATCAAGTCTAGACAGTGCAAAATAACAACTTAAGAATATCAAACATATCTAAGTTGTCAATTCATCTATTAAAATAAAAAATTAGATTCCTAAACATTTAGATTGACACCACGACAACACAAATGTCATAAGTCAGTTTGCCCATGGCAAATTCACTGAAACTGAAGTTGCCTTAGGGAGATCTGCGCTTGACCTAGTATGTGACAATGTATTAAAACTAAAGTTTAAACATTAGGCAGAATACAAGGGGAAATTAAGGAAATTGCGTTATATTCGTTTTACAGTTAAATGTTTTCCCTTTTTCTTTGTTTATGTCTTAAAATCATATACCAATAATTCAAGTTATCGAAAAGATGTGTGTAAATAGTGAACGAATGTATGTATATGCATATATAAATATATTATGGTTTTGAAATAGGTAGAATTGAGAAAGAGAGTATAGAGAGAAAGGTGGGGTAGGGTAAAATACATTCAACTGAAACATTAAATATGTTTCTTCGAAATGGTTCTTTTGATTTGCCTTTGGAAATGTTGTTAAATTCACTTTTTTACACCTAGATATGCTACCAGATCAATATGTACAGGAATGAAAACTGGACTGCATTGAATAATACTGTTTTTCTTAAAACTAAATGATTTGATAACACTGGCTTATCCATTTGCTTGACAATAATCATTTAGTCACCATGATGTCGGCGACATGCATTTAAACTCCCTCTGACGAGCTGAGTTTTGAGAAGGAGTTAAAAATTGTTTTCATGTTTGTTTACTTCATTTCCAAACAATACATTTGTTATCACTCTTCTGTAATTTTCATGGAAACAATCAGACTATAGATGATAAACATCGATCGGGTTGCTAGTGTTTAGCTTGATTGATTAGGCATTTAAAGAAATAGAAATTGCTATAATCATTATGGATGTGTGCTTTATTACGAATGCTTGTAAAATAAATCTCACACTGATTACTGTATTAACATGTGCATGTATTACCTAACTACTTTCAAACCAGTGACATGCATAAAAAAAATCTTTGAGAAGCCGATTGTTTAGTCTGGAATGTTGGCATATAATGCAGCACGCAAAGTTTCCATGGCTGCGTTAGAGCCTGTAATATGCGAATCACACACACACACACACACACATAATATATATATATATATATATATATATATATATATATATATATATATATATATATATATATATATATATATATATATATATATATATATTATGTACGATGTATCAATGTTATAACACGAGATACATTTTTCATTAAAACAGAAAGAGGCTTGCCGAATATCCTTTTAATGAAACATTTATACGAGTGGATTATAATTGATACAGCGTGTATACTGTATATATATTTTATTTAAATCATATACAAATACTTGTATTTGCACTTTGAATGGAGTTTAAGATTGACTACAAGCAACTGTGTACTGACTGAGTGAATGAACTACTCACATCCATACCGAGTGTGTCCGTTACAAAATGCAGTATGTGCCTTGTGTTGCCATTGAAAATCACCTTTGCACTTTAGTAAGATGGTTGTTTTCTTTTTGAGTTTCTATTTTTCACATTGATTAAATCAACATAAAGTACATTTATGATTAAAATATGAAAGAAGGTTATAATGAAGGAAGTATAGCAATACAAACACATGGTTAGCCCAATCATTGATATGAATGCTCATCCCTTCACGTACTAGCGTATGGAAATTAGTGTGGAATAGAAACCAAGCAAAATGATGAACAAGCATGAGGTTATTAAAATATTTTATATATTTTTTACAGTTCATCTCAATATTTATTCTGCTTTAATGACAGTACTACCGACCATGCATTCTCTCTCACCCCTTGGTCGGTTTGAATTAACTGTTACCATCATTAATATGTTTGGAGACATCGTGGGATGAAACAAACGAAAATCCACATACATATACGTTCGTCTTTTCATAGATTTTCGCCCGTACCTTGCTACTATGGTCCAGAGAGAGAGAGAGAGAGGTGGGGGGGGGGGCTTTGAATATTTTCACAAAAACTTAATAATAATCGATTTTAGAATGTTATAACAAGTTTAAGAAACAGCAGATAAACATTAAATACATCACAGTATGGATCGCTCCGGTGGTCAAGTGGTTAAAGCGTCCTCGTCGGATGGTGGAGGTCGTCGGTTCGTATCTCCGCTGAGTCATACCAAGGCATACAAATGTCACAGCTGCCTGGCTATGCGCTCATCATTATGAAGTTAGTGTTAGGTCTGGTCGGCCTGGTGTCAGGATAATGTGATTAGCTGGGAATATCGTGCTACATGTCTGCGTATGGTGAACCAGTGCAAGACATCACTATAAACTGACACACTGCAGATATCGTAGCAATATGACGGAACAATTGATAAAGCTACGTTAACAAATCAGATCACACACACACACATCATAGTACATGTATGTGTAAGATGTGACCGAGAAATTTACTGTATAATGTCGACAGGATTTGCAACTTTAAATTTTTAGTTGTATAAATACCAAGCCAAGTGCACACATACCGTTACAAGGACTCATATTCTTGTGTGTTACTTTGTCAAAGTTAGATTTCAGTGTTTTCATCCAGCCCAAATTCTGTATCTCTGTCACTTCAGGTTTGAGTATTATGTCCTTTATGCATGAGAGGGGAGGGAAAACGGAAAGCAGAAAGGATTGCGATGAAATTGTGTACATTAACTCAATTCATTTAGAAAACGGTGATTATTACTAATCTTTATCGTTATTTTCATACGTAACTAGTGATTAACAAGTGGACACCACACAGTTGCAAGTATGTTTATATAAGGGTATTATTGCTTCATGGGCGGATCACAACTTGATATTCCAACAGTATTGGTATAACAAATTGCTTTATACCAACACTATAAAAGCCATGCTATATTTAATTGAAATGTAACTGACAAGTTAAAATATAAATATATAGTACCTGTTGTCGAAACTATGCACGTTATGTCACGGATTAAAAAATGGAACTTACGCACTCTAGTAGGGATCGACTGGTTATATAAACTGTGGACCATTATGTAAAAGAAGATTGCGATAATTGTAATCATACATAAAGTTCACTATATATGTATTTGGAGAGATCGCAATGTATAAAAATTGCTATGTCCCACCCAGTCACATTATTTTGACACCAGGTCGACCAGTCCTAACACTGACCTCCTAATGCTGAACGCCAAGCGAGGTAGCTGTTAGTACCATTGTTGTAAGTCTTTGGTATGACTCGGCCGGGGATCGAACCCACGAACTTCAGCATTCGAGGCGGACGCTCTAACCACTGGGCCACCGGAGCGGGTGAGAGAGAGAGAGAGAGCATAAAAAAAGATTTAGTTATTTTTTTATTCCTACGTTTTGAACATCGGACATCGATATCCAATTGTTTATGTATGATATATTGCATCGAAACAGTTTCAGATCACATATCATAGCAAGTTCATGATCCCTCCTACGAGAACATCAAACTATAAGGACCAAATCATCACTGTTGTGTCCATGTTAGACATCCGATTAGCACCACTTTAGTTTAGAACCGGCTAGATATCATATGTTTTTCTGTGAACACCTGATGGCAATATGACTTTCTATTATGGGGTAGCAAAACGATTTTAAGGATGCCTACCATGGTGGCCTTCTTAGCATCAGATCTCCACCATTTTAATTTAGGATCAACACATTACAAGATGTCAGTTGGTGAGGACTTCATATTGGTGCGACTATCCACTTAGGAGTAGCGAGAACAATATTGTCACAATGGATGCTGTTCTGGAAATGTTGAATGATTGAGTGACATCATTTTCATTTAGAATCAATTAGACTACGTGTGGTAAACTTTCATGGCAATCCTCAAGGTCAAGTCGCACCGGCAGATAATGCTTCTTTACACTGTGATCTTTACATTGTTGTATGATAAATCCAATGAGCCTAGTTCTCTTAATGTGATCGTGCATGTGAATAACTCAACAATTTCATAGGATTTCGTTGCAAAATACCACCGTGGAAACAAGGCATTACCTGCGAAGAGTAAGACAGGTGCTAGGGATTACCCTCCTCATTCCTCTAAATTATGCACCAATCATTTTTGGACTAAGGATGGGGGCAGAGTTCTATACAGTTGTACATTTCCATTCACTTTCGCAGCTCTCTTTGATGAAATACATATTCTATTTCAGTTTGAAAAACATCTTTAGACCAATGGTAGCAGGAGAACCCCATATAGCTGTAAACTTCAGTTTCCTTTTCACTATTCACAAAAGATGCATTGATACAGTGTTATTTTGCAATAAAAGCAAAAATGATGGTGGTTTGTCCGTACATATGTTATACAGGTGGTACAATGCAGGTAATTTTTCTGTTAATATAAAGGTGGGAAGTAGCCGAGACTCTAGATATAGCTGACATATAAAAGCTCAACTTTAAAAACATGTCACAACGCTTGTGATGCATATTTAATTTGCATTTGTTGGACTTTATCCATGAGTATTTGTTCCTTATATCTAAAATGTGATCTTAACATTGGTCAGTAATTGAGTTTGTGTGTTGGTGTGTGTGTTTGATTTAGATTTTTTACATAGCTTTAACAATTGTTTTAGTCATACCGCTACGATGTCTGCAATGTGGCAGTTTATTGTGATGTCTAGCACTGTGACATAATGCCGCACATGCCCCATGATGTCCCACCTAGTCACACTATCCTGACAACAGACCGACAAGTCCTAATACTAACCTCTTAATGTTGAACGATTAGCGAGGCAGCTGCTAGTACCATTTTTATAAGACTTTGGTATAACTCGGCCATGGATCGAACCCACGACTTCCGGTACCCAGTAATTGAGGTTGATGCCTACCTGACAAAACTCTTGTTGTTGTGTAAACAATATAACACATATTTATCAATGTATTAAGATCATTATAACTGGAGAGAAACGTTTACTAGAGTTCAAATTTAGGACACTGGTGTTCCTCTTGGGAATTCCTAGTGTACCCGCTGCATTACATGTACTTAACTGAATTTTTAGTAAGACACCTGACCTTGTTGAAAATTTAGAATATTCTCAAAATAACATTTAACCTAGCTCTGTTATTATATGTTGGGTTTCTTTTACAGTGAGAGAAGTAAACATAACTTCCTTATTGCATGTGTTAACATCAGTTTATGAGGACTCTATTTAGGTTCATTTCTTTAAATTATTCACTAGAATTTCAAGGTGCTCATTATTACTTCTTGGACTAAATCACTATTTTGGAATTGTACTGAATTGATTTTTAGATATTTTGGATTATATCACCATGATACATGAAGACTGTTGGCACATTAGTACATTCGAGGCTACTGACATATGAAGTTCAATATTGTAGTTTGTTTGGAAAATTACACTACTGGAATTCTTTTGAAGAAGAGAAAGACAAATGCAGTTTCAGAAAGAAAGAGTTGCAGTAAGAGAAAAGAGAGAGAGAGAAGATATGCAAATGGAGTGTGTGTTTATACAGATTAAAAAATAAACAACATAATAAAGACAGACTTTCCAAATGCTCTTATTTTAAGAGGCCAAGGTCACAGTCCTGTACTGAAAGCAATACATTTGTTGGATCAAACAAATCAGTCTGATTGTATTATTGAGAATGATGAAACATTCATTTTCAAAGGTTCTATATCAGCTGTGGGCAATTCTGTTAAGCTCTTCCCTATTAAAATAGTAAGGGACACAGGAGCTTCGAAGAGTCTTTTATTATCAAATGCATTGTCCGTATTAGAGAAACAGTCTGGTCAGAGTGTTCTTATTCATGATGTAAAGTCCGGTTTTGTTTTTCCTCTTCAGTATAGCGAACGCATGACCATTGGATTACGAAACACAGTGATCCACCTACTGAGCTGTTATGGCCACTTATCCAATACTGTTTAAAATCAGTGTATTAAAAGTAAATAACAGTAGGAAGTTGAGAAGAATTAAACGATTAAATTGCATTATAACTGAATTATGCCATTCAGATAAGCATGTATGAATATGACACATATTTCACGGCATACGGTAAATGTTCGTGTCAACAAAAATGTTTAACATAAAAGATGCAACCCAAATAAAGGCATTTCAGTCAATTTGCATGTCATTATTGAATAAATACAACAAGCTGGCCACAGCCTGCATGTTGAGCCCACTCGTGAATAATATTCAAAATATTGGTTAAAATGGTATTGAAGTGAAAGAAAGTAAAATAACTGTACCATTGAGGGTAATCAAAAGGCATTGACAGATGAACGAAAAGACATCAACTTCCATCTAAGGTGGAGGAGTCTTGACAAAAATGGCATCACAGGAAGACATATGCAATACTGCTGCGGCGATACATGAAAACATCATCTTAGTCATATTTAATGTCAGCATGGACCATCTCTAATATAATCAAATAAGGTAGTTCCTTCCAAACGTCATGAAACGTCAAACTGTCAATTTGTTTTTGGAAGGAACATCAAGAAGCAAGACAATTTCTTTTGTAAAGTGTAAATATATTTGAGTAATTAAAATAATGTTATCTTTACTTAATCAGAGAGAGAAACAAACAATGTTTAAGTTAAATATGCTACAATTATAATTAGATTTTTCCCCAAATCCAAAATAATGAAAACAATGAGAAGTGGGCAACAGACCTTTGAGCACACTAAAACAGGTGCTAAATACACGTCAAGAATATGGATGTCGCATAATCTCGTTGACTGACATTTTAAACATCTGACAAACAGAACTGGTGCATAAAGAGATACATCTGAAAGATGTTAAATAAGTTTTGCCTTTATAATATTCAGACAAACTTAGGTTCAAGCAATACAATTGTACTAGACTTGCATTTAAGTTGTGCAATGTCCCATTTAAAAACTGCTGTACATTTCTTACCAAGAATACATGTCTCAATCCACTATGGGTAAAGAAATTAAAATCCAAACTTCTTTAAGTCTAATATGAAACATATGTACAGGACGAACATATTTGTAAAGAGAAGCAAATTTTAAACAGCATGTTAAGATACTGCCATGAATAATTATACTGAAGTAATCTTGACTTCAGAGATAAAACTCTATTTTCTGATATATAAAAATGTACATGTTTGAAATATGGCAATCCTTTCAATGATTCTTTCCATGAATAACAAATATATAAGAACTACTTCACTGACAGGAAAGTGTATAATTCAAATGTCATATTCAAATTTCTTTTCTTTATGACATTGGTTAAATTGTCATGTTTTAAATACGTTGGTTCGTGCTCTTCTATTATATATCAATGCTTAGATATATATGATTCATTCCGTCAATTTCTCATTTTATGTTATTAGTTACTCGTTCCGGGCAATACGATTGTGATCAATCATCTACTAGATAACGAAAACCAAAGCAAAAGTACCATCACAACCGGACGTCTCCTAAGAATGTTGGATTGTCTTCAGCCCAAGAATACACTTTAAATTAGTCCAGTTCCCCAGCTGATCACCAATATTTACTAGAGTGTTACCTTTATCTAATGCGCGCTCTTTCTTCTAAGATAAACTTAAACAGCTCTCCATTCCATTTAGAAGTAAATTGTGCACCACATGCAAAAGTTAATAATTTATCATTAACGGAATTTTATCGAATTTATTACATCACTGCTATTAGAATACTTCCGAGAAAAAAACGAAACTTAGATAGATTGGAAGAATGGTGACATTTATGACAATCAGAAGCATTGGTGCTTTAAAGATAATTATCCTCCCTTGAACTGACTTCGGCATTCCTCGGCTTCTATCAGATTACAACCAACTGAAATGTATATGCACGGAAATTGAAAACACGTCCACTTGCTCGTGTCAGAATTTGTATCTGTTAGAAACAAGACTTCAGAGTAAGTATAGTCAAGCTAAAGTAAAGTGTTATTATCATCAAGTCTATGGATGATGTTGATTATAAGAACGACTGGGCTTATTAATTATCCTTTCATCCTTAGAAACAGGTAAAGACATCATGATATAAAGGATATGGGACGGTTTGACATGTTCGGACACTAATACACTAGAATGCTTAGTGAAACGGGCAAATGTTAAATCATGTAAGCCAGGCCCACATTGGTTTTTTAAACTATCCCAGCTGTTAACATAACATATTGATTTCAAAAATAAATTTAGATTATTTGTTTCACTTGCTGTTGGTACTAATCCGATTGTTCTGTTTTGTCCATGACATCACGGGTAAGCATCAACTCGCATCTCTGGAGTTGAAATTATTCATAATAGTGTTTTTCTGCAATTGTACACGACATCTCGAGTAAGCAACATTTCACGTTTCCCTTGCAATTTCAATTATTCATAATAGTGTATTCTGCAATTGCACATGTCCTAAAGGGTAAGCAGCATCTCACATTTCCTCTGGAATTTGTATTAATCATAATACAGTAATCTGCAATTGTACATGACATCACATCTTTGTAGTTTGAGATTGATCGATAATGGTGTAATCTGCAATTGTTCAGACACCAGGACTGTTTTTCTTGGCACCCATTTTTCTGTCTAGTTTATCTTCAGAACTCTAGTTTAAATGATAATCTTTGAAATATTGTGTTGATATATGGTAGAAATGCTCCAGCTATGCGTTTCTTATATAGATTAGGATAATTAAGGAACATTTTCCAAATGATGTGCACATTTTTGGGGGGAGAGGCACCTTTTGAAAAAGGTTATTACGGAGGTAAGCTATCTAAATGCTAGAAATGAAAATGAGTAGTTCACGTATGACAATCGACCGTTAGAGGAATTATTTCGACTTTAAAAGAAACAACAGAACCAACTTTATACTTGTTTAGGAAAAAAAAACCAAAGAAAATTCTACTGATCTCAATTAAGTATCGGCTGAGATATATTTCCTTTCACACAAAATTCGTTTAGTTTCAGTCTCTATAAAAATATAACATTTCTGCTTCACTTATATCCATGTCTTTACAGTAACACATTTTCCACACTAACATCAACTATGGGAAGTCCACTGACAATGATAATATAAAGTAGAATATACTACTCCGACAGATAATGATGCCAGAGGAAAAGACAGTACACAGTAGTATCAACAAAGGTGGCGTGTTTCATTGTAACAAATTATTTGCTTGTGACATAACTCTTTCTATCAGCCTAGTGTGCAAGAATAGACCTATGGCTAGTTAAGGGCCTTGTATTATCAATTTAATGCAGCCCTGATTTTTCCATAGTTAGACTAAGCTGTGCATACATCGTAGATGTTGTTGCTCTAGTTAGGTAGGTTGAAAGAGAAATGAATACTAGCAATAAAGTAATCTTTGCAAACAAGGCCATTTACTGTTTTTATTATCTACAAGAATTACACTAAATAATATTGTCACGACTCTGCCAAATTATTTTGAATGAGTGTGCATTTTCGACGCTGCAGAAGTTCTAACTTGATGCCCTAAACACATACAATACACACGACTTAACAGAAATAACATTTTATAAAGAAGAACAATGTCAAGAATTTGTTTAGTACATATGGTAGACAGAAGCTTCCGTTCTCTACTCAGAGAGTATTATTATAGCATTTAACCTATTGGTCGAACTACATATAACATTTTAGCACATGATATGAAAGTCTATGACTTATGTTTGAGAATATAGGTCAGTCATGGGTTGTTTATATACTAATCTAATTCTACTTTCTTTCCAATTTGATCCTGCTTCGTCCATCTATCCTTCTTTCAACCTATGTTCCATAATTTCCCCTTAAATCCTTTCTTCCCCCTTCTACGTCTGGACCATTCCTGTATTGGCATCGTGAAATGTTCCTGCAGGTAGAACACTGCGGACATAATATCAAGCAAACATGCTCTACCTTTAGGAGGTAATCGACCCACTCCTATCACAGGCTTACGTTAGATTAATGGTCGGCCAACATTATAACGTTCAATATACAGTTAATAATCTCTTCATATTAATATATACAGTATGAAAAAATAATTACTACTTCTACGAATATGATAGCACGCCGTAATATTGTTGATATATTCAGAATTAAATGACATAAGTAATGAAGTACCTATTCATACTGCTTACGTAGTACAAAATAATGAAGACATATCTAACTCAGAGTCTATACCATAATCTAAAAAATTATTAACAAAGCAACAACGCATTCTGCTTGCTTCGTAGGAACGAATGAAGACGTGCCTAACACGGTGCGAATCTATTCCGTGATCTGCGACATAATTAAGGAAGCAGCCACTCATAATGCTTGAGTCATAAGGATTAACAAAGACATGCTTAACGTGATGAGAGTGTATACCGTATTATACGACATTATTAATAAAGCAGGCACTCATGCTGCTTGCGCCATAAGAATTGATGAAGACATACCTAACTCGATGAGTCTAGTTGGCATGGTTATAAACGTACGTTCATTACATTCTAATATGCAAATACACATGATAACTCAGTGCAAAGATAATTGCAAGTACCTACATGCGACATAGTATCTTAACTCTTTAACGAGTCAATCCAATCCCACTGATTACTCGGAGTGACTTTACCTTTTAAATCACTTCCACTACCATGGTTCATTGTACCTAAAACATGGCAGTAACATTCTGACTCTAAAGTGTCCTTGTCTCCTCGAATTATCTATTGCACTGCCCAAAGTGAATCAAGTCTTATTCCTGCTTCATTTTCTTAACAAAGGATTCCATATATCTGAGTTATATCTGGCAGTCCAAGAAAGCACACAACCTATGAAGGGATCCCTCCCTTCCTAATACATTAAAGTCAATAAATATAAAATATGGGCACAACATTCTCTTAAAAACAAGAATTGGTTAAAAGAATGCATGCAAAATAAACACTTAAACTCGAATTGTACAATATGCTTATAATGTTAACAAAATCTTTATCGAAGATTGATCTGATACTTGAAATAGTTCTGACTTATGCCAATTATATAAGCTGGATCAGATGATTTTATAAATTATTTCGTTTTAATATTCAAGAGTAAATTATAGAAACCAAAGGAAACTACTGTATATACTCACTTGAACATCACGTCCAACAGAACACATCATACAATCTGATCTAAAATAACATAAAGCACAGACCGAGCAGTGTCTATTTTGTTCGGTCTCCTGATTATATCCAATAAATAAAATAAACACAGATCTGCTGGCACATTATGCAACAACACATCTCGGTATTTTAATATGTAAGTATATGTAGTACCTGAATTGGGTCAATAATGATTTACTCTCATATGTGGGATAGTTGATGAATTGATATAGTAGTAATGGCTTCACCTTCCAGTTAGTAATGTAATACAGCAGATATGAAATATATTAGCCTTTCTTGCTGACGGTGCAATAAAGATAGTTCAATATTGTATTCCAGCGAAATCATCTGTCTCTAACTGTACTTCTGTTAGCAAGCGTGACTTCTAAATCAACTTCTATCCAACTGTAGATTGTGTTATTTACTATTATAGTTGTTACAATTGTCCACTTATTGGCATTTTAAACCAAACTGAGTCTCTCGAATAAAAGAAACAGAATAAGCACTGTCCTTTTCCTTCGTTCTTGAATAGTCCGTTTCTGTAAAAACAATCTGTATCGTCTGCATTCAATGTTTGCAACGTATAGTTTTAATATTTCCAAAACCAGTCAACAACTAATGAGGATGCAAGTGTTCAAAGCAATATAACTCCAAATTGTAAGGACCATTTTCAAAAACGGTGAACTATATTACATATGTTACATGAAAACATGGACTCAACCAAGCAAATATGGCAGCCGTATTGCTAAAAAAAACTCCAATTTGATTTCGGAATGCTTACATGTCAACAGTGTTTGGGGCAACATGACAACCATCAAGTACGAAATTATAATATGACGAATGTAATGTCAAAGTTTGTGCATTTCTTATAACCAAGATGTAAGGGTTATTTTGTATTTCAATTCGGTAGGGGTTGAAATGAGCGGAGAAAATGTGCACAAACAATTGTTCCTATATTTTCTCTATATCCCTAAAGGACTTACTAAAGGTGTTAACGTAAAGAGTAGTGAAGGTTATTATACAGCAACATAGAATTTAGCTTAGTCATGAATTAACCTGTAATTCCCGGAGATTCCATTGTGTATTTGGTGTCCCTTACTGTTTGCTACACAAACATCGGTTGAAAATTGTGATTACCACACTGTGCAAATATGAAACTTTATTATGGTAGAAAGTTCCATTTAAAGTAAATTTAACCAAGTCGAATTGGTTATTCATCAATTGGAAATTACGGGCTGTAACCTTGTTCATATAGCTTAACTGCTTTTCTGATCGACCAACTTTACACTGAGGCAGAGGAGGCATTTTAAAGTTGAAAAAGGAAATTGTTCCCCTTAACCTGCATACAGATTGCCAACTAGGTGGATGGCTAGAGATTCTTACAAGATAAATATTAAAATTTCAGTGGAGAGCACCAGCTTGATGGAGAGATCGAAAACCTCTTTAGTTCGATTGAAACCTGCCATGGAAAGAAAGATATAAAACCTAAAGTTATCGACACTAAAACCAACGTGTAGAAAGTAGGAAACTAAAACTCTTCTATTCTTTCTTTTGTTCAATCCTCTGGCACTACATTTAACTACAGTATATATATATATATATATATATATATATATATATATATATATATATATATATATATATATATATATATATACATTAAGAATACTACCCCTTCACTGTATTTGCGATTCAGCAAGAATCCTGCAGTAAATAGTATATCCAGTAAAGTCCTGTATTAAATATTATATACAAAGTCAAGTAGTTAATATTATGTCTGCACGTTTACTCATATGCAATGATATGTGCTTTCCATGTGTGTATGTGTATCGTCATGTCTTGTTCAGCCATTAGCGTTATACCTGTAATCCGATCGACAACAATATTGTCTGCTGAAGTGGTATCATATTTGGCATGATGTTTAAGAAAGATGAGTAGATAATATAAAATGTTTCTGATTATGTGTGTGCCTCTTTTGGAGCGGAGGGTAGGAAGCTTGAATATCACAGTTCTGCAATTAATATTAATTCTTGCCATTTAACATGAGCTCAATCCACATCAACTGAAGGGAAATTAATCATATTTTGTTACGATGTTTTGGGAGAATGAGTTGAGTACAATGAAGGTTACAAAAGAATGTATGTGAGATTTTTGTAAGGATGGTGGAGAGACGGTGGAATGGGGTTACCTCTGGGAGACGAATGTCACTAATCGCAGATATCTGTGAAAGTTTTCATTTGTAGTTACGCATTAACAATATTTACGATATTATTATTATTATTATTATTATTATTATATGTTTTACAAACATTTGTTTTAATGTTTCATCATCTAAATACATTAACAATATTCTTTGGGTATACGGTGTTATCATGATACTCCTGTTCAGAGCATATGCAAGATGATACAACTATCCTCCACTTTACGGAAATGGTGTCTCGCGGTCTCACATTCCATATATCCTCAAAGAAATGTTACCAATGTGCCATCTAGTGTTGTTGTCACAGTTGCTATCTTGACAATGTTGCTATTATTAATATTCCTACTTGGAATGCCATGCGACCAAGGGTTTTTTGTCGCAGAATAGAAACCGACTGGGTTTTTGGACTAAATGAATAAGACAAACACAATGCGAGAAAGATGTGAAATTTATGAAATTAATTAATAAAGAAAACAAAATATATGTTGTAAACATATAATGATTCTCTCACGCTCTGAACATACGACTGACTCAAATCACTCTATGCAACATTCACACGTTGAAAATAAACCATAAATATTAAATCAATATGAAGTAGATATCCAAGAAACCTCATGGACTGCAGAAACGCTTCAAACAGTATTTTACACTACAAGAGAGATTCACATAATCTCGAATATGAACTCCTATTAAGATTCAAAATAATCTTATGGACACAACTAAGATTCAAAATAATCTTATGAACACAACGAAGATTCAAAGTAATCTTATGAACACAACTAAGATACAAAATAATCTTATGAACATAAAAATTCAATTAGAACAACAATAGAACCAAACGTATACTTCTAGACCCCTTGTACAGTCGCACGATTCCTTGGGTTGGCCCACACTCGTATCGGCTTCTCGCACCCTTTATGGATCCACAACATGTACAGTCATACGCATACACGCGTACAGAGGGCATAAACTTGTGGAGATTTTACTGTCATGGCTGACGTCGTGACAATCTTGCCACAACTGCATCGAATGCATTGTAATATTCAAAATGAAGTTTTAACTAAAATACATCTTATGATGTCCGATTGGCCCCTAATGAATATGTTTCCTATACGATGTCTATTAAGGACACCACGGTGGCTATCTTCAAAATCTCGTTATCGATTTTTTTGAATGAAGTGTAACAATGGCGATGGTTTTTCACCAGAAGACGTTTGATAATCATTAGTTGGTCCCAAATGGAAATTGACTAAATCTAATAAAAAGACTACAGAGACCACCTTAGAAATCTTGGTTTTACAAATCCTCCTGATGAAAAGTAATATTGCCATACGATTTTTAACTGAAGACTTCTTTTTAGTTAGCCGGAATGAAAATGGGCTAATCTGATGTATATGTAGTTGCCACAGTGGACAGTTTGAAAATTATGTTCCTGCTATGAATGTGAAGTAATGTTGCCATGGGCTTTACACAAGAAGGCTTCTTATGATTTTTAGTTGGTCCAAAATAAACGATGGCGTCTATCCTGTGTTGAATATGGTCACTACAGTGGCAACCATGATTATATTGTTATTAATATTCCTGTTGAATGGATGGTTAGTACTAATAAAATTCTTATGATGAGTAGTTGGTATTAATGGCGCCACTGATACAACTAAATTGCCAGCCACAGTGGTCATCTTGAAAATGTAATTATTACTGATATTTCTCCTGACTAATTGGTAAAAAGCATGGTGTGTTTGCTGAAAGACTTCTATTATGTCGATTCTCATCTGAATTTTGATATAACTACATCAATCACCATCCTGAAAATCTTTTTCTCACTTCGCATCCATGGTAACTGGTCAAATAGACACCATACGTTCAACAAAAAAATTAATGTGATGGCTCGTTTATACTAAGCAGAAATCGTGCCAATCAGATAACAAATAATAACTATTATTGCACCACAGCAGTTAATTGGAAATCTTGTTATCGCAGAAAAATATTTTTTGATCTGATCTTAAATTTATCAAATATCTTCTAAGCCAGTGGAGTGTCAGTCCTTTTCAATGTCTCGAACTTTTATTTGCATTTCCTGATTTCGAACACACCCAACATTACGAAAATACAACACGAACAGTGCACCCTTATCTGCACAAGACGTCCAGTGTTGCATCCAAGGACATCCATGTATACGTAATTGTGGTAATGCATAATTAAAAATCAATTGTGTCTAACTAATTTTATCCATAATAATTTCAAATGAACTATATGACATGGGTTGAGCATTTTATACCTTTGAGTGAAAATTACTGGACTTGATCTGTACATATAATTTGTAGTTAGCATAAAATTATTGTAAGATTTGTTTATCACATGACAGAAAAGTAACCTCGATTGTGTTACTTGAAACCATAACATGTTTTGGTGAAATGCCTCTTAAATGCAATGACTTGAACAATGAATATTATCTGTGATATCATAAAGTGTTATCGCACCTGTAATATACAATTAATGTGATATATATATATATATATATATATATATATATATATATATATATATATATATATATATATATATATATATATATATATATATATATATATATATATATATATATATATATTATTTATTTATATATATATATATTTATTTATTTATATATATAGACATGCATATTATGCGGCATAACAAAATGATGTGACTAAAGAAATTCAAATATAACATCCATACACAGGAAGAGGCAATTTACACATTGCAGGGTGTATCTGAAGCAGAAACAACATGAGACCAGACCACTCGTCTCATCGTGCATCTTTACCCCTGGTGCTGCAATGTACAGCTGATGATGTCAATATATGAATTGAAAAACACAACCTTCCAAAGTAAGTTAGTGCGTACACCCTGATAAAGTGGTCACGCACTTTAAGTCCCTCAGTATATCGATGCATCTCTGATAATGTGGGTGTGGTAATAGATCCCACGAAATGTTAACAAATGTCTATATAAAAAAGCTTTACAACGAAGAAAAGTGATCCTTGATTGTAAAGCTCCTCGTTGTATTAGGGTTTCCCATAGTTAATGTTTAGTTCTGAAACATAGCATTGATCAATGGCTAGTTCTGAAACATAGCATTGATCATTGGCAACATACCTTAGGTCGTTGAAACTCAGGTTTGGTTCGATTGAGTTTCAATATTGTCAATATATGCATATTTAAAAGTGTATCTGTTTTTATTGCTATTTGTGTTAGAGAAGCTTCATATTATTAGAAATGTATCTGGAAAAGAAAAGTATTTTAAATTTCATTATTCAATTAATTTAAAATTTTAAGCATGGTTTTCACTTTCTTTCTATCGATTTTTGTGTATGACAATCTTATTTTCACGTCCGCGTTCAAAATCTTACGCTTTTGCTACACGTCTGAGAACCTAACTTGAGTTTTATTGTGATATGATAGCATGCTTATGAAAATTTTATCCCCCTTCATTTACATCAGACACTTTTCGGAGGATAGTAAGGTGCGAGGTATTTAGATACGACAAAAGGCTTTTGTATAGTATGCATAAGTTATTTAATATTACTCAAAAAGTCGGTGCTGGATAGTAATCAAAAAGAAATTTATATTTGAGAAGTGCGTTGGATTATAATCGAAAAGCCCGTGTTAGAATACCAAAACGTGCGTGGTAATAGTGTGTTTATGAGCTTCCATCGCAATTCATTTACATGATATCCTTTTTGTTCGATATAGGTGCCGCAATTTAAGACACTACACAACGCGTTTTTGGAAAGTGTGTGAGAGTATTCAAAAGTGGGTGTAGGACAATAATTAAATATTTAGTGTTGGTTGGTGTTTCGAAGACTTCAACCCTTTCTTTCACATCCTATTCCCTTTTCTGAGATTGCACGTTAATTTGTACGAGAGGTGACAGTTTGTATTTCAACATTTCCTGCCCCGCTCTTGCTTAAAGCACATACATCGAGGTGTCTTTTTCATATATCAAATAAGAAAGTGAAACTATTGAAGAAGCCTCAGATGTCGGCAAGTCGAAAGAACTAATATGATTGTTGGAGAGAGCTGATCAATTTATCAGTACAAGAAACAGACACCGAACACGTGAAAAAAGGGAGACGGGTTTGTTTGATATTTGCGGAGTTGATTGTCGGGGACGTAAAACATGAATGTAATGGAGAAGGAATTCCGCAAGGAAAAGGGACATGGAATAAGGGATGGGTTAGGAAAGAACGAGAAGAGAAAAGCACCATGAAGGGCTAAATATGAACTGGATGAAAATCAGAGTGAAACTAAAGAAATTTGGGCTATCCAGTTTTTACGCCAGGTTAGACTGGGCTAAGAAGGCCCAACTATCCTAGCTGAAGACTCGTAGTCTATACCAAGACATGCTGGAGCAAATCTGGTAAAGCTCAATCAGCGTGTGGGACCGCTAATGGGAGAGTACTGGCAGAAATATCATTGGTCTTTTTCAGAGTCGCTAAGATCTCTAGATCTGTATTCGTTTGTATCTTGTGTGAATGTGCTTCGTATGGCTATGTCTTTCCCCGCAAAATAGTAAAATTGTGAACCAATTAACCTTTATCCTGTGCTAGTATGTGTGATGGTAATATAGAATTGCGTAAATGAGACCTTGCTACCCTTATCTATGATTGTATCATAGCGTTTAAATAGGAATAGAACGTGTTTAAATATAAACATAACATTTTTTGGTTAGAGTTGTTGGAAATTAAATAACTGCTGGATAATGAGTGTAAGCATTTCGGATATCAGACAAAAGGTGGGGACTACGGTATGCTGGATACTAATGAATACACAGTTACAGACTTTAGAGGTGTCTTGGATTCTAAGTGTTTGAGTTGGATCGTAGATATCGAAATTTTTATTATCATTCTGGTACGGCTCTACACAAATTTATACATGAAAATGATCTAGGATTTTTTAAATATATCATTCCATTTCCTGCTTCATTATATAGCGATTCCTTCTGCAAACCATCGACACTGATACATTTCCCGTTTCGATATATACATTATTGGCTTTAAAATGCCATTCAAATGGTAAACCTCTGGACATTTTCACTTGGGATTTCTTGTTTGGTTGTATGTCCTTTAGATCTATAATAATATCATATGAGAAAGCTTTAAACAATTTTACAAATAGCTTTCCAGTATAGTTCTCTTCTGGGACATAATTAAAATCAATGGACTAATGTTTAATCCACATGGCTCACATATGACCGATACAGTATCTACGTGGGTTTGTGGGTTTGTGGAAATGGCCTTAGAAACAAAACTAGTATGGATACTATAGATGATACAGATTGTAAAGCAACAGGTGTGTCGAAATTAATCACAATGAAGTGAATATCTTCACTACCTGGGAACCCAGATACAAGCAGGTGAAGAAACCAAACAAGAAACTAATCAAACTAATCAGATGCAGCAAATGTTTCAAAGAATACGATAATATTCATTTTGAATAAGGGATTGAAAACAAAAGTTCCAATTTTAGAACTACTTACGATGACAAGTACAGCTAGAAATTCGACGATTTACATTCACAAACAATAGCTCTTGGATGCATACGTTAATCCAATACAAATAGAATAGGAGATATAAATTAAGCTAAGTCATCAAGAAGGACGTTTGAGTCTTGAACATATCATTTACAAACTTGTTTAACCATGAACAAGATTAAATTGTGTACATATCAAAATACGGCACAGAATCGTTATCATTTTACACACATAGATCGATACAGACATATGCTTAATGGAAACAGTATGACTTTTTAAGCATGCTTAAGATCGCTGGCAGATAGCAAAATAATGTCATGCAAATAATGTAATTACATGCTGTTCTGAGGGCTATATAATAAGGCTTTATTAGAATACAAAAACAAGACGAAAAGAAACGGAAGAGTACAAAGAGAATATAGCAAATACGCACTATTTTAGGAATATAAGAGTTAGATTCAAAGAGTTCGTTACCGAGATGCTGATTAAATCTGACGGCTCTGTACAAATGTCTACATGAAAATGATCTTGCACATGTTTCAATTTCACATTTTATTTCATGCTTCATTATATAGCGATTCTTTATGCGAACCATCCATACTGACAAATTTCCAATTTCGATATATACATCATTGACTTCATAATGCCATTCCCATGGTAAACCACTGGACATTTTGACTTGGGATTTCTGGTTTGGTGGTATGTCCATTGGATCTATAATAGTATCCTCACAAGAAAGCTTTCTATGATTTTAAAAAACGCTTTCCAGTATAGTTCTTTTCTGGCATATAATTCAAATCAATGGAGTAATGTTGAATCCACATGGCGTTCATATGACTTATACAGCATCTACGTGGGTTTGTGGAAATGGCCTTATAATGAAAGGTAGTATAAAAAACATCTTTAAAAAGTTGAATCCACATGGCTCTCTTTAAATCTTTAAAAAGTTGAATTTTTGATGTTGAGTTTAATTATAGTGGCGTGCGCACAATTGTGCATGTGCCACTTTTTTCTGACTGCACCGCAGTCTGCCAGTTGTTCCTGGGGAAGGGGATGGTGCCACCTCCCTCAGACTTTTATGGATTCAAGGAACCCTGATAGTGTGGCCTCAATCTGTGGGGTCCATAAAGGTCCCTACAGTTGAATGGTTGGCTGTCATTAGTGGGAAGGAGAGCTCGGGAACGTTCCTGCTTGCTTTACATCGCTGCTTTCTTGTTGCATTTGCCTGGTGTTTCTTACGAATTTTTTTTGTTATTTTTATTTTTTTTTTGATTTTTTTTCTTTCATCAAAATGTTCTAAAAGGAGGGGGGATGTTCTATGCTGTTTATAGAGGTTCTTAGTAGAAATCATGTATGAAAAGAGATTTTCAAGGTTATTATGGTATTACTAGTCGAGGTGTTTAGGGTATGTTTCCTACGTTATGTTATTTATAAGTTTTTAGATATTACCTCTTTGAGTTATTTATTAATTAACGTTTTCAGAGATTGAATGTTATTTATACTTTATTA
Organism: Sinohyriopsis cumingii; assembly: GCA_028554795.2. Lineage (NCBI taxonomy): Eukaryota > Metazoa > Mollusca > Bivalvia > Unionida > Unionidae > Sinohyriopsis > Sinohyriopsis cumingii. Next base: position 38,668,119 of record CM068837.1, read on the forward strand.
GCAAGAGACCGGAGTCCTAGCCGATTACACGGTTCGTTAAGGACATCTAGGACCGGAATCCTAACTGATTACTCGGTTCGTTAACTACATCTAGGACATCCGATTTTGCGGTTTCCTTAGTCTTTTATAGGTGCTTCGTAAGTGAATTATTTAGTAATACTTTTATAAAATTGAATGTTGAATCCACATCGCTCTCATATGACTTATACAGCATCTTCGTGGGTTTGTGGAAATGGCCGTAGAATCAAAGCTAGTATATAACACAGCTTTAAAAAGTGATGATTCCATACGTATGCTGGATAATATAGGTGATACAGAGTGTAAAGCAACAGGTGCGTCCGAAATGAATCGCAATGAAGTGAATATCTTCACTACCTGGGAAAACAGACAAAAGCAGGCGAAGAAAGCAATCAAAACGTTAATCAAGCAACTAATCAGATGCAGCAAAAGTTTCAAAGAATAATATAACATTTATTTTGCGTAAGGGATTCAAAACAAAAGTTCCAAATATTAGAAATACCTACAATAACACGTACAACTAGAAATTCGACGAATTACATTTACAAGCAACAGCTATTGGATGCATACATTAATCCTATACAAAAAGAACAGCAGATATAAATTAAGCTAAAACGTCAACAAGAGACAAAATATAGTTCTAAATTCAATGCATAACAAATATAATATTTACAGAAAATAGATTTTGAGGACAGGTTAAACAATTTGTTTAATGAGCTAACACCGACATATCCTAGTACTAGAGCTAACGGAATGAAACAAAATATGAACAAAGGGATAGGGAAAGTGACTGCCACAATGAAGGACTCATTGACCATTTCGTAGTGTATCTACGTATTATAAATTTCAAACTGAATATTCAAGTATCAGTTTTTCCTGACTGTTTTGTTTTGAAAACTGCCAAAAATATTCTTCATCACAACAGCAGATCGTTAAGCCAAATCATTGCCCCACGACCACATTTTGCTAATATGGCGTACAAGCGATATGCCTAGCGGCGATTCAGACAAATATGTTTGTAAACAATGTAACCTTTTTAAACTGCTCAGTGGAGTTCAACACCACTTGTGACATACGATTTATCTAGGTAAATTAAGTCAGTAACAATTATAGTTAATTTTCCTTTTAACTAGTACTAACATATAGCCAGAGATTCCATGTCGCTTAGTTAGATTAACATATTTATACGCTATAAAGTATATAGGTCGGTAAAGACTGATTTATGTTCTAACGATTATTGAATGCGCTTAATTACTATGCTTAGATAAACCTATGATTGGGAACGTATCTTGTAAAATGAAATGCCGGTTACTTGCTTCTAACGTTAATTCAGGTCACATTGAGGAACAGAAATATGAAGATAAGCTATGATGATTTAACCTTGTGGAAACGTACTTTGTATGCGGTCAAAGATTTATTGATACAAGTGGGAAGTATTAACCACTGCTTCGGTATTTAAAACCACTTAAAGAAGATTATTGTGATTCCGTGCCATGTAATCACAGAGATGATACCAAGTCAGTTTTCAGTCTTTACGAGGTATAAGAGACAGAATCATGTAAATGTAAGTAATAACGCTTCCACAACGTGTCCGTGTCATGCTCAACTGATGTGTTTCTTTAATATATAATGTATGTCAGTTGAACAGGTGGTCAATGATGTATGATTAAATCCTATGTAAGATTTAAAGAAAAATAAATGAATTAATAAATACTTTCAGGACAGACGATCGCATGCATAGTTTCAAGCAGCAAAGAAACGATGGAAGCCTTCATTTTGATAAATGATGCTCGATCTCTGTTCGAAGCAATCGATTACTCTCCTTTGAACCCTTACTCATATACCTGTCCATTTGACCTCGTCATCAAGAAGGGTCAGAAGTATTTTATGAGACAGCAGGGTTTAATTCGAAAATTATGCCATCTTGACACTTTGAACTTTTCGGAGCCTATTAACCTTACAACCGTATTTTGTCAATTTAAAAACGCGATCCAGCAATATTGCTTGAGATTGTTTTATGAAGTTGAATGTGTAAGATATCCATTTTCTCGCATTATCAAGTACCATAGTTATTGTCTAGTACTACTGACATCCTATATCCTTCAGACATTTAAGTTTCATGTGCATTTCGCTGTAATTTTGGGCATAATTTTATGTCAGTACCTAGAATATATTCTTTATAATTAAATCGAAAAAATAGGATAATTAGATGGTATTGTATCTGCAACAAGAAACTGCTACTAGAAGAAGCGATTTTCTTTCTTTATTTCCAAAACGTTGAACACAAAAAGGACAATACTTAGATCTTGTTTTCATTTAATCACCTTAGCATGTGTTTGTGAAGTTGTTGTTAGCATATACGTAATATCAGCTACCCAGTTCGAGTCATGTATTTTCATCAGTCTAAGACAAAAATAAGAATATGTCTACATTAAAAGCTAATGCACATAAACAGAATAACCACTATGACAAATTGTATGCTTATCATACTTTAATTATGGTGTTCCAGTTGATTGACTGTATGACGGTTTACCAATGAGCTAACATTACTCACAACCCCACCTTGTTACGCTCATTTGTGACCGTATAGAGATTATTGAATATGTTCCTTTCACAAGGCGGCTCAGGAAGTACCTTATGCTCGTTTAAAGTCCAATGGCCTATAATCACGCCTTAACCATCTCAATATTTTCTGTACATACAGAAATTATTAAGCCAAGTTGGCTTTTCATTTTTAGCACAGGATACGCATTTGATCTTCAGTGCTAGACAACCTGTGACAGGCAGTCACCAAACAAGACTACCCATTGGAAAACCTAACTGCGCATAGAACTGTTGATTCCGCCAATTTGTGAATTTATAAGCACGAAAAGCTCTTCTTTTTTATGCCAATATTATCTAAATTGAAATTTAACTAGGTATAGAATCAAGAAACTATCAAGCGATGACTAAATCCTTTGAATTCAAGAGTAACTAGTAGGAAATGGGACAATTCCAAAACTGTGAACATTTTTAATAAAACACTATCCTAAATAGATACGATTTCTAAATGGATTGTCTGCTATCTCCAGCATGTATTTGGCATTCATAATACCGCCTTACCGTGGTTCAATTCCTATCTGGTTAACAGTACACAAATTGTGTCTGCAAATGGAAAACACTCCAGCCCAGTTAATTTATGTTGTGGTGTTAAATAGGGGTATGTCATTTGACCTGTTCTCTTCATTCAATACACTCAGCTGCTCTCAAGTGTCATACACCATCATCCAGTGTCTCACCTACAGTGCGCTGACTACACCCAAATATATAAATATTTCCACCCAACTAAAGTTGATGCTACCATCCAAGGTGTAGAGAGGTGCTTGTCTGGTGTTAAATCACGGATGACATGTAACAAGCTGCAGATGAATGATAATAAAACTGAGGCCATTCTGATCACAACACAAATACTTTCTCAGTCACATCCTTTACCTCAAACAATAAATATCAGCAACAGCAACACCAACATTAAATTCACACAGTCAGTACGAAACCTAGGTGTCACTCTTGACAGTACTCTCATATTGCACCAACATGTCAGGAACATGTGCAAGGCTGCATATCTTGAGCTGAGACGTATCAGCTCCATTCGCGTATACATTTCAGTTGATGCCACTAAAACACTTGATTGTTATATGGACAACGTTCTTTTACATACCAAGGCCCAGCAACGTGGAATGAATTGCCCACTGAACTTAGACACAAAGACACAGTGATCACATTCAAAAGGGCTCTCAAAACTCATTTATTTCGACTGCAAGAACAAACTTAAAGACCTAATAATGTTTCCTATCTGAAATATTCTCAGCATGTTTTTTATGTTTTAATGTTTTTCCAATTTCATGGTGTTTGTTTTTGTAATAATATTATTATATGTTTTTTTTTATCTTATAGGTGTTGCCTAATGTTGTAAAGCGCTTAGACCTTCTAAAGATTAGGCGCTATACAAAGTCCTCATTATTATTATTATTATTATTATTATTATACACACACACACACACACACATATATATATATATATATATATATATATATATATATATATATATATATATATATATATATATGAACTAGAGGAAAGAAAGTTTAAAATTTTGTAAAATGGTGTAATACTTTATCAAACATTAACTTCAAAATCAAGACAGCTCTATTTCGCTACTAAAATTGCAATTTCAACAGGATGTGTTGCTATTCCTTGTTTATGTAAAGCAAAATAACTAAATATGTTTGTTGATAGATCGGGTTACCACCCCACATGCTAACATAGGTAGAGTCATTGGCTCTTTCATCGTTAACGTGCATGAAAGCATATTTTCATTTCAAGCAGAAAATATTGCAAAGGGATACGATGGTAATATACAACTTTGGGAAATTGTTAAATTATTGTAGAAGCTAATGTAATGCCATTGATAATTAAAATAGTTTTATTTTCTTTATTCTGTCGCTTTTACTTTTATATGTTATGTCTTTATCAGCCCAGGGTAGTTGTTTTTGGTTGTAAATTACCTGCATAGCCGAGCTTGCATAATTGAGATATGCAGGATTATAAAATACCGATGCCGCAAAGTAATCACTTATGAAGAAAGATTGCCATCTGGAAGTGGATTATTTAACTAGCCTTAGCTTTATACAGGTTCCGTCGGATATCTTCTTAAATGTAGGTGGCATTAGAATCATAGCATTTACATTGGTTTAGATGCAGAAATATATCTCATTATCTCGTAGATTTGACTAAAAGAATTATAACACATTTTAGCGTTTATATCTTGTTTGTTTAAATTTTTTTTCGAATTGTAGGTTTGATGAAACATATGTGACACCTTAGTCAATAAAACCTTGTTAGATATTTACTTGCAGAAAAAAAATCAGATGCAGAAATTTATTTCATTTCTTAGTTTTTAAATTACAAAATTGCCATCAGATTCAAAATCAACACCGATAACAATATTTCTTCTCCCACTATTTTCATCTCTTTCTTTCTATTTCTCGTTTGAAACGTCCAACGTGTTTTTATATTTTAATATTCTGTGTTGATTTTTGGTGAAGTGCAAGACTTCACAAAACATTTTCCTAAATGTATTGTTTGTGGCTTTCCTTTTTCGTTTGAACATTATAGCACATATTGAATATATTTATGTGCGTATTATTATCCACATAAGATGTAAAGATATTGTATACAATTTGAACATTTTGTAAAATAATTTGTAACTTTTAAATTGTAATTTACGCTGATTAGAAAGTGTCCTTATTATTATCAGATAAATAAATAGAGCAAGATAACCCGTTGGACAGTGCTACCTTTTAAATTGCACAATGCTTATCAGTTCTAAGTTTTCATGTAAAACTTTTGTTTGCATTATCAATCTGAACTCAAGTCACCATTTATGACTTTTACCCTCATGGCTTACACGATATTCATTTCTGAAAAGAATAATTCAAAGTGAAGATCTGCGTATAAAGTACAGACGAAAAACACCTACGATAGACTACGTTTTCTTGGCTTTAAGACTTATCTTTCAACTATAAGCCTTCTAAACAAACAGAACATCATTTACAACACAGATACTAACGATTTCTAACATTGTATGTGAGAGAGAGAGAAAATTGATTTCTGTCATAGGAATATAGAAAGACTGTGTATATACATGATAATTATTTACTAGGTCGTCTGCTACACACGAGTGCAGATAACGCCGATTGAGTAACATCATTTTTCTGATGTGTGCTTAGTCGTGAGGAATATGGGCTCATGTGTGAAGGAAAGCAATGAGTGCCGCTTACCCACGGACCTGGGTTAGAATCCCCGTGGAGTAGGAATACACCTGTATGACAGTATTATTAGTTATTAAAATATACCATCATTTTCAATTTAAATTTAAAAACAAAAAACATGAGGTTGTAACATATCTACTTTGCAAACGAGATCTAGGTTTCAATCAAGAGGAAAGAACCTACCTTCCAGTTAACACCACGTTATTTAACCCATATTATAAATGAAATGCCCCATGTCACTGGACTGTTCATTATGATATCGAAACTCGTGACCGCATTGTGAACTTAAGTCTCGTGCATTTTGGATTAAACGAAACCCTTTGACACACTGCCTTAAACACAGTCTGCCATCGGCACTCACACTTTAAGTGATCGCCTGAATGTATTGTTGCGAATGCAGCGGCAGCACGTATCGTACTAATTTTAACTTGTTCTTTAAATCCGACTTAAACTAGATTAGAGAAAGACGATGTCGCTGCGAGCGATGTATGTTTGTTGAATGATAAGTAAACTTGTATACTTATAATACTTTTTGCTGAATACTGTATCTTATTCTGCAATAGTGCCTGCTCCGTCCACATTTGCAAATGCAACTATTTTCACAATACTTCGTTTAAAAAAAATTATTGACTTAATTGTACTTCTTTTACAATTGTAATTGTCATTTTAGAACAATGTATTTATATAAATTCAACAGTCAAACTGTACCGAACATATCCCAACGTTTGTGGCATAAACTGCATATCATCTTTGAGTTATACCCTTGTCCATTATAAACAGTTTTCTGAAGGTAGGAGGCACCATTTTCTAAAGATCGTTTTATGTATTTGTTGCTGTTGCTGCTGGTGGGTTTAACGGTCATTTTTTAGCACACGACAGGCTATGCATGGCGGACATTATTAATGGTGGAGGAAGAATCCTGGAAAACCCCGGGAAGAACTGAAGTGTCTATCGGATGCAACTTGGGTCGCTCGAACATTTTGCAATATGGTGAAAAACTCGCATAATATGTTGAGAAACCAGAGAATTAATTCAATATTCACTAAATGTTCTTTCTTAACAACCGATGGAAACAGTTACAAAATAATCTAGGGATAACGATATGTGTTTTCCTTCCTGTTCGTCAACCAGTTTCGGATATGTGTCAAGTTATGATAATGTTGTGTACATCCACTGCATTTCAAATAGAACTCCAAAATTGTAAAGCAAATAGATGAGCTTAAATTTCCGATTCCCTTTCGAATTCCTCCTCGAGTTCGTTCCATGAACAAGATTTTGTGAATCTTCGAGGCTACAATAGCCATGTACTGTTCACCCGGCATGGATTATATTTTTGCTTGGGATACAATCTTACACTTTGATGGCCTCAACCTACTGTTAAAGGAGACAATAAATCAAGGGAAACATAAAATAATAATAAAAGCACTATGAAAGTTAACCTTATTCTGAAGAATCATCTTGGACCGTAATGCATATATTCTAGGAGCTGAATTTATGTACCCTCGTATGGAAACTTGCCGCGCCTAATCGGTTACTTTCGTGATGTGGCGTCATAGTAGCAACTCCAGCATCCCGACTAGCATTTGCCAGAGCAAACGATAATGCCGTTTTGCATTGCTTGTGCAGTAGCACATTAAGAAAGGCTCTGGACAACATTTTTTTGTGCAAATGACAAAGTCATAAAGAAAGTATGAATACAATATTGCAAGTGAGTCGATTTCGAAGAAACACCATACAGCGCTCTGTGCTCATCACATTTCTCAAAGAAATGTTACGGGAGGGACCCTGAAAAATCGCAACTCTAGGAAAGGCATGTTCTAGACCTAGAATAAACGTTAGCGCTGATCCAGACATACCGTTGGATATTTTACATCCTATGAAAAGTATTAAACGTGTGAGTCATAAAAATAGAGAGAAGGCCGAATAAGTAACCAAACAATGCAACAATCAATTCACAGATATTTTATCTACACCAGTGTGCTAACAAAATATGATAGCCCAACACCCGGGGCCCCTCTAATTTTAGGTCAGGCCCATCAAAAAAAATCCTGTATTAAATGTGAGGTGCCTGTCAGGCTTGTCAAAAAGAAACTGTTTGCTCGAGGAAACTTTGATCGTGCTGATGGAATGAGTTAATGTATTTTCAAGACGTTGACATACATTCCTTTACACTGAAATTGAAATCTGACTTTAATCAAATGGAAGCTTTGTAAAAATAAGATTCTAAACCCCTGATACTGTAGTGTTTTGAGATAATGCAATTTTACATTGTGGAATTCATAGTTCTGACCCTTGCAGCTGCTTACCTAACATACATTCTGCATATATTTTTCAGGTGGTGCCAACTCCCCTTGCTATTCATTGTATGAAATACATGTAGAATGTGCCAAGTTCTTAACAATGATACAGGCTACATCTGTTTGCAAAGAGTTTGTGAATTTGTTTTATTTTTCCTTGATCACAAAAATGAACCCACCCCACCTCCACACAAAAAACTACAACTTCAAAATTATCAAAAGGTATCAGATTGGTACGTTCAAGCACATATTTTCATGCCTAGGTTTGCCTTAACAAATTGTAATAAAATTGAATTTTAGTAATATCGTATTTTTCAACCTTATCAAGAAATAATCAAACCTATATGTTCTATTTGTACTATATGTATGAATAGTTATTCTTTACATATTACATTCTTTAAAATTATTGATCATACTATAGGGTGTCGAAATAATTCTTTAATAGATAGTGTATAGTCGAATCGGAGACGCGCAATTATCACCATTTAAATGAACATAAACTAATTTCAATAACTTGAGGTAGGTGGGGACAGTTATGCAAATTAGCTACTTTTAAACTTATTAACTTAATTCAGCTATTTATTTACAATAAATTACAAATATTGATATATTTGTGTCAGAGAAATTAGACGTATCTTCTAATCAGCTACTTGAAAATTTGAAGTGTCGTACAAAATATTGTTCCTGAATTATCTTACTTCGTTGTACAGTTTTCAATATTCACAATATATGCTTTCTATATATGAATTGTAGGTGTGAGAAAAGTAAGTTTCGGTTTCACCTGGAAGGATACATGACAGTGTGTGATTGCCTCGTTGATATTGTTATATATGATAAAGAAGGATCATTAACGGATGAAATACTTTAAAGCATCCTATCCATTTCGAAATTTTATAGATTTAAGATAGCTTTTTATTTCAAATAAAGTTTATTATGTTGATACCAAATTAATTTTTAAGCTAGAGAATATGAGCCTAAAATGCGATATCCATGCCTGCTTACGAATTCACACATCGGCTGAACCTAATATGTGACTCACATGTTGTTTGCATATTACCTGGACTTGTTTGAGTGTATATGCAGTATAATAAAAACAAAAATGATGATGCATGTGTTTGGTGGACTCATTCGCGGATTTTCTCGTTAAAGCCAATGATGGTCATGGAGGAGTATATAATCAAAAAATAATCTTAATTATTTCCAAAACAATGAAACGTTTTCAAGGTTGGACACACTGAACTCAAACAATCATTTGAGTGTGCTGTTTGATACAATATAAAGATAACGAAGGTAGCATAACTGCGATAAAAAGATCTAAAGATTTCGCCTCTATTGTTTACTGCCAAATAGGAATATAATATGAAATTACAACATAAATGAAATTTAAATTATTTAAAATTAAATCATTGATAACCAGTGAGATTGTCTGTAAATATAATTCTGGAGTTCAAACACAATTTTTTTCCTCAGATTCTATAGGTTTCACTGTGATCCCTTTACTCGTTTTAATAGAGGAAGCATTACAATTCAAACAATCCGACTATTACTTTGCATCACACAGTTTCGAGCAATAGTTTACAGAAGCATGTAAGATGCTTCTTATAATAATTATAATAGCTGTAGTTCTACGTACCTGCTAATAAATAATGTGGACAGTCTGGCTATGCTTTGTTAAACGTGGAGGCCATCCAGGATACGATTATGTAATAAGTGGCGAAGTTGTTTCGAACGATACAGTTTAAAGTGCAAGATGGTATTATTTTACGCTGAAGTGTGGCATCACTCATTACTGACCCTTCCTGATGACGAGATCATCTGGAGAGATATATAAGTACTGGCTTAAATGGGATTCATCAATAGCTACGAACAGACATCGCGCATAATATCACAAGATGAAGGCTTCTGGTTTCTCTTTGGTTCTTGTAACTATTCTTGCGATCGTCTTTTCTGAAAGTATTTATTCAATGAATTATTTTTCTGTGAAACTTATAGATTTAAACATCCTTTATACATCATCGGTTCAACTGACATCATATATATTAAACAAAACACACGAGGTAAGTGTGCCACATAAAAGTAGTTTAAGTGTTAATACTTACATTACACAAAAAATCCCCATGCTAAAGAGCGACCTTTGACATTGACATAATGTTATATGTGACTACGTTCCAAGGTATCGTAATAGTTCTCTTGAAAAGTGTTCAAATACGGAATCCGTGGCTAATATTTCACACGGATATCAATCAAACTTTGACATCATCAAAAAATGTGTTTCCATTTTACTAAATCTCAATAGTCTCTCTGCATAGTTTCGCTTCTCAATGTGAACTGAACGAACGTTAGCTACAAGAAACCCGCCATTCAATTTACAGGCTATATTTCCAAAAATAGTTTCTTCTCAACAGAGTAAATAACCATATTAAATAATCTTCAGGAAATACATCTGCCATTAATGACCTATATACATTATATCTCACATATATACATATCAGCTAGACACATGGCGACTCCTGTGACATGGCATACCAGGAAATATGATATTAAGAATTGCAAAAAGAGCGAAATGTAATTCGTATTGATTTAATATGCCCAGCGAATCAAATCGTATGTCAGAAAGAATGCATAAGTCCGCTGAGAAGTTTTAAAAAAAGATGACAGAATGTTTATAAGCATAGTTGTCGCGAATCACCACAAGGCATCTCCCTGGTGCGCTATTTTAATAAAACCTGATATGGTGCTGATGCATTGGCTTACCCACTCACTGTAGAGGTCAAGAGTATGTTTCAGAGCAAACATATATTTCAATATTTAGCACGCAATTTAGAAATCAGAATATGTTGTTGTTGTTCTTCTAGGGTTTCACGCCATTTTTCAGCACAAGATAGGCTATACATGGCGGCCAGAATAACTGGTGGAGGAAGAACCCTGGAAAACCCATGGAAGAATCACCGACCCACGAGAAGCTACTGGCAGGCTTTCCCACGTACCCACGCTAGCCGAGCCTTGGACACGCAGAAAGAGGTGAGATGGCAGTGATCCGGAACGGTGAGAGCTTTAGACCACTCAGCCACTCGGTGCCCCTCAGAATATGTAGATACACGATCAAACAGATTATAATTCCATCCAGTTTGTGTATATATTACGGATTCGTTAAGTAAATCAATATATTGTGACACTGTTAAAATCTGTTGTATTTAAGAGGACATTAAACTGCATGCATATTGGCTCACAATTTGAAAACATAAATAAAAACATAGATGCACCTTCAAACAAATGACAAATAGGCTCATAAACGGAACTTCACATATATTATTCTCCTGATTTTCATTAACATTTCTAAACCAACTTGAATCTATTTCGCTTTCAAATTGGACAGATGAGGAAGATCGGTTTCTTCAATATATTATTTAAGTTAGAAATCGTTTTACTTGTTCATGTCATTTCACGCCAACGGATATGTTGTTATAAATTATCGACATAGATTAACAGCCAGATAATGTGTATTGACAATTTCTGATTTATATATAATAATATGTTTGGTGATATGTATTTCAATGCATCATTTTATTCAATGCTTCCCATTTGACTGAATAATACCAATTGAACGAGGACAGACGATGAGATTAGAGCCAAATTAGTCTGAACCAGCCGCACTGGAATCGACAGTTCCACTAACTTTGGTTTCATTAAATAGTTTAAGTATAACCTCAACCTCAAATACTGAATCAATCAATTCGTCTATTTCAAATGAAATATCCCGCAAGCAGACTGTTAGATTTTGTATTTTAATGTATGATGTATATCGATACCCGAACCTTGTTAATTAGTTTCCTTGTATATTTCAACTCCCGACCGCTTGGGGTGAAATACTCCTTTACTTTGGTACAATGTGCACCCTTTTTGCTCTCCATACATTATCAAATATATGTTCAAAGTTAAAACAAATACACTCCACTTATGTGGTTTATGATGAGTTTAGTATAAGCCTTCTTCATGAATAGGGTATGTGAGAAAGCTTGCCAGTAGGCTCTCGCGTGTCGGTGGTTCTTCCCGGGTTTTCTCGGGTTCTTCCTTCACCATTCATACTGGAGGCTATGCATAGCCTATCGTGTGCTGAAAAATGGTGTTAAACTATGCAACAACATTATCATGTATAAACACGAACGAAAATATTTGGTTAATGGGGAATTTTCATTGATGGTAAACAATTATAAGCAAACTAAGGTATATTATGTAGTGCATCTTATACTATTGCAGTGTTATTATATTGATATGGGCAAATGTCAATGAATCGCGATCATTCAAAGCATATTATTTGATTTTTATTTGAGTTTATCAAACTATTCCCAATAAATCTTCGTTACATACACTTTTTGAGGAACGAAGTGATGATGCGTTTATATAGATGTGTGATTTGTACATTGACAACTCAACAAAATCTGTTTCGCATACACGTTTTGTAAAACAGAATGAACGCAAGGAAATAATGTAAAAAAATAGTGGTACAATAAACGTTTGACTTTTGAGAACAATGTGGCGCAAGAAAACGTTTTGAAACAATTGATACATTCTGTTATCAAAATTTCGTTAATTTCTACTCATCTTGTTTTGATCTGTTGTCTGATCATTTCATTTAATTTAGGAAGTGAAACGTGTCATATGTTCAACCATTTTTAATAATTATATACTACATATGGATTTGGAATTACCGAAAAGAAATAATATCTTCAGTGGCTGATTCACAGGTATTAAAAGTAAGATACTATTATTTTACTTATCCTTTCCAAATCCTGTGTAAAATACAAATGTGACATGTCATTAGCGTTCACATTTTAATGGGAACACTGAAGAAAACCTCTATTTTGTCCCATTTAGAGTTGATTATATAACCATAAAGTGAGTATAATGGACAAAAACATTGATTTCGTGGTTGAAAAGTAATTTGGATAAAATACGTCATCCACGCTTCCAATTTGCATTGTTACTTTAACCAGGACGACTAAAGTACTATGCTGGCAATGTCTACCATTATACTATAGGAAGTCTTCATATTAGCTTTTGAGACAGACGATGAATTGAAATGACACTTTTAATATGTATAAGGTGCATCGAATTTAAAGCCAATAATGTAAAAATCAAATTGTCGTATAATCTACACTGATCAGTCCAGACATAAAGCTTTTTCTTTCTTTCAGCAATCTCTAAAGACCAGAGATTTTAAAAAACATTGACCATTCAAAACTTAAATTAATGGCATTTAGAAAACAATTAGCGAATTGATTTATAAAGAAACTTTCCATAATAAGATACTTCAGTGCGGATTATAGACAATTAAAGTAATGTCAGCTTAAAATCTCCAAACAGGAAAGCTTTATGCCGTATTATTGACCATTTGAAAGGGAAAGATTAAGGATATTTAGTAAAATAATTGAAACATAAATTAATTTGTAAAGACGTCTTAAAAGAAGAGATTTAATAACCGCTTTGGCACTAAAATCAATCTCCCGTTTTCATATCCAACAAAAAAGAGGACATAATGGCAGTAAGCATTAAAAGACGATTTTCGTTGTTACATTTGCTTTTTCTAGTTTTCTTATAAGCATATGTTCTTTGAACCAAAAGAATATGGATACAAGTTTACATCACTTTTCTTGTTAAAATTGTTTTCTTTGACACGTTTATAAATGTGTATATATATATATATATATATATATATATATATATATATATATATATATATATATATATATATATATAGTTAGATAGATAGACAAATGCAGTTCAACACTAATGACAACATTGAAATCTATATATTTACATTTTTTCGACCTCCATAACTGCTCGAAAATCAACTTTTTCTTTGCAGAGTATGAATTCTCCGATTCTTATGATGAAGATGATCTTCATGTTAGAATCGATGTGTTTGACCTGAACAATGCCGGTTATGTAGATTTGAAAGAGTACATTTATGTATACGTCTTGTTATATCGTCTTTTCAAGCATAATGTTGATATATGCCATACCTCTAGTGTTATAACTATCATCTCTGTTACGCTATTCATTCTTTGTTAGATCCAAAGCACACTTAACAAAACCAATGCAATAGGATTCCTTTATTTTACTAGTGCGAGACCGCCTATGCACTATTTCTGCTGATTTCATTCAATTTCCCTTAAGAACCAGAGCGTTCTTATATAATAACGCATAAAGAAGCAAGCAATGTATATCTTGAGGACGCATAGTCTTAAGTACATTTTGGATTCGTACGTATGAATTGTGATATATTGTTGACTGTGCAAGCTGGCTTTACCTTTGAAATGCAGTAAACTGAAAAACTGCGTTGTGCCATTCGCATAAATGTTTAAATTTAATGTTTATCTAAGGTGGCTACACTCAGGCTGAAAAAAAATCATATTTTGTAATTGTTTATGCTCTGTAATATTATTGTGAACTTTATCGTCGTTTAGTACAACTTTGCATTCGTTTTATATTTTTTGTCTTAAATGTCACCCGAGATTATTTGTCAATGTTGTTGTGCTCTCAGAGCAGAATTATACAATGCGTAACGCTATAATCATGTATTCATATTTATTAGAATTCTTTAGGATTAAAAGTTGACGGTTTATGGTTCATTCTGCAGCCTCATTCGTTTCAACAACAACACATACGGCAGCTGGTATCTCCTCTGTCTAAACGTAAGGTGAGCCTATGATTTACCTTCTCTGTTACAACACTTACGTCGTCATATGCTTCCTCTTATCATTTCGGTTCCACCTTAGTGACTGGCTATCCAGAAAGAAGTAAAGCACATAAAAACGTTCAGCGGAAACGGATATGAAAGGATTGACATTAACATTCCGAGTCAAAACTGCAAATTTTATAATACCTAAAAATAACAAAATTTGGTTCACCATAAGCAGTCTTGTTTTCAAAATCGACATTTCTAGTTCTCACTCACATGTATATGTGTAGTTGTACAACTATCTCAAGTCAGCCAAATACACGTGGACTGTAACGTAATTGATGAGCCTACCAATATACCACTGCTGCAAAATTTAGTGAAATTTTCTTTATGCACCAATATGATACTATATAATACACAAATACAGGAAAACACTAATGTACGGTTCATATATACATAACCTAGAGTACGTATTACAATCGCGCTTTCTCTCTGAAACACACCATTCAGAGCAGATACGTTGTAAACGTCTCCTGTAGTTGTCAGTTTCATGTTTAAGAAAGAACCTACACACAGATAAAATGGACATATATGGTAATATCTTACTGGCTTCATTCATATTGCCTATTCATCATGTATGTACCATTTTTACTGTCTCCGATTACTGCTATAGTTTTGCAAACGTGTTTACTATCAATTTAAGCTATATTTATAGGTTACTGCATTTGTATGGGAAAATATGAATGAGTTTTTTGGATGGAATACTGCACGAACTTGTGAGTGCAGTATATCCGTCATACAAAACGAGTTCGTATTTTCCCATGCAAATGCAGTAACCTTGTTATTATATGCTCATTTCTTTATTCTACCTAAGGTTTAATTATATAAACAAAATACACTTCAAGAAACAACGTAAATGAATGAATGCCGTATTCCAAACTAAATACACAAGCGCAGATTTGACATTACAGAATGACATCATTATTAATGTGCACATAACTCCGCCCAAATAAATTTGAACTAAGTCGCAACTGTTCCATTTGATCTGGAATGCATATATTTTGGTATTTTGTTTCGATTCGACGAAAGTTTGTGATTTTGGACTGGATTCATCTGTGCAAATTATACGTGAAATACATCGGATTGAAGTGGCGCGGGAGAAGCGTGTTTACGTCTGCAAATGTGTCTGTTTCTGTCATTGAATGTTTGAAATCACAATGTGGGAAAAATATGAAGTCTTTCAATTGCAGTTATCAAAAGGACGCTAAGGAATTTAATGCTTATTTCATTTTGAGTGCAATAAGGAGGATGCAATTGCACTTATCATCGAAATTACATCACAATTTCTAAATGTGTAATCCAGATTGAAAACCGATGACATGGCTCATGTAATTCGGATTTGCAGAATTAAGACAATACATTTTGAGGAAATTCAGGATGTAAAACTGTAAGTATATTATATTTTGCCATTCTTCTCACCAGCTAAAGAAAACATTATATGCCTTGTCACTTGTATGTTATTTGTAATGACCTAATCTTCCGTCATTTATGTAATGTAGCTAGCCTAAATCAGAAACATTGTATCAACGCGGAATTTGCCAAAACAGCTGGGGTATTTTTTTGCAGTCCACGAAACATGTTTTAGTTCATTAAGAAACAAATTTAAACAACCACAACGTAAAGAGCCTCTTAAGAGTGCACATGATTTGTTTACAAATCAAAAGTGCTGGCGTCTGAGTCCATTGTTTGTTTACAATAGAAAGTAGTTCCTTTATTCACGTGAATGCTATATGTGTAGTGTCGCGCGCGTTCAGTATCGGGGAATATTTAATGATTCTGACAATGTAAAGTTAACGGGGAAACAAATGAGCATATAATAAAATTTGTTATTGGTTGAAATTCTAGTTTACACATATTCATCAATGTTTGCGTTGATTTTAGTATTGACTGTTGGAGATAACAGAAGCCAAAGACTTTGTCCTTTCAATAACATAATTTTACATTGAAAGGACGTTATTCTCACATGGTCATATGACTGGCAATTGACGTTGTCTTTGTAGATGATGATTGCAGATATTTACTTTGACTTCGTATTCCATAACGCTTTATTTACAAAAGATAGCGGTAGGATTGCAGACAGATATACATTTTACATGATATATTCCTGTTTTACTTATAGGATCGTGAACATATGTCTCCTACATTTATTTATACTGACTTCAGTCTCTATCTGTGCACAATACATTAGCATTTTGTTCATGGTGATTTTTGTCAGCCTGCTGGGGAACATAGCACGGCCATTTTATATAATCTTGAAAATACGACCCTGAACAAAAATGTATGCCTGATGCGTCCTCGGCAAAGTTGTTAGTATTAGCATTCATGTCCTCTTCAGCCTTTGGAAAACTTTCTATACATTTCTACATTTCATGTTTATTGACTATCATATGGTTAGCTTGATTCGAAAATGTAGTGGATATAATAATGTCTGCCTTATAGACCAGTTTCGTTCAACATCGACTCTTGTCAGATACAGCCATTCAAATCAATATCGGACTAGATACAGCTAGAACAAGTGAACATTTCTCTTGTTTCATACACGTTTGCCCTTAGGACCATGAAGAAGACAAATGTGTAGATCTATTCCTAGTAGTATGTGTGTGCGCTTGTTTTAAGAAGTGCGGGTGTTATCATTTAGTGTAGAATATACATTTTCTACTCAGTAAAGGTACCGATTTTTCCGTCTCTTCTTTCAAATTGGAAAATTACATACAGTCATTTTTTGATTCTTTATTACCATAATCTTATGCTTGGCAGGAGCTAATTGTTCCTCGAGGTTTCCTGGTTTCTCTTTAACGCCAATAGCCGATAACAAAGCTCTTATAGCGATGATAGATTATAAAACTTTTTTTTAAATCGGATATGTCGAACTATGTCTTATGCTCGTAGGAAAGAATTTCACACTCAGAAAACCAATCATTATTTTTTAAAATTAGTATGAACCACTTCTAACCTGTGCACGTTCAGAGAGGTGGCTAAGTCATAATACCGATATATATATATATATATATATATATATATATATATATATATATATATATATATATATATATATATATATATATATATATATATATATATATATATATATATATATATATATATATATATATATATATATATATATATATATATATATATATATATATATGTATATATATATATATATATATATATATATATATATATATATATATATATATATATATATATGTGTGTGTGTGTGTGTGTGTGTGTGTGTGTTTAGCCCTGTACTCATGGGAAATGAATTATTTGTTGAATTGTTCAATGATTCAAGCCACCCACTCTTTTCTATTACTTGTTTAAATATTCGAAATATGATACGATTTATATATATATATATATATATATATATATATATATATATATATATATATATATATATATATATATATATATATATATATATATATATATATATATATATATATGTGTGTGTGTGTGTGTGTGTGTGTGTGTGTGTGTGTGTTTATATTTGATGACGACACTTGATTCTGCAAATTTATATGATTGACATGAACTTGGATAACATCGAAACTTATCTGCGTCGCTGCCATTAATTGTCTTTCAGTTATTGTGATTAATTATCAAACCTTGACTAACACCTGCCGTCGTCTATGATGGTATAACCGACCAAGATTTAATCCATTACTTGGCGTTCGCTACTGCTTGTGAAGATTTATGCCAAAACAGTATACTCGTTTAACACATCACACAAACGTCATGTCAGAAAGTTAAATTACAAGAACACATTTTCTCTTTAAGCTCTAAAAGGAAACAAGTAGTAGTAGTTGTAGTAGTAGTAGTAATAGTTGTATCTCATGTGGCTGTGGTGTGTCATATATGCTCAATGTATTCTCTCACCCCACGCAAGATCATACTGATGAAGCAAACCTATCTGCTTACCAGTACGAACTGGGATCGCTATTAAGGTGTAGAGGCACTAGAGCTTTAGCAACAATTAGATTTATTGGATAAAAGTAGAATGTTGATTTAAACGAATGTATTTTCATTTGAGGAAACGTCTCGTTGTGTGTGTTCTTTTTTCTTCTTCTTGTGATACCTAAATTCGCTTGGCACTTTACATTCATCATTGAACATACATACATACATACATACATGCATACATACATACATACTTACATACGTACATACTGGTTTGAAAAAGAACATTTTTCTTAATTACAATTGTTGTTTGGTTACCTACGTTTTACTCTATATATTTTACATTTTGTTCCTATTTTACACATTCCGCTTTTTGGGAGACGGGCGGGCAGCGGTGCCAGTTAACAGTTTCTTTTGAGCACAAATATCATACAACAATGTACTGTAGATAGCAAAATCGTTTAGACGTAAATTATGCGTAAACTGACATACTTCCTCCACCTATTGTTCCACCTCTGACTATGACGATATATGTGGACCATGTATTAGATTGTAGCTACTGTATTATCAGAATGAAGAAGTAATTGTTTGCAAATGGACTTCTTTTCTGCAAATTAAGTTTTAAAAATAAAAGATTTTATATTGAATACCACATATGACATGTTTATTTTTAACAAGGAAAACAAATCAATCTGAATTTTAAAGTCTAATAAGGCATTTAAGAAAATAACAAAATGTTCCTTTGATCATGTCACTGTTAAGCGCGTGTAGCAATATTGAATTAATGGAAACACAAGGTTTCATGAAGTGCAATTTTCAAATGGCCACACAACAATATATTTTTTGGCCATGGCATGTTGAAATGTTTTTCTTTATGTTAATTGTATTGATCGTACATCTGGAAAAAGATAGTGCTATGTGAACGTGGAAATGTTACTTTAAAGTCGCATAAAGCTCCTATAAAATGTCAACATGTATCTTACCCACTTAATTTTTTTGGTCTGAAACTAACCATTGGTGGTGGGGAGGAAAGGACATAAAAACAGACATTGTCATCTATCAATTTAATCAATGGTGAGCATTAATTATCCGCATAATTATGTTACTAATTATATGCAGGTATTTCATCCAAGAATCTTCGTGGATGATGGCTGACAGAATAATGCTTGAAATACGCCCTCTTCAATTTCTGTATTGAACAGTTCAAATGGTAAAACAGTTTCATTCCAAGTCCATTCTCGTTTCATAATCAATCCATTCGTTTTTAAATTCTGAAATACAAATTAAGATTAGCATTTCCTAATTTATAAACATTATTATATACAATCTTTAACCTTAATATTTCATATTTCGCTGAAATAGGTCCGAGCGAATTCGTAACGAAATAAATGATATGTGGATAATACACGCGCTTCGTACAAAACACATAACTATTACAGTTCGTACAACTCATAACTAAGAATGATATCTTCATCTGTAGTTGTGAATTTGTACGTGAGCTTCCGAAACTGTAGTTAAGAGAACCACCTTTTGCAATAGCATACAAAGCAACAGCAATAATTCCTTACATTCTCAAATAGAGTAGCCTGAGTACATGTAATTTAATCCTTAGTATTGGTCATGGAGCTTTAGATAAATCTAAATCTTCAAAGAGAACTGAGCAGATATGGATGCCGTCAAGTGCCACATGTAACTAAAGATCTTATTTTCAATAGACAATTAAATATTTTTAAAAATAAACGATGTTAAGTAGAAATTTGAATTCGTTGATTGAAAACTAGATGAACTAGACGATTTGTTTTTCACCTGGGGCTTGTTAATGCTAATATAACCTGCAGTATTGTATCCAAAGATAGACTCCTTAGTAACTCCATGACAATCTTGGATGGTTACATGTACACATACCACTCTTTAGTACATATATCGAATGAGTGGTGTTGCTCTTTATGCTCATTCAAACAGTCTTGAAATCATGATATAATTTTATCTAAGTTTGGAAACTTCATTGACCTGCAGACCATGGGCATATAATTGGTGACACTTAACAGAGCGAAATATAATAAGTATCATGCAGGATTTATTCATATGATTTTAAAAGACATCAAATTCAAATCATAAAAACGATTCGTCTTGAAGTAGAAATGATCTAATCACAACTTTTCGATTCCAACTCGGGTCACATTTCCCCTTATCAAAGCATTTAAAGCAGTATCCGTTGCATAAATAAATAGCAGCATTCCTCTAAAATCTTTATTACCATTCAGTCTTCGATCCACTTCTTAATAGGTCGATATAGATGGCTGATGCACGTTTCTTACCACGGTTTATGACATATCATTCAGCTATCGTTTATAGATATGTTTTTTCAAAGTTTCCAGTAGGAAAATGATACTAGAAATTTAGTTCTTTACTATTGATGGATATTAATAACGTTTACGTCACCACAACGTGTGTAGCTGACGCTGCAAATGAATATTAAATAGGGAGAAATAAAGAGGACTCTCGTCATGTTTCACTTTCCTATAATTATCAAATGTTTGTTCTTTGATATTTCGAAAATGAAAAAGATATCTGATAGTAGAGATTATTATATTAGTAAAACAAAAGGGAAACGAAATAAATTAAAGACAATTGAACATGAAATATTAGAAATTTAAGGGGATTGTCAGATAACATGTATTGGGAAGCTCTTAAATATTTAGAAGAAGAAAAATTTAAATTTAGGAAATAATGTTAGGAAATGGGATATATCATACAGGAATGTATCCGACCAAATAGATAGCTTAGAAGCGTAAAATAAGTTATATGTGCAATTATACAAAATTAGAATTGATCAGCTAGATGTCAACGATATTCAAGCAACACAAACTATATTGTTTAATCACAAATTAGTCAAGAAGAAAGAAAATATTTTCATTGGTATTCTTACTAATAAATGCACTTTTAGCCAAAAGAATGTTGAAAGCTTGTTCTGTATTGCTTACGATGAGTTACTATCTAAAGCAGGTACAATGACCCGACCAGATTAATGTTATATTACTTAGTTTTCCAGTCTGTTGTTTCTTATGATGTCATTACTCATTGCTAGAAAGCAAAGTTGTATACAAAAAAAGACATTTAGATGAGACTAATGTCATCTTTTACAGAAGCTGCAACAGTTGTTTTTTGATATTTTAATATGTAAATATAATGAGCATTCAGTTTGGTACAATAATTCCCACGTGCATCCAATCAAAACCTGTATTCGCTTTCAGTGTTTGACAATCATACTTGTAGTACAAATTGCATAGACCACCCACGAAAATGCCCTTTCCAAGAATGAGAGCAGATAAACATAACTATTTGAAATACGCTTTTCTAAGTGATATTCATTTATGCGTTCTTCCTTGTCAACGATGATCATAGAATTTATCAAGATTTATTGACACGTATATATTGTAAGAGCAGAATACATTGACACTGCTGTTAGGTGTCTTTTTTCAAACACGTTCATATTGCAAGTGGAATTTTCAAACCCTTTAGAAACGCAATAGGCAAACAACCTTTATAACCCAGGAATATAAGTAGAAAAGTACATCTGATTTAGTGGCAAGTAAACGGAGGATAACATGGTATTAGAATGATTCTCTGAAGCAAATGTATTATTATTATTATTATTATTATTATTATTATTTATATATATTTTCTTCATTTACGCATGTATTTAGTTATTAATTTTTGACAACTTTTAGCAATTATTTAAATACCTTCATAAGTATATTTTCCGTCACCGTCAATGTCGAACTGGCTCGGTACAGAATCTACGAATTCATCGGTTGCTTCTCTTAAAGAAATAAATTACAAATGATAGACCATTGTAAAATGCTCAACCTCTTAGCTAGTACATATCTACAATACATGTTGTTCGTTGTATAATGTCCAATGCCTGCATACAATGACAACTAATATAATGATAAACAGACACATTGATTTAATTACACATATAATTTCAATTCCATTGCAGAAGATATAAAGAATGCATCGAGCTACAAATCTTTAAAATGCATCTTAGTAACTTATGCATGATATAAATATAGACTATATGTCTATGTCAGAGTGCCAATATAATTATATCTATTATAATTAAAACAGTTCAAAAAGAATGAGGCAGCACAATGAACCATAAATTGGTAACGTCTAGTCCAAAAGAATTCAAAAATAAATATAACTACTTGACTATAGCGTTACGCATTGCATAATTCTGCTTCGAGAGCACAACAACATTGACAAATATTATCTGGTCCCAAACAAGACAAAAATATACAACAAATGTAAAGTTGTCCTATAAAGATGACGAAATTCACAATAATCGTACAGAACCTACGCGTGTAATAAATGTGATTTTCTTAGATTTAGAAATCTAGGTGACTGGCTCAACACAGTTATTTACTATACAGCATTTCAAAAGTAAAGCCAGATTGTACAGTCCACAATATATCAGAATTACATACTTGCGAATCCAAAATGTACTTAAGATTGTGTGTCCTCAAAATATACATTGTTTGGTTCTAATTGCGTGGATTAGACAAGAACAATCTGGTTTATAAAGTGAACTTGACTGAAATCAGCAGAAACGTGTATAGGCGGTTTCACACCAGTAAAATAAAGGAATCCTATTGCATTGGTTTTATTAGGTATGTTTTCGATCTTGCAAAATGAAAAACGTGATAGAGACAATAGTTCCATAACGTCAGGTATGGCATAGATTAACTTTATCTTATTGAATACGATATAAAAATACATATACTTACATGTACTCTCCCAAATCAATATAACCGTCCTTGTTCAGGTCGCTCCTTTCGATTATACTATTGAGAATTTTTTTCTTCATCAATATCATCGGTGACCTTATAGTCTACAAAGAAAACGTGGATTTGCGAGCTTTTATAAAAGTCGAAACAATAGAAAGAGATTGATTTTAATGTTTTAATTGTTGTTGAACTGCATGCACACACACACACACACATATATATATATACATATATATATATATGTGTGTGTGTGTGTGTGTGTGTGTGTGTGTGTGTGTGTGTGTGTGTGTGTGTTCTAAATGCCCTTAATCGAAGTTTCGAATGGTCAATTTGATTGGTAATAATTTTCAAATCTATGGTCTTTAAAAAAGGCTGAAAGTGTGAATAACTTTCTATCTGGACTGCTCAGTGTATATTATACAAGGATTTGATTTTTTACATTATTGGTCTTCAGTGCGAAGCGCCTTATATATGTCTACCATTATAAAATAGTACGTCTTCAAATTAGTTTTGAGACAGACGATGAACTGAAATGATAATTTTAATACACTGAATGACTGAATAAATATTTTTGTAAGATCAACTAAATTCTTAATTTTTCATAAGTGTTAGTGCTAAATGCACACATTTAGCTTGGTCGTACAATATCATTTGTTATTTTAATCTTTGTAATGACAGAATCTTGCGAATTATTAAATTTGCTCCTACAATCATATGTAATTGAATGATTAAATCTTCAATGATCAAGTATTTCTTAAATTACCTAGTTTTTATGCTACAGTTTTCTACCCACATACATTAGATATAACTCTGGAATATATTAATTAACCTCCTGAAATGCTGGAACGTCTTTTTCTTTATCATCATCACCATTTCTGATACAATTTTTGGTGATACCGACATTGGATCGAGTTATTACAAATAATAGCAATCGTTTGATTGGTATTATTCAGTCAAATGTGTCGTATGGAATAACATGATGCAGACGAAAACCTTTCATCAAACACATTATTATATAATAATCAGAAAATGTAAATATACATTATCTGGCTGTTAATTTATGTCGGTAATTTCTTACAAAATCTATGGATGCGTGAACTGACTGAATCATGTAATACGTTTGCTAACTTAAAATAACATATTTAAGAAATAGATTGTCCCCATTAGTCCAATTTGAAGAACATAAACCAAAGGTTTTGATGACGTATTTGATCATTGTCTTTTGCTTATCAATACAAGTGATCTTTTGTTTTCTTAACTGACTTTATTAGTTAGAATGTTACAAATCTACTGTAATGGATTGTAGAAAATCAACTGTTCCTATATCGTCCTCATATGACTTGGTATGTATATATTAGCAAAAGAGGAAATACAATCCGTTAAATCAGTTGATATAACAGGTAAAAGGATAATTTATCTAAGGTTCTCAAAACGAAAGCACATTTACATAAGTATATAACGTTTTCTGTAAAAAAAATAAATATCAAAGCTCTATGTAGCAAGATAGCGAGTTCAGCCAATATGCATAGAGTTTAATGTCCTATTCAATAAACCAGAGTTTAACAGTGTCAAAATATATTAATTTACTAATTTCTATAACAAATCAGTAATATATATACAAACTGGATGGAATTATAAAATGTTTGTTCGTGTGTCTACATATTCTAATTTTTAAATTGCGTGCTAAATATTGAAATATATGTTTGTTCTGACCTTTTTTTTGCTTTGAAAACTGCTAAACATAAATGTAATCACAACAGCGAATGGGTAAACCAATGCATCGCCACTAGATCAAGTGCACCAGGGTGATACCTTGTAGTGATTCACGACAACCATGTCTATAAATAATCTTTCATCTTTTATTAAAACCTCACAGCGGACTTATGCATCCTTTCTGACACACTATTTGCGATTTGATTCTTTGGGCATACTAAGTCAATACAAACTAAATCTCGCTTTCTTTTCAATTATTGGTATCATATTTTGTTAACACTTACACTACTTGTATGTAGCACACTTACCTCATGTGTTTTTTAATAAATATGTATGTCAGTTGAACAAATGGTCTATAATATATTTTTAAACTTTGTATAAGATTAACCTAAAAACAGATGAATGAATAAATACCTTCAGAAGAGACAATCGCAAGCATAGTTACAAGCACCAAAGAGACGACTGAAGCCTTCATATTGAGAAATTATGCTCGATGTATGTTAGTAGCTACTATGAATCGCATTTGAACCCTTACTTATATATCTCTCCAGTTGACCTCGTCACGAAGACGGGTTAGAAAAGAATTATCCCACACTTGAGGGCAATTAGAAGATAATACCATCTTGACACTTTGAACTTTTAGATTCGAAACAACTTCGCCATTTATTGCATAATGGTATCCTGAATGACCTCCACGCTTAACACATCATAGTCAGACTGTCCACATAAATTATTAGCAGGTAAATACAACTACAGCTATTAGAATTATTACAAAAAGCATCATACATGTTACTGTAAACTATTGCACCAGCCTAGAAGATGCAAAATCATTATTTTGATCGTATGAATTGTAATGCTTCTTCTACTGATATGAGTAAAGGGATCACGGTGAAACGTATATAATCTGAGGAAACAAATTGTGTTTGAACTCAACAATTATATTAATGGACAAATTTACTGGTTATCAATGCTTTAGTTTGCAATAATATCAAATATCCTTTATGTTGCAATTTCATATTATAATCCGATTTCGTAGGAAACAAGAGAGGCGAAATCTTTAGATCTGCTTATCGCAGTTATGCTACCTTCGTTATCTTTATATTTTATCAAAGAACACACTCAAATGATTGTTTGAGTTCAATGTGTCAAATCTTGGAAACGTTTCATTGTTTTGGAAATAATTGTCCTTGACAATATTGTTTTTTATTCTATACACCTTTCTGACCGACCTTGGTAATAGCGAGAAAAGTTATTATCCGCAAATGAGCCAACCAAAGACGAAAATACTCTTTTATTGTGATATGTTCAGTGCAGTTTGAGTTTTGAATATAATAAAATACTTATATCCAAAGTGACAATTACAATTGTTAAAAAGTACAATTAAAACAATTATATTTTGTAACGAAGCAGAGTGAAAATAGTTGCATTGAAAAGGTAGACGTATCAGGCGTTATTGTTTAATAAGATTCAGTATTCAGAAGAAATTATTGTAAATATTCTCATTTCTTTATCATTCAACAAACATACATCTCTCGCAGCGACATCGTCTTTCTGTAATCCAATTTAAGTCGGATATAGAGAACAAGTTAAAAGTATTATAAGACAAGACGTGCAACAATACATGCAGGCGACCATATCAAGTGTTAGTGCAAATGGCAGACTGTGCTTAAGGCATGTGTCAATGGGTTTGTCCTAATCAAAATTTCACAAGACTTAAATTCATAATGTGGTCATGAGTTTCTATATATTAGTGTACTGTTTAGTAACATGCGTGATTTCAGTTATAATCTGGGATAAGTAACGCGAGGTTAAGTGGAGGGTTAGTTCAGTCCTCTTGACTGAAACCTAGATCTCGATAGTAAAGTAGATATGATATATTCTGATAAAACCTCATGTTTTGATTTAAATTGAAACTGAAGGTATATCTTAATACAAAAAATAATGTCATACTGGATAGAGACTTTTTAATTCGTACTTTACGGAGATTCGATTCCAGGTCTGCGCGTAAACGGCACCCATCGCCTTGCCTGCACAGGAGCCCATATTCCCTAATGACTAATCACACATCACCGAAAAATGAAGTTACTCAATAGGTGTTATCTGCACTCGTGGGTACCAGACACACTCGCATTACGACCTAGTAAATAATTCCTATGTATATTTTGGCAAACTATCAGATACAGCGCAATAAAACGTTAGCATATTTGTTATAAACCATGTTCTGCAAGTTTATAAAGATTTTAATTTTAAAGATGTATCGTAAAGCCAACAAAACAAAGTTTATCTTAGGTGTTTGTAAAGTCTTTATTTTATACGCAGATCTTCCTTTTTAGTTCAATTTGAATTTTCCTTTCCAGAAATGAATATCATTTAAACTACGATCGTACTACCGTAAATGGTGACTTTGAGTTCAGATTATTTGTGCATTAAAAAGTTTTACATTAAAGCTTAGACCTGTTTTGATAATCATTTTGCAATTTGAAAGGTAATACTCTCCAACGGGTTATGATACTATAAGTATTGATCTGATGATAATAAGTGCACCATCTAATCAGCGTAGATTATACTTGAGAAGTTACAAAATGTTTTACAAAATAACCAAGTTGTATAAAATATATGTACATCTTATGCGGAAAATAATACGCAAATAAATATATTAAATAGCTGCTATAGTCTACAAACGAAACAGGAAATCTACAAACAATATTTTTAGGAAATTTTTTTGAAGTCAGGAACACCACTATAAATCAACACAAAATATTAAAATATTAAAGAACGTTGGACGTTTCAAACGAGAAATATAAATACATAAATAAAACATAGTTTGATATGAAATGTTGTTATCGATGTTGATTTCGAATCTGATTGCATTTTTGTACTTTGAAGACCAGGAGATGGAATATTTTCGAGCAACTGATAATTCTTATGTAAGTAAAGTTCTAACAACGATTTAATGACTAAGTTGTGACAAATGATTCAACAGACCTAAAACTCGGAAATAAATATATACAAATAAGATATATCACGCTTCAATGTGTTATAATTCTTTTAGTAAAATCTACGAGCTGATGAGATATCTTTCTGCATCTAAATCAATGTAAATGCTATGATTCTCATGCTATCTACATACGAGATCTCCGACCGATAAGGCTAGATAATTAAACTAATTCCCTCTGGCCCTCTTTCTCCAAAAGTGATTTTTTTTGCTGCATCAGTAATTTAAAATCATGCATATGTCAATTATACAAACTCTGCTACGCTATATCATTTAAAACCAAACACAACTGTTCTGGGTTGATCAAGATAGAATATATATAAGTAAAAATAACAGAATAAAGAAATAAAACTTTTATAAGTATCAATGATCTCACATTTGCTTCTGAAGCGATTTAATATCTCAAAAATAATTTAACCATTTCCCAACGTTGTATATTACCATTTTATCCCTTTGCAATATTTTCAGATCAAAGTGAAAATATGCGTCATGGACGTTAAGGATGAAGGAACCAATGACGCTACCTATGTTATCAGATGAGGTGGTAACCTGGCACTATATTCCGTTCTATCACCAATGATATTTAGTTATTTTGCTTTTCAGTCATTAGAATAACATCAAGTCTAGCTGAAATACCGATTTTAGTAGAAAAATAGAGCTGCATTGATTTTAAAGTTCATATTAGTTAAACTGTTTGACGATTTTAAACAAGCTTAACCTTTCTTTCCACTATTTCTAATATACAACTGTGGAGTCGCGTGTGGCTCAGTAGTCGCAATTCCGATACACACAGGCGGTTGCAGGTGGGGCATGGCACACCGGTGGTTGGGGTAAGATATGATGCAGATCTCTGGCGTCTCTCACGAGCTGGAGCAAGACGCTAGCGGAGGTCATCCTCGAAGGTGGAACAGGCTATTCTGGTCAGGGCTCGCCAGTGGCTTCTGTCTGAGGCAGCGAGCCGGAGCTGGTGGGGTTGAAGGTCTGTCCTTTTAATGTGATTCTTGAGATTGATATATAAACCCAGAAGTTTGTGACATATCTTGACAATTTGAATTTAGAAACTTTCTCTAGCACAATACAACCGATTGTACCTTTATATCCAATTAGATTCGTTTTGTAATTTTATCAGCAATCTGCAGCTATTTAGTAGCACAGAAGAGCCTTCATGATGATATGCTAATTCATTTACAGCTATTAAAATCTTCCTTATTGATAACAATACCAAACCATAATATTTCTCAAGGGAACATGTCCTGTTGCAGTTATTTTGAGTTTGAACAATATAAAGTATTCTTGCAAAACACCTAATCCAACCGCAAATGAATTTTCCAATCTTTATTTAAAAATATATAAAAAGTAAACGATTTTCTAGAACACAAAAGTGATATTTAAGTTAACCTTTGGATAAACAACAGTTAACTTTGAGTTCATGAACCTTCTTATTAATTGTTATTTATATTATACTGATCAATACATTTAGTTTGATTTGAAAAATTGTTGATGTGTTTTCGTTTCTCATACAAGGGCAGGAATGCTAAGTAGGTGATATATAGATCATGATACATCAGTAAAAATCAGGTATGGATAGATTATAGATGCGTATAAACCTTTATACTTTTCTCGTTTTGATTTGAACTCATTTTTCATCACCGAAGAGTATGCAATGTTACGATGATATGAAACTGAATGAAAATAAGGATACGTTTCGTGACTGGTTTTGAGAAAACTATTTTTCTTCAGTTCGCCTACATGTTTCTAAATCCATTTTATATGAAACAAACACAGCAAGAATATTGTATTGTTGGTGGGAACGCCATTGTACTGCTCCTTGCTCGGTGTAATGACATTTTTGTATGCACCAGGATTCACCTATCTGATATTCATTCAAAAGAAAACACTCCTATACGGTTTTTATATACATAACCTACAGTACATTTTCCATAGGCATTTATCACTGTCAGAAATTTTGTGGATTTTGCAATTGCTCTTTCTTTCTGACACAGTTCTGAGCGGATATATTGTATACGTCACATGGTTTTGTCATGTTTAACATAGTTATCTACACTAATTTCAAAAAGGATTATAATTGGTAATATCGTATTGACTTCGTTTGCATTGCATGTTAACAGTTTTGGGTCATCTTTGCTGGCTGCCAGTGATGCTATATTATGCTTTCCTGTTCATTATTTGTGTAAGCTATATCATTTGTCAGTTATATGTATCTCTAATGTATCTTAAAATGATCATTTACTGGCGTATCATGAACTGAACACAAGTTCTTTAAGGAAAATTCAAATTTTATTAAAATTAAAAACTGCTTATAAATTCCGGATTTTATAAAAACCGTGAAGAGACCAGATTTAGTTGGCTTTACGATCCATGATTCAAATTAAAACTTACTAAACGTGCAGAACATCATTCACAACATAGATACTAACAATTTCTCCAACACTTAAGTTAGCGCTGTGTTTGATATGTTGGCCGAAGATATATATATATATATATATATATATATATACCACTACCATCAATTTTAATATAATCCAGAACATAGATTAAATCAGAACGTAGCAGATCTATTTGATGTTCGAGATCTAGGTTTTAGTAAAGATGATTAAACTCAGCTTCCACTTAACCCTGTGCTATATAATTATATAATTCATATTATCACTGAAATCACCAGTGCCACTAAAATATCAATTTAGGTATAGAAAATTATGACCACATTGCAAACGTAGGTCTCTTGTATTTTGGATAGAGAAAATCCCATTAACACGTTCCTTCAGCATATCGGGTCATCGGCACTCACACTTTAAATGATTTACAGTACGCATTGTTACTGCACATGTATGATCATGAATGCAGTGAGTGCTTACTGATCAATGTATGTATGCTGGACTTCATCATGTTTGTCACTTCAGAATGCATAATGTGCACATTTACTTTAAAGAGGTTACTTTTACATAGATGATTTGCGAAATTTTGATATTGCGTCTAGGACTATGTAATGATCAGTTCAAGCACTCCAACACGGGGTGAATTTTATATGTGAGAAAAGGAGGTTTAGGTTTCAGTGTGAAGGATAAATAATGATGTGTGAATTTCTCGTTGATGTTGCTATATATTATAATTTGTGGGTCATTGATATCAGACAATATATTGGCTCATTTCCTACTAGTTACTCTTCGTAGTGGCCTAGCTTGAGAGTTTCATGCTTTGATATACTGTGAAATTTAAATTTATATAGCATTGGGCTAAAAAGGAAGAGCTCTGCGTGCTTATAAATTCACACATTTGTTGAATCAACAGTTTGGTGCGCAGTTAGGCTTCCCAATGGGTAGTCTGGTTTGGTGACTGGCTGTCACAATTTGTCTAGTATTGGAGATCAAATGCGTAATCTGTGCTAAAAAATAAAGGCCAACTTGATTTACTGATTTCTGTATGTACATAAACATTTGAGATGGTGAAGAGGTAATTATAAGCCAGTGGACTTTAAACAAGCATAAGGTCCTTTCTGGGTCTTTGAGCCGCTTTGTGAAAGGACAATATTCAAATATCTCTATACGGTCATAAATGTGCGTAACAAGTTGGATTGTGGGTAATGTTAGTTCAGTGGTAAATCGTTATACAGTCAACCAAATGGAAGACCTTAATTAAAGTATGATAGTCATACTGGTTATTCTTTTTATTTGCTTTATCTTTCAGTGTAGAAATATTCTTATTGTTGTCTTAGTTTGATTAAAATGCATGACTCGAACTGGGCATTTAAACAATAGCTGATGTTACGTATATGCTAAAAGCAACTTCACAAATACATGCTAATGTGATTAAATTAAAATAAGATCTAGGTATCGTCCTTTCTTGTTCAATTTTTGAGAAATAACGAAAGAACCTAGCTTCTTCTGGCAGCAGTTGATCGACTGTTTGTTCCTTGTTGCAGATGCAATATCATCTAATTATCCTATATTTTCGATTTAATTATAAAGTATAGATTCTCTGTGATAACATAAATACATGACCGAAATAGACGATGTAATTACAACGAAAGGCACGTGAACCTTAAATGCCTGAATGATACAGGATATGGGTAGTACTAGACACGAAGGATGGTACTTAATAATGAAAAGAAAAAGGATATCTTACACAATTCAACGTCATAAAGCAATCTCAAGCAATATTGCTGCTTGCGGTTCCACATTGACAGAATAAGGTTGTAAGGTTAAGAGGTTCTGAAAATTTCAAAATGTCAAGATGGTATTGTTTTAGAATTAAACCCTGGTGTGGCATAATACACCTCTGACACTTCTTTATGACGAGGTCAGTTGGAGAGAAGGGTTCAAATGCGAGTAATCGATAGCTTCAAACAGAGATCGAGCATCAATTATCAAGAGAAAGGCTTCAGTCGTTTCTTTGCTGCTTGTAACTATGCTTGTGATTGTTTCTCTTGAAAGTATTTATTAATTTATTTGTTTTTCTTTAAATCTTATATGGGGTTTAAAAATAATTTATTGACCACCTGTTCAACTGACATACAATATATATTAAAGAACCACAACAGGTGAGCATGACGCGGACAAGTTTAAGAAGCGTTATTACTCACATTTTCATATTGTTTTCTTCTCCCTCCTAAAAATTAAAAACCGACACGGTATCTTCTCTGTAATTACATATCAAGGAATCACAATAATTTTATTCAAGTGGTTTCAAATACCGAAGCAGTGTTTTATACTTCCCACTAGTATCAATACATTTTTGACCGCAAAAAAGTATGTTTTTCTGTTCCTCAATGTGACCTGAATTAACGTTAGCAGCAAGTAACGGGCACTTCAGTTTACAGGATATGTTCCCAATCATAGATTTATCTAAGCATACTAAATAAGCACAGTAAATAATCGCCAGCACATAAATCGGACTTTAACGACCTATATACATTAAACCGTGAAAATTGCTTATTCCTCCGGACACAGTTAATCTAAACCAGCGACGTGGAACCTCTGGCTATATGATAGTATTAGTTGAAAGGAAAACGAAATATCATTGTTATTGACTATTTACCAGGGCAATCAAATCATATGGCAGAACTCTACTGAGCAGTTTAAAAGGACAGATTGTTTACAAACATGTTTGTCCTGATTCACCGCAAGAAATCTCGCTTGTACACCGTTTTAGTACAAGTTGGTCTAGGGGCGATACTATGGCTTAATCATTTGCTGTTGTGACAAAGACTATATATGTCAGTTTTGAAAACATAACAGTCAGGGAAATATGATAAATCAATTTTCATTAAGAACTTTATAATATGTAGAGACACTATGAAATGGTTTATAGGCCTATCCCGTTTGTGCATATATGACTCTTTCGTTATGTAAATCGATTTGTTAGTGCTAAAATTTGTTTTATATAATAAGCAATTAACTACATACATGCTGTCTCATAATTTGACAGCATCAACAACGATACCGAGTCACATTCAATCAAATAACAACTAGACTAAGTCTAGAAACGGAATTTCACGTAGTATTCACCTGATTTCCATTAATATTTCTAAAACATACTTAAATCGTCTGGTCTAATTTACCTTTAAATGGCTGCAGTAAACCTTTAAAATATTTGATTCATTTCAACTTTTGATGTTGGTTGACATTTTGGCCACTCTTAGACATCAC
This sequence comes from Sinohyriopsis cumingii, assembly GCA_028554795.2. Taxonomy (NCBI): domain Eukaryota; kingdom Metazoa; phylum Mollusca; class Bivalvia; order Unionida; family Unionidae; genus Sinohyriopsis; species Sinohyriopsis cumingii. The sequence goes on from CM068837.1 coordinate 38,702,057, forward strand.
AATCTCAAGATCAGAAAAAATAATTTCCACATGACATGAATATTCTAATTTGCTGCAGCGAGTCATGATCTATATTTGTAAGAAAACGTTATATACTAGTAAGGTTATATCTGCAAAAGACAAAGGTGTCTGAATTCCACATATTATATGTATGTATGGAGGTTATAGTACGGTAACAACTACAATTCTGAGCAAGTATTTGGCTTATACAATAATGTTTACGAAGTCGTCGCCCAAACGTGTAAGGTCAGAGGAGGGAAGAGATCTGACAATTATGACTGAAAACTGGAAGGCATTAGTATCCAAGATAATACGATTACTTATGACTGGATTGTGCTATCGCTACGAAAACGCATATAGATTGCCCTTTTTCATCATTTTCTACTGCGAGACAAAGAGACAATCGTCCACATAACATACACTACAATTGAGCATAATTATATTTGTTGCCAACCGTAACGTTAATTTCCTGACGTTTTTTCCTGATACATTGTTTTATTTTTTTCTGATCTTACAGACGATGGCAAGCGACCATCTGTGAAAGCCATACAAATATTTTAATAATTCAAAATGCAAATATCATCAGAACCTTTATAGATGATTGTCCATTACAATGTACTATCCTAATAGATTACTGCAGCCTTGACATAGTTTTCTTTACTTTTACATCAAAAAATAACTGACGAAATGATAACTTTAACTCCAAATACAGTTGTTCGCAGGTTAAGTAATTATTGTTCTATGATACTACATATAACATGTAAAATGCAAAGATGTGCCAGACGGATTTGCTTAACACTATGTGGTGTTTACTATTTTGTGGTGATGAGAATTTATTTGGATATTGACATTAGTACTCTTTTGCTTCATTAATTTGCTACAGGATTAGAAAAAAGCATTCTCTCATGCACATGATTATAGTAGGAACTACATAAAGAACATTGGTTTGTGTTTTGTATAATTGATTTATTTCATATTAGATTTAATTTAATTATTTGATTGTGCGTTTTAAATATTGTATTCAATTACATGTTATAGTAATGTAATTTAGTTTACTGGAATTTGACATTTTCCAAACATTAGTTTGATCTGGCTGTTTTTTCATAACCACCCAATGATAGAACATTGTATCTAAACGCTGACCTAGTTCCTGATCTTGATACAGAATTAGTAGGACTTGAAGGAAACATCTTTTTTTATTCATTCTTAGTGTGATATTTGTCAGCGAAATTGAGGCTGTACTGGGTGAACTTGGTGTTAAGAATGTAAACATATTATATCTTGTTCAGGATAGATATCAAGTGACCCTCACAGGGGAATCTTTTTTGCATCTTAAATTATAGTATAACTTTTTCTATAGAGAATTTAGTCCGTTGTGCTTTTAAACACTTCGATGTCAAGGTATTGTTTTGTGTTGCGACCAGTTGGAGTTTGATGATTTAATTTTTCTTTAAATTAATTTCACTGTAAGAGATTTATTCTTTTCCACGGGATTATTTAAATGCTCGTACAGAATTTTTGGACAAATACACTTATTTAAATTGTATTCGGAACTCAATTACGGAATATTATTCTTTGTTGATCAACAAAGAACTATTGACACGTCACTACTATACTGTCTACAGTATACGTTATCGCGGCCTTCTATTTTCGATTTTCGTCGGGACTCGATCTCAGATTCATTATTACAAAGAATTCTAATCTTTATTTATTGGATTATTCTCCGATTACTTCTGGATTTGATTCCTAAAACCATAAGTTCCATTTTTTATGTTTCCCTTGTTTCATGGGAAATGAATTATGTGTTACATTTTACAAAGCTTGTTGACTTCACCTTTTTCTTGTTACTGTTTATGAGAGCCTAAACACGCAACAAAGAAAATTGGGGTACGTGTCCTTGGATATATGAGTTTTGGCTAATTATTTCAGAATAACCTAGTTTTTCAAGTGTAAAAATAAAACCCAAAGTCTGATTTTAAATGTTTTTAAATCTTTACTGAAATCAGCAAGCTTTTTCTACAATATCATCAAAAGTGGAAATCTTTATTTCAAGTCCCACAGAGGAACAATTAGACCTTTTACGAAAATATGAATTTATTCAACTTGCCAGACAATATGATCTATCTGATACTGAGATAAAATCAAAGGAATTAAAATTAAAATAAAATATGGAATCAGAGTTAAGGAAGCTTATCGACAAAAATTCAAGAACTATAAAAATATGCTGGACAAATTCTTTTCGAATGTGCAAGTGAAACAGAGCAGTTATTTCAAAGATGGTGCTTTGCCAAGAAGGTTGATCACGGTTATGAAAAATCTCAAACAACTGGTAATACTTGATGATTTTAAGAATGTATCCATAATGACATTAAAAGTTCTATTGATATGGTCGAATCCTTGGAAAATGCTGCTCGTGCTGCTGACGAGTATTCCTGAGCTCATAAAGTTTATTTTATAAATAAGACTTCCACTCATCTGTCTTCGATCATAAAAGTATTTCGGCCTATTATAAGCTTAATCTCAAAGTGGCACACCTTCTAAAAGTCAAGCTTCATATAAGCTTGATCAAAGATCCTTGTCTAATCCAACGTGTACCGATTGCAAGAAGAAAGGACACGTTAGTTCAGATTGTTACAACTTGAAAAATTGGCATCAGAGTCAAGACTTACTTATTCCAAATGTTTTTATTTCTAAGAGGTCAAGGTCACGGTCATGTATTGAAAGCAATACATTCGTTAGGTGTACTAAACGCCAGTCTGACTTTATTATTGAAAATTATGAAACATTCATGTCGAAGGGTTCTGTATCACCCTTGGGTGATTCGGCCAATGATAAGGACACAGGAGATTCGCGGAGTATTTTATTGGCAGGTACTTTGGCTTTTTCTAAGAAGTCTTCTTCTAATGAGAGTCTTTTTATTCAGGGAGTAGAGTGCTGCTTTGTTAATGTTCCTCTAGATTGTGCAAATGTGTCATCAAACATAATCTCCAGACCAATGGCAGTCGGAACAGCGTGGTCTTTACCCGTTCAGGGCAATAATTTGTTACTTGGCAACGTCCTAGCTGGAGACAAGTTTGTGGTTAATCCACTTTTAACTGGCAAGCCTTGTTTGGATCAGAAATTCGATCCAATTGAAAAAGAATTCCCTGATATATACACACCTTGTGCAGTTACCAGAGCTATGGCTAAGAAAGCATTTGACAATGATGTTGATAAGGAAAGTATTACTTTAGCTGAAACATGTATTGATCAGGCTTTTGATGAGGTCACTTATACTCCTTGTTTCGATCAATCAGAAGATATTGGTCACAGTGATCCTTTCTTAACTACTCATTCTCTTCATTCTATTCAGGGTGACAAACGACAATCACTTGTCGTCGAACAGGAAATAGGTACTGAGATCTCTTGTTTGTTTCAAAAGGCCATAAGTGAAAATGAAGCCACTGAAGTCCATGTTATTTCATTAAAACTGGAATTCTTAATGGATATGGAGACATCCTGAGGTACCTGCGGGTGTCGAGTGGTCAGTGAACTATCAAAGTGTAGTTCCAAAATCTTACAGACAGGAAATACTTCTGCTGACCCATGCAACTATTATGGATATACATTTATTTTTTAATAAGACTTATCTCAAGGTCTCAACTCACTTCTACTGGCCAAAAATTAAATTTGATGTTTATAAATATTATAGATCTTGTCATACTTGTCAAATGGTAGAAAACCGCAATCAGAAGATACATATGACTCAACTGCATCCTATTCCTGCATATGAGGAACCATTTCGTAGATTAATGGTAGATTGTATTGATACCTTGACTTAGACAAAGTCAGGTAACCAACACTTGCTGACCATAATATGTGCATCAACAAGGTTTCCAGAGGCAATTCCTTTCAGTAATGTTAATTCTAAATTTATAGTAAAAGCTTTAATAACGTTTTTTTACTCAGTTTGGCCTTCCCTAATCTGTAAAATCGGGTCTACAGTCAAATATTAGGTCAAGAACTTCCAGCCTAATATGCTTGAATTTGGCATCCAAAAATTCAAGTCAAAAGTGAAAGTATGGTTTGACAGAACTTCAATGGAGAGAACATTTGAGCCTGGTAGTAGAGGTCCGTCTCTCTTGCTCATTCTTCAAACTTTTGTTCAGTTTAGGTATTACGTCAATTACAAAATTAAATAGAAATAAATGATATAAATAATACTAGTATTAGTGTTCCTGGTTTCTAAATATAGTATAGTTGCACCCGTATATTGAAAGAGATTGCCAGGCTAAACATGCAGTTAATTTAGTTGTACATATCCCAATCATTGAAGATATAATTGAAGGAATATCATCGGATTACACTGAGATTGGAGTGAGAAATATTCGGAATTTAGAAATTATGACAGATCTGGACCAGAAACGTTCACGTTTGCAACAGCAAGAAAGAAAGGAACATTGAACAGTTATTATTTTTTCCAGATGTTCCTACAAGAAAACAAACACTCCATGACGATGAAATTGTACATTCCAAACCTGTAAAACAACACCTGTAAAGGATGAACCCTCTCAAGCAAGAATACTTGAAGAAGAAAAAGATTCAGTAAGGCTGGAGAATGATTTTATAGAGCCCAGTAAAAATGATTGGAGTTCAGCATGCATACTTGTTCCGAAACCAAATGAAACTTTCTGTATGTGCACTGGTGGTACTAAGGTGAACAGTGTCACAAAGACTGATTCATTTCTATTACCAAGAAGTTTGCTGTTACAGGAGTATAATATTGACATCAGGCACGTCAATGGAAAAGGTAGTTTAATAACAGATGCATTTTCCTGTATACAGAAATGTAATATTTCATTTACTGTGTGTATAATTCATAGAGTGTTCTTGTGGCTTTTTAGCCCAGGAATAATTAATCTTAGGTAAAAGGAAATCTATATCATAAATATCTATATTTTTCTTTATGAAGCAAGTGTTATGATTATTTTATTTATTTTATATTTGATGAAATTTAATTGTTTGATTGTTAGTTTGAAATTGTTTATTCCATTACATGTTACAGCAGTGTAATATTCTTTAATGGAATTTGACATTTGCCAGAAATTAGTTTGACCGGACTGTGTTTTGTATCGAAATGTTGACCTAGTTCCTGACCTTGATACAGAATTAAAAAGAGTTGAGGTAAACAGCTTCTTTTTATTTTTTCATTCATTCTTAGTGTTCGATTTATTAGTGAAATTGAGGCTCTACAATGAGCACGTAGTTTAAGCATGTAAATAGCTTATATCTTGTTTTAGAAAATGATCACGTGAGATCACAGAAATCTGCTTTGCGTCTTAAAATAGTGCATAATTTTTTATATACAGAATTTAGTCATTTGGGCATTTAAACATTTCGACGTCAAGGTGATGTTTTTTCTGTTGTGACCAGTTTGAGTTTAATACTTCAATTTTTCTTGAAATTTTGCGATTATATTTTAATCAGGACGCAAACTCAAATTCATTAGAACATTTTATTGCTAGGATTTCTAGTATACAGTTCTTGGACTATTCTCGGATTATTTTTGAATTTTATTCGTAACACCGTAAGTTCTATTTTATCAATTTTACCTTGTTTCTAAGGAAATACATTATCTATTAAATTTTTAAAAAGCTGGGGAAATTAAAGTGATTGACCACTTTATCAGGGTGTAACATTAACTGACATGAGAAGGTTATGGTTTTCAATCCATTTATTTACATTATCTATTAAATTTTTAAAAAGCTGGGGGAATTAAAGTGATTGACCACTTTATCAGGGTGTAACATTAACTGACATGAGAAGGTTATGGTTTTCAATCCATTTATTTACATCATCAGCTGTCAATTTCCGCACCAGAGATAAAGATGGGACGAGTGGTCTGATTTCCCGGTTATTGCTGCTTCAGACACACCCTGCACTGTGTAAATTACCTTTTCCTGTGCATGGATGTTATAAATGCCTTTCTTTAATGACATTATCATTTTGTTATGGCGCATATTATTCAATTATCCGTTTCACATTTATTTTACTTTAACGGTACGTTAGCACTCCATAATATCATACATAATATTCATTGTTCAAGTCATTGCATTTCAGTGTCGTTTAACAAGAATATTTTATGGTTTCAAGGAACACAATCGGGGATGCATTTCTGTCATGTGATAAAGTAATCTTACAATAATGTTGTGCTAACTTCAAAGTAAATGTATTGACCAAGTCCAATAATTTTCACTCAAAGGTAGAACACATGTTTAAAACGTCATTTGCAATTATTCTGGAGAAATTAGATAGACCATTATACAATTACTTATACATGAATATCATACATCGTTGGACTCAACATTGGACTTCTTGTTGAGGTAGAAGTAGGGTGGTAATGGTGTATTTTCCTAAAGATGGGTGTGTTTCAAATCAGGAAAAGTTTTTAAGAATTCGAGACAATGGAAATGACTGACATTCCCTGGCTGAAAATATATTTGATGAATTTAATACAAGGTAATTAAATATTCTGCGATAACAAATTAACTGCTGTGGTGGAAATACTAGATATTAATTTTCAACGCCACGTTGATAAGATTTATATTATGGTGGAGCAAAGATAACATGATTTTCACGTTTAACGCAATGGTATATATTATTTGCTATCAGGTTGGCACGGTTTTTTCTTAGTACCAACTAGACATCACAACAAGTTGTTTGTTGAAAACATGATGTCCTTTTGACCAGTGACCTTAGCAAAGAAGTGGGAACACAATTTTCAGGATGGTGATTGCCGTGGTTATATCAACATTGAAATCAGTACTATTTTCATTTTTGAACAACTAGACATAATAGAATCTCCCGACAAAAGCAACATGCTTCTATTACTAATTATGAAGGAGAAATATCAGTAATAATACTGTTTTCGAGATTGGCGCTGCGGCGGACACTTTAGTTGTATGAATTGCATCACTTGACCCAACTACGCATCATAAGAATGTTTTTAGTACTAACCATCAATTCACCAGGAAAATTAATAATAATATAATCAGGGTTGCCACTGTAGTGACCATAGTGGACACCATGTAGACACCATCGTTTATTTGGACCAAGTATAAATAATAAGATGCCTTCTGGTTTAAATCCCATGGCTATATTACTTCACATTCATACAAATTAGCAGACACACAATTTTCAAGCTTGCAACTTTCGCAACTACCTATTAAATCAGATTGGCCCATTTTTCAATTCCGGCTAACTAAAGAAGTCTTCAGTTAAAAACCTTACGGCAATGTTACTTTTCATCAGGAGGATTTGAAAAACCAAGATTTCTAAGGTGATGTGTCAGTCGTCTCTGTATTTGATATTAGATTTAATAAACTTCCATTTAGAACCATCTAATCATTATAAAACTTCTTCCGGTTAAAATCTATAGGCAATGTTACATTTCATTCAGGAATATCGATAACTACATTTTGAAAATAGCCACAGTGGTGTCCATTCTAGACATCGTATTGAAAGCATGTTCATTTAGAGCGAACATGAAAAGGTCTTTTGGTGAAAACCCCATATCAATAGTATGGTCATCCAAGTAGGAATATTAGTAAGGGCAAATTTGTCAAGATAGCCACTGTCGCAGCAATACCAGATGACACACTGGTAACATTTCATTGAGGACCGTGGAGCTAAACCTTGAGACAATATTTTCGTAAAGTGAAGGATGGTTTTACCATAATGCATATGCTAACAACAGGATTATTATGTTAACACCGTATGGCAAAAATAGTGTTAATGCATTTTGATATACTAACACAAATGTATGAAAAACATATAATAATAATATTAATAATTGTAATGATACTACTCCAACTACTACTAATACTACTAATAATACTACTACTCCTACTACTACTACTGCCAATGATAATAATAATAATAATCTAAATATTATTAATAATTAACTACAAATGAAAACTATCACAAATATCTGCACTTACTCATATTCACCACAATGATTTAAACCCACTTCACCGTCTCTACACCCACCCAACAACAATACCAGCTGGATTCTTTTGCAACCTTCATTTTACTCAACTTATTCTCACAAAACATCATAACAAAATATGATTACCATCCCTTCAGTTGATGTGCATTGGATTCAGGTTACAAGGAAGGACGCCATAATACCAGTAAAACTGTGATATTCAAACCTCACACGCTCCGCTCATAAAGTCGTACACACAAAATCAGAAACATCTTATATTATCTACTCATCTTTCTTATACATCATGCCAAATCTGATAAATCTTCCACAAACAATATAGTTCTATATCAGGTTACAAGTATAACATTAATGGATGGATAAGTGATGTCTACACATATACACACATGGAAATTCTCTTTCACTGTATATGCGTAAACATGCAAACATAATATTGACTACTTGACTTTGTATATAATATTTAATACAAGGTTTAACTGGATATAATATTTACTGCAAGATTCTTGCTGAATCACATATACAGAGAAGGAACAGTGTCATTATTATACCTATATTGCATTTAAATCTAGTGCCGAATGGAGGAACAAAAGAAAGAATTGAAGAGTTTTAGTTTTCTACTTTTACTCACACGTTGGCTTTTAGTGTCGAAAACTTTAGGCTTTATCACATCCTTTCCATAGCAGGTTTCAATCCTACTAAAGACGTTTTGAATCTCTACATCAAACGGGTGTTCTCCAGTGAATTTAGAATATATATATATATATCCCATAAGTGTCCCTAGCCATCCATATGGTTGGTACTCTGTATCCATGTTCAGGAAAACGAGTTCCTTTTTCAACTTCAATGCCTACTTTGCCTCTGTGAAAAAGATGTTTCTCCAGAATAGAGTTAAGCTACATGAACGACGTTTCAGGACTTAATTTACAATTGATGAATAACCAACTCCACCTAAATGTTTCAGAGTCTACTAACAATTCAATTTACTTAAAATGGATGTTTCTCCCATAATAATGTTTCATATTTACACAGTGTGGTAATGAGCATTTTCAAATGATGTTTATGTAGCAAACTCCAAAGGAAACCAACTACATAATGCAATCACCGGAAATTGCAGGTTAAGTCATGACTAAATTCTCTGTTGCTGTATAATAAAATTCACTACTCTTTACGTTACCACCTGTAGTAAGTCTTTTAGGATATAGTGAAGATCTACAAACTAGCGTTTTTGCACACCTTCCACACTGGTTTTACTCCTTACCCGTTTTATAGGCAAAAAATTCCATACATCTAGGTCATAACAAATGCACAAACTTAGACATTTCTTTCGTCAGTTTATAGTTTCGTACACGATGGTTCTCAGGTTGTCCCAAACACTGTTGACATGTTGGCGTTTCAAAATCAAACGGGAGTTTCTTTCAAAATAAGGCTGCCATATTTGCTTTCGTGAGTCAGTGTGTTCATGTAACAGGTAATGTTGTTCACCGTGTTTGATAATCGCAAATATTTCCTTACAGTTTCGAGTTATATTTCTTTGAACACGTGTATCCTCTTTATTGTTTACTGTTTTTGCAAATATTAAAACTAGACATTGTATGCAGACGATAGAATTTGTTCTTACTCTATCAAAGATAGTCTATTCAAGATAGAAGGAAAAAAGGACAACGATCATTATGTTTCTTTTCATCGAACGCTTCCGTTTGGATTAAAATGACAACTATGACAGTGTAATCGACTGTTGGATTGGATTGTATTTGCAGCATCGTGACAATAACATTTCTTGTAACTAATAAAAGCAATAAATGGCCTTGCTTGTAAAGATTACTTTCTTGCTCGCATTTCTTTCTCTTTCAACCTACCAACAACATATAGGATGTATAAACATGTTAGTCTGACTATGGAAAAACATTAAGGCTGCACTAAATTGATAACACAAGGACCTAAACTAGCCTTAGGTATGTTCTTGCACAAGTGTCTGATAGTAAGAGTTCTGTCCCATGCAAATACATTTTTACAATGAACATGTGCCACGTTTGTTCATATCACTGTTTACTGTCTTTTCCTCTGGCATCACAATCTATCAATGTAGTTTGTTCTACTTTACATTATCATTGTCAGTACTCGCTCCAGATTTGTTGTTAGTATGAAAATTCAGAATGCAGTCTTACTTTACAGACATTGATATAAGCAAAGCAGACAGGTTATATTTCTATAGAGACTGAGACGAAACGAATTTTGTATAAAAGCAAAGATATCTCAGCAGATAAGATCAGTTGGGTCGTCTTTAGTTTTTCTCTGCTAAACAGGTATGATATTAGATTCTCAGGACACATGATTCGTATTTCATTTGATCGAGTTAATTCGAACACAATTCATATCAATATATCAATTAGAACTCATTCATATGTCATATGGGTCACATAATATTTGAGATTAATGCATGTGTCCCATTTGCTCCCAAACTCACGAAACATTGATATTATAATTTAAAATAAATAAAGACAACAACAAAAAATACAAACCTATATCATTGAACATATTATAGGTGATTGAAATCAACATTTTGTTTTTTTAAGACTCACGTCATCTTCTATGAAGACGAATCTCTCTTTAACATGACATTAAAATTCCAGAAATCCGTCCCTTTAATAATTTGACGCAAATAGTACCTTTCACTGATCTCCGAGTCAGGACCCTTATTTCAAATACGCACTTTAACTAATTTAAATACATAAAACCTTAAATTTCGTCCGGGAAACGCTCATCATTAGTATAGCTTATCAAATCTGGATTAACTTTCTCTATCCTCCAAATCTTTAACCCGTCCATCGAATAATTCTCTGCAGTCCGCCTTTGCTGATGACCATATTCAGAAAACTTTCATGGCATGACTCAACCTTGTCATTTTCCTCTACTTAACTGTACCTTAACTTATCATCTTATATATTTCTAACCAATATCCTGGCGGGTCCCTAAATAAAATTTCAGCATGCCCCCCAAACTAAAGTAAATCGTATACTTCGCAGGCAGCCTAGCCTATAACATCGAATTTAATTGATACAAGTCACGCTGACCACAACATAATGTGATACGGGAGCATCTACAATATGTTTTTCCTTTACATACCTAGCGTGTTGTTGGCATTTGTGGTTACAAACGTGACGACTTGAAATCTTTTGATACAGCTTTTGGACTGACATCGATTTACCCAACATCAGATTAATTCCTACACAGCAAGGTTTTTAGTAAGAGAGAAATTATGTGGATCCCAATGTGACAAAACGTCGATATTATCTGATTTAATTGAACCAAATTATGTTTAGGACAAATATATTTGAAGTTTCAGTATTATTATGATGATTCTGCATATACCACGTTTTGCTTGCAACGGCCGCATAGGGGTTTTAAGGATAAGAATATATCTAATCGCTTTCATCAATATTAGTGTATTTTGTATTCATTTTGTTCATGAAGTACACTTCTAGTTAAACTGATTTAAACATCCACTGGCTTCCAAGTTTGATCAATACCAGATCAGAAATAAATATACCTCTTATTAACGCAGTTACTTTGGGTGTCTGCACTAATCCAGTCCCAACCCGGCTTCATGGTGTGACAAATGATGTCAGAAGTGGGCGTTTATTTATAAACGCAAATTAAATATTAACAAATCTTACACCATTATAAACAAAAAGATAAGGAAAGTTATAAAGTTCCTAACATTGAATTATCAACAACAAGTAACTCAACGAGAAAACTCAAACATGAATTTAACGAATGGAATTTTAAATCAACGTGAATTTCGTCCTGTCACCGATCAACACATAAAAGGATATGATCTACACTCCAATATAAATAAGCATCGTATTAAGGCAGTTGCTTTGGGTGTCTTCACTAATCCAGTCCCAACCATGCTTCATCTTGTGACACACAGTGATTTTGACTCTTTGACCACCAAAACTGGTAGACTTGCCTTGCTTAAGTGTCGGCACTAACATAATTTGTTTCAGGTATGCATGCAGAAATATAGTTAAAATACAGAACTCCTTTTAATCGGTCAGTCACCATTATCATCAACATGGATGTTCGAACCAAAAGTGTTCTTCATATCTCAAAGAGCAAGCCGTGCGCAGAGTCTTGTAACAGAAGAACTAGGGAATTTGTCAGAATCCATTTTTTCAATCACAGCGACCATGACCTATTACCCCAAATTGATTTTAGAATTAGGTATAGGTTAGACAAAAATGAGTAAACAGCCATTTCCGTTCCAACGGACAATAAGCACATACCCTGATATAAATCAGGTCCAAACACAAACTATATTGACCCCGATATAATTCACGTCCAACTGCAAACTAATTCGACGCAATATAATTCTGGTCTCAATGCAAACAACATAGACCCTGATTAACTCAGGCCCAACTGCAAACAACATAGATCCCGATATAATTCAGGTCCGACTGCAAGAAGAAGGTTTCGCATATTTGGTTGGATATTCCACGAATGCCAATAGAAATGTGTATCCCCCAGTCACATATTTGACACTCACTCAACCCACCCTCAACTAGAAAAGATTCTTCGCAGTCTAGATTATCAATTTTATTACTTAGCAAACAGGCTGTATTATTGATAACAGATCATATTCATGCGTGCTAAATTATTTACAATCAAGATCATAAAAATAATACTATAAAGTAATATCACAATTATGTGGCCATTCGCTTAGGTAGTTATCAAAATTTAAGGTGCGCTCCATATTTGTTATATGCATATCAGCACGTATAAAGCTGTGACCAAACAATTATTTAACTTTCGGTTGTAATTTATTTAATTATATTATACTTCTTTATTAGTAAAAGTTGTCAAGAACTGTACAACTTCAGCTAAGCGTATTACTGATAGCAGATCTTATTCATGCATGCTACATTATGGATAACCAACCAAATAATAATAATAATAACAATAATAATATCAATAATATCAACATTATGGGGCCATTCTTTTAAGGTGCATTTCATATTTTATCCATGCATATCAGCATTTATGCATCTGTGGAAACATAAATTTCTTAGCTTTTTGGTTATAATTTATTTCATTTTATTATATTTTTTTAAAATATAGTTTGTCAAGAACTATAAATCTTCAGCTAAGCGTATGCTCAGTTAAATAACCCTTAACTCGAGGCATTTTATCACGTGAATTCATCCCCATCCTCATTATTTTTTTTGACAAACCAACCAGCCTCACCCCCATAATTTATGTTATATGATTTTGACAAGTCGCACAGAAATATGTCAAAACATTCTGATGATGTGGATGGATTCAACATTTTGGCCGATTGGCTACACATTGTTTGGAAATAGCACAGCCATTTGGCATAGTGTTAACATGCGCTTGAATCCATCAACCGACATGATGTAACAATCAGACAACAAAGAATCTATGTACCACAACAGCAATGCTACTTTCTTCAACTAAATATGTGAATTATAGATTAATTAATGAATGTGTATGCATGGACGGTTGCAATTAGCAGAAAATTCATCGTCTCAGCCACAACTGTTATTCTGCTGGTACGGAAGGGCTAGAAACCACATTTCGTATATTCGTACAAAATTGAAATGTCGGTGATCGCACATTATATCTGTAATCATGAATGCTAACGAATAAAATATTTTTTCACACAAAAGCTATACCTTTCAGTTAGTTATTTCTTAATCAAGAAGTAAACAAACAAATATAATAAACTGTAATTGTTCCTTTTGATAGTGTAAAGTTAAATGCAACATTGGCTCATATTATTTTTGCTAAAATGATATGTGTTATGCATGCTGTTATAATCAATCCAATTTCATGACGTTTTTAACTTTAATATTTTATTTTTGGAACCAGACTAATATTAAACTTATTTTAATGTGTACTAATTTATCAAAATTGCCATAACGTTATTTACCCATGAAATAAAATCTCAACCTTCCAGCAACATTGTGAAAACGTTCTGTATTAGCTTGTACTTTGGCTTAAATATTCAGTTCATTATATAAATAGTAGACATGTGAATAGACTTAGCTTTGACGTTATAGTCTTACATAAAGGAAGTTTTCATTATGTTGACAGAGTATTTTTAGAAAACGGTAATTGTGTCCTACGTAAAGTAGGGGGAATATAATCCTGCTTGTCTGCGAATTTATTGTTCTTGCCTTAACATTAGGCTCACAATCATTTTTATTGTTGTGTTCATCATGTAATTTGGGCTGTTTATGTATTCAAAGTATTATTCACCATAATAACAAAGTTCTCAATCGTATTCTTGAACTGGAACAATAATTTGGAATTATAGTGAATACAGACATAAACATTTTGGATTATAGTATTGTTACGCATCCAGAGAGAGTTAGCATATCATCCAACTCTATGCCATTGGCACAATAATACATCCAGGGCTACAGGCACATCACCACTTTCAATATTGGAATTTATATGGACTATCACTGGAATGTAGTTGGAATTTCATACACTTGGACTTATAGTAAAACTTTTAGGACTATTTTGGATTTAAATCACAATAACGTAAGTTCATTTAACTTTATAACTTTGTACTATAGGGAAATAAATTATTTGGTGACTTTTACAAAACTTGTGGATTCTCACTCTTTTATGTACATTAAATTAAGACCAAAGTGTCGTAACAGTTTTAGAAAATCATATCAATTGGGTTCTTTATTGCCCCAAGTTCAAGTTATTCACAAAGCCTTTCTTTTTTCGGTCACATGAACTTCACCTTTAAACTATGGAATATATATATATATATATATATATATATATATATATATATATATATATATATATATATATATATATATATATATATATATATATATATATATATATATATATACATATATATATACCTGCATACGTATGCGTGTGTGTGTTTGTTCCTTCCCTCACGTACATTATATCCATTAAAACTGGTAATAATAAATGGTGTATAACTGAAGCAAATATATGGACACAAACTCGGCAGCAAACTGAGGGTTATGTGGAAAACATCATAACATAATACGTTCTGCCTTTCAGCAGGCACAAAACACAATATAGGGAGTGAATCTGATAGACAATAGACTCTAATGATGATGGTGACTTTCTGATAATTATTTTATTCCCAGACTACACTACAAAAAAACTGGTTGTTAAATATGATTATGTTCTACATTCTGGATTTATCCAACAATCCACCATATTCATCGGATGATAAAACCACCATCCAACTACCCCATGTTTCGATACTTTTGACATGTTTCTTTATGATTTTGAAAGTCATCTTGCCCTCGGGTTAAAGAATAGAAACTGTATTACTTGCCAATTAAATTTCTTAGATTCACTGCCTAGAAATTCTTAGAAAAAGGTTTCTTGTTTAATTCCCTATTTCCGGCTCTACATAAGCCCGGTATATCTGTTGGAGGATAAACACGGGAAAATATCAATAAGAACCACTGGCTCACGGGAAGTTATTAGTAAGCAATTCCACGTATTGACATTGGTCGATTCTGAGATTCTATGATGTAAGATGGTAATAATCGGAAACGGTCAGCCCTATAGACCACACAATCACCCAGGGCCTCAAACAGGTAGTTTATACTTACTTGTTAATTTGTTTAATTTCTTTACTGAGAATTCTTAGCACAAGGGATGTAGCAGACTGGTTATTTTGAAAAGGCTGTAAGACAGACTAGTTGCATCTAAAAATGTCTAGCTATTAGAGGAGCTGGCAATTACAACAATCTAAAAAAGATTATGATATGAATTAAATCCTTTTAACATAAAATGGTCAATAGTCACATAATATTTATGCCTTGTTGGCATTTTCTATTGACCGCTCCGTGATAACGAAGGTTGCGAATGGGCAACTATTTCACGATTTTCACTTACCAAGTCCGAATTTTTTATATTGTCAAGATTTACGCTTTATACATGAATAGTACATGGTCAAGGCATTTCCTCACAAAACTGTAAATGCCAGATTACCTCTCAAATTATTGAATCTCCTAAGGGATATGACAACGTGTAAAACTGTACTGGTGGGTAGCAAACCAACTGGAAAATAGCCACAAACATTCACTTGACAGAATCTAATCTAGAATCTGAAGTTTAACCGATAAATTTTCCCTCCAAAAATAATTTGGGGACATAAAAGTGAGGTTGGAGTATCCAAATAAAGGTAGCATTTGCAAACATGATATGTAAATAGTAAACATTCGATTGACCTATTTCGTTTGAATTTTTGAAGTGTGCAAGTCCTGGAGAAGCTCTTGTTATGTCTTAAGTCTAAATCCTAAGTAAAATATACATTATAATCCTTAATATTTTATTGTTAACTAGACACTTTTGACAGGTGTACAAACTGCACATTCTCTTTTTGAACTGTATCATCCTCCATAGGAAATGATGTCTAAAAAGAAATCTTTCATATCATGTTTAATACTGAACATAAATGTAATATTTGTATCATACAATATGTACCAAAAATTATATTTCTAATGCAGACATGTACTAAGATTATGAAAAACAAATGAGATGAATTTCAGCTGTTACAGAACCGTATATACTCATGTATAACTTGAATTCATATGTAAACAACGTCACCCTGATCTGCCAGTACAAAATATGCTGGCATATCAAAGTCTATAATAACTCTTCTGCTGGTCTTCTTACGACTTATAATCTGTATAGACCCAGATCTCATAGATCTTTATGCAACGGCATATCTGGA
Source organism: Sinohyriopsis cumingii (assembly GCA_028554795.2). NCBI lineage: Eukaryota > Metazoa > Mollusca > Bivalvia > Unionida > Unionidae > Sinohyriopsis > Sinohyriopsis cumingii. The sequence continues at coordinate 38,718,811 of CM068837.1, forward strand.
TCAATGCAGTTGTAGTCAACCCTTATGTGCGTATATATGGGTTGTTTATTGTTTGGTAACAACCATTCATACACAGCACTAAATTTGATATATTTTGCACATGTGACAGTCTACACCAATCAAAAGGAAACCACAAAAATAAGAACTTCAATCAGCTGGTTCTATAAAAGAATATATCTACCAAATTGTATGCATTTACAAAAAGCAATTTAGGAGAGATAAATATAATCACAATTAATTATGCTTCATGCTAACGTACAGTGACGGTATTATTATTATCATTATTATTATTATTGTGTTGAAGGTACTAGTCTTAATGGGATTGTCTTAATCAGAAATTTAAGAGACATAATTTTCCAATGTGGTCGATACCACTTAATCAAGACTGAAACCATACGAGTAAAAGTGACATACTTCAGAAACAAGACTATTTTTATTATAAATGGTCATACACATGCTTCAGGCACCATTTAATATCCCAAAAATAATCTAACAATTTCTGAATTCTACCTATTACCAAGATATCCCATAGCAATTTCTTCAAATCAAAATGGAAAAAGGTGTGTGTTAGGCCCATTAACGAAGAAAGATCCCATTACCATACCTATGTTAGTAGATGGTATGGCACCGTGTCATTCAATTTCTTTTTATCACCAAAGATATTTTGTCATTTGCTGTACCTTACCTAGAATAACCGCAAGTACTCTTGCAATTCCGATCGTGATAGCTACATAGAGCCGACCTGATCTTGAAGTTACTATTCTATTAATGCTGAACAACTTATATATAATTCTAACCTTTTTTCTAATACTTTTCAATTATTCAATAAAAATGGTTTCAAACAAATAACTCACAAGTCGTATATGGTAGAATTACAGCAGAAGAATATATCTAAGTTTGTGACTAAATTTGCATGGAATTAAAGTAGTGCATTTTGTAATTGCTCTTGTGCTAGAGAAAGTGTCAAAATTCAAATTGGCAAGATATGTCACAAACTTTATATATATATATACATATACATATACACACACACACACACACACACACATATATATATATATATATATGACCTAGAGGAAAGAAAGTTAAAAAATTTGTAAAATGGTCCAACTGTTTATCAAATAGTAACTTCAAAATCAAGGCAGCTCGATGTCGCTACTAAATTGTAATTTCAACAGTTCAACAGGAATGTGTTCATACTCCTTGTATATGTAAAGCAAAATAACTAAATATGTTTTGGTGTTTGAATGGAATTTAATGTTAGGTTACCACCCCATTACTGAATAGAAAAACTCACATTGACGATCTGCGAATAAAGTACAGACTAAAAACACCTAAGATAGATTATGTTTTGTTGACTTTGCGACTTATCTTTCATTTATAAACTTTCTAAACGGTCAGAACATCATTTGCAACACAAACGACTTCTAACGCTGTATGATCTGCGAATAAAGTACAGACTAAAAACACCTAAGATAGATTATGTTTTGTTGACTTTGCGACTTATCTTTCATTTATAAACTTTCTAAACGGTCAGAACATCATTTGCAACACAAAGGACTTCTAACGCTGTATGAGAGAGAGAGAGAGAGAGAGAATTGATTTCTTTCATAGGAATCCAGAATGATTGTGTAGATACATGAAAATTATTTACTAGGTCGATAACGCCGATTGAGGAACATATTTATGATGTGTGCTTAGTCGTGAGGAATATGGGCTCGTGTGTGCAGGAAAGCGATAGGGCCGTTTACCCGCGGGCCTGGGTTTGAATCCCCGTGGAGTACGAATTAACCTGTATGGGAGTTATATTAATATTAAAATATACCATCAATTTCTAGTGAAATCAAAACATGAGATTGTATCAGATCTACTTTGCCAACGAGATCTAGGTTTCAATCAAGAGAAATAAACTTACCCTCCACTTAACCCAGCGGTACTTAACCCATATTATCAATGAAATCACACATGTCACTAAACTGTTCATTACGGTATATAAACTCGTGACCGCATTATGATCTTACGACTCGTGAACTTTGGATTAAAATAAACCCATTGACAAAGTGCCTTAAACAAAGTCTGCCATCGGCAATCACACTTTAAATGATCGCCTGTATGTCTTGTTGCCAATGTAGCGGCTGTACGTACCGTATTCATTTTAATTTGCTCTTTAAATCCGACTTAAACTAGATTACAGAAAGACGATGTCGCTGAGAGGGATGTATATTTGTTGAATGATAAGTAAAAGTGGATATATACAATAATTTTGCTGTATACTACATCTTATTCCACAATAATGCCTGCTCCGTCCGTCTACCTTTGCAAATGCAAATATTTTTACTATACTTCGTTTTTTTAACATATTGACTTAGGTGTACTTCTTTTACAATTATAATTGGCATTTTAGAATTATATATTTTTATAAATTCAACACTCAAACTGTAGCCAGCATATCCCAATGTTTGCGGCATAAAACTGCATATCATCTTTGCATTCTACCTTCGTCCATTTCTCAATAGTTGTCGGAAGGTGTGATGCACCATTTTCTAAAGATCGTTTTATGTTGTTGTTGTTGCTGTTGTTACTTTTGGGTTTAACGTCATTTTTCAGCACACGATAGGCAATGAATGGCGGCCAGTATTAACGGTGGAGGAAGAGCCCTGGAAAACCCCGGAAAGAACCACCGACCCGCGAGAAGCTACTGGCGAGCTTTCTCACAACCTCACACTGGCCGAAGCCTAGACTCGAACTCACGCACACAGAGGTGAATGGCAGTGAACTGTTTCAAATGTAGTGTCTATCGGAGGCAACTTGGGCCGGACGAACTCTCTTACCAAGTTGTGAGAAACGCGTGTATATATATATATATATATATATATATATATATATATATATATATATATATATATATATATATATATATATATATATATATATTGTGAATGCTTGTGTAGAGTGATTAGATCAATGTTATGTTGAGAGCTTGAGAGAATCATTATTTTTATACACATGTATTTTTTCTTAATTCATTTAATAAATTTGCATCTATCACACATTTTGTATACGTTATTCGTTTAATCCAAAGCCCACTCGCTTACAATTCTGTTACAATGTAGACTGTGCCATGTTCTTAAAAATGATGCAGGCTATATCTGTTTGCAAGGAGTTTGTAAAAAAAAAAATTTCATTGATCAAAAAAATAAACTCATCACAACTCCAAACAAATAAAAATACAACTTCAACATTATCAAAAGAAATCAGTTTGGTACGTTGAAGCACAGATTTGTATGCCTAGGTTTGCTTTCGGAATTTGTAATAGAATTTTAGTAATATCGTATGTTTTCAACCCTGTCAGTAAATAACCAAACCTATATGTTCTATATGTTTTGTATGTATGAATAATGATTCTTTACATATTACATTCTTTAAAATTAGTTGTCATACTGTAGTGTGTCGAAATCATTCTTTTAAAGATAGTGTATAATTGATTTTGAGACGCGCATTAATCACCATTTAAATTAACATATACTACATAAACTACTTTCAATAACTTAAGGTAGGTGGAGACACTTATACATATTAGCCCCTTTTAATCTTATTAACATAATTATGGCATATGGCTTTCATCTAGTATTTACAATAAATTAATAATATTGATATAGTTGTGTCACATAAATTGGACGTATCTACTAATAAGCTTCTTCAACATTTGAAGCATCGTACAAGATGTTGTAACTGAATTATCTTAGTTGTACAGTTTTCAATATTCGCAATCTATGATTTCTATATATGAATTGTAGATGAGCGAAAAGTAAGTTTCTGTTTCACCGGAAAGGATAAATGACAGTGTATGATTGCCTCGTCGATATTGTTATATACGATAATGAAGGATCATTAACGGATGAAATACTTTAAAGCATCCAATCCATTTAGAAATGTTATAGATTTAAGATAGCTTTTTATTTTAAATAGAGAGTTTTTGTTTCGATACCCGGTTAATTTGTATGTTAGAGAATATGAGCCTAAAACGTGTGCTTGCAAATTCACACATCGGCTGAACCTAATATGTGACTCACCTGTTGTTTGCGTAATAACTGGACTTGTTTGAGAGTATATGCAGTATAATAAAAGAAATAATGATGATTTACATGTTTGGTGGACTCATTAGCGGATTTTCTAAGTTAAAAAAAGTTAAGGTCAGGGAGGAGTATATAAACAAAAAATAATCTTGTCAGGACAATTACTTACCAAACAATGAAACGTTTCCAAGATTGGACACACTGATCCCAAACAATCATTTTAGTGTGCTCTTTGATAAAATATAATGATAACGAAGCTAGTACAGCTATGGTAAAAATATCCGAATAGTTTGCATTTTTTCCCTGCCAAATCGGAACATAATATGAAATTACAACATAAATGAAATTGAAATTATTTAAAAGCAAATCATTGATGACAAGTAACATTGTTTATTAATATAATCATGGAGTTCAAACACAGTTCATTTCCTCAGATTCTAAACGTGTCACTGTGATCGTTTTACTCATATGAATAGAGGAAGCATTACAATTGAAACAATTCGACTTTTATTTTGCATCACCCAGTCTCGAGCAATATTTTACAGTAAAATGAAGGTTGCTTTTATAATAATTCTCATATCTGTAGTTGTATTTACCTGCTAATAATTTATGTGGACAGCGTGGCTATGCTAGGTTATACGCGGAGGCGAATCCTGTGACATGGAATACCGGGAAATATGATGGTAAGAATTGCGAAGAGAGTACAATGTAGTTCGCATTGACTTAATATGCCCAGCGAGTCAAAAAGAATGTCAGAAATGATGCATAAGTTAGCAGAGAAGCTTTAAACAAAGTTGACAGAATGTTTATAAACATAGTTGTCGCGAATCACCACAAGGCATGTCCCTCGTTCACTATTTTAGTAAAACCTGATATAGTGGTGATGCATTGGCTTACCCATTCGCTGTTGAAGTGAAGAGTATGTTTCAAAGCATATAAAAGTCAGAGCAAACATATATTTCAACATTCAGCACGCAACTTAGAAATCAAAATATGTAGATACACGAACGAACAGATTATAATCCAATCCAGTTTGTGTATATATTACGGATTCTTTATGTAAATCAATACATTTTTACACTGTTAAAATCTGTTTTATTTAATAGGACATTGAACTGTATGCATATTCACTCACAATTTGAAACATAAATAAAAACATTGAGGCACCTTCTTCCAAATGACAAATAGGCTCATAAACTGAACTTCACATATATTATGCTCCTGATTTTCATTAACATTTCTAAACCAGACTTGGATCTAAGTCGCTTTCAAATTGGTCTGATGGGTAGAATCAGTTTCTTCAATATATTATTTAAAGTTAGCAATCGTATTACTAGGAACAAGGAAGGAAACATATATTTTGTTCCATTTGGAGTGGATCATATTACCAAACAAAGTGAGTCTACTCGACAAAACATTGATTTCGTGGTTAGAAATGAATCTTGATAAAATACGTAATCAATGACGTGTTTGTATTGTTACTTAGACCAGGGCAGCTAAAAGAACTATGCTGCAATGTCTGCCGACACAATATGTCTTTAAGGAGATTATTTCCATATTACTGATATTTTTCCTGGACAAGGACATATCTTAAATTTTATACAGAGTTTATCAGACAGATACAATCAAACAGATCTAATCTCAATCATTACGTATCCATGTCATATGACTGCTTAAACTATATTGTTAACACTAGAAAAAAGAACAGCAAAGTCAGAGTAAACCAATTCTGACATGAAGGGACGCACTTTCAAGATTTATGTATCGTTACATTGTTCATTAAAAACAATCCCGAAATTTATTAATATCTTTACAAAATTGTAATATTTGTTACAATTTAGCCTTGACTATAGCAATTCCATTTATATTGATAATACTGCACTTACATACATGGCACGTGTCATTTAATTCATCATGGCGGACGAAAGGGTTGTAGTGAACAAATTTTTGGAAAAATTCAAGTTCGAAAAATCTTTGAGATTAAAATAAAATCATTTTCTCAAAGTTTGGTAATTCACCAATGACATCTTCAATATTGAGTGGATTCCAAACATTATAATATTAAAAGTTTAGCCATTTTCCATCCATTCTGCTGCTACTGTTGTGTGTTTCGGTGGCTAACTCCATTTGTTAGGGCAAGACGTGATACACATGGTGGAGAGTCTAACAGGTGGAAGAGGAGCATGGAAAAGCCATCGTAAGATTCACAGACAGTCGGAAAACTATGGGTTAGAATTATCATAAACCGACACTGCCGAGCCCAAGACCATTCTTGAAAATAAAACATTGTTACATATTTGAACAACAGTGTTGTGAACATCATTCCATTTCCAAACGAATCATGACAGTTTTTATATATAGTTCCAATCAGTGTAATGACAGTTATCATGAAATTTCTCATTGCCCATTGGCCTTCGTGATATAAACTTTTGAAGTTGTATTATGATATAAAATGAGAGGAGAAATCATTAACTGAAGCGCTGAACAAAGCAATAAGTTCAATTTTTCAATTATAAGAATTTCATTCATTACAACAAATAACCTGTCTAAATCATTAACAGTTGATCAAATAAATAAGAATAGGGCATGGAAAGTGGTGGCTTCCTGTATACACGTACTTTATGTATTCTAAATTAATTTTTAGATGTATTTAAACTCGAAAACCTAATTATTCATGTTGATATGACATATCTAAATGCGACTACTAATTGTCACAATGATGGAAACACTTTATTTACATTCCCATCTGGATCTTTACTTTCTATTGATTTAGTTATTAATTTGATATGTATTACTTTAAAACTTGAAGTACACTTTCAGGAAAATTAGAAATCAGAATATATAAAGGCATATATATATATATATATATATATATATATATATATATATATATATATATATATATATATATATGTATGTATATATATATATATATATTTGAAATGATATTCATTTTAATGATTATATCAGAAATGTTTATGCTGATAAAGAAAAAGATATTCATGCATTTCAGAAGGTATAATTAGAGTTATACCTAATTTATATGGGTAGAGAATTTAAATAGCAAAGCTGGTTTTTTTAAGAAATATTTGATCTTTCAATTTTTAATCTTCTGATTATATATGTTTGTAGGAACAAATTTAATAATTCGCAGGACGCTGCAATTGCAAAGTTTTAAAACGACAAATCGAATTGTACGAACAAGCCTAATGTGGGCGTCGAGCAGAAATATGGCACTGACACTTATGAAAAATTAAGAATGTATTTGTTCTTACAGGAAGAACATTTATTTAGTCATTCAGTCATTTAGTGTATTAAAAGTGTCACTTCAATCCATCGTCTGTTTCAAAAGATAATTTGAAGACTTCTTATATTATAATGGTAGACATTTATAAGATGCATCGAATTTAAAGCCCATAATGCAAAAATCAAATTCTCGTATAAACTACACTGATCAGTCCAGACATAAAGCTTTTTATTTTTTCAGCAATCTCTAAAGACCAGAGATTTTAAAAACATTGACCATTCGAAATTTAAATTAAGGACATTTAGAAACCAATTAGCAAATTAATTTATGAAGAAACATTCTATAATAAGGTATTTCAGTATCGATTATTGACAATAAAATTAATGTCATCGTAAAATCTCCAAACCAGAAAACTTTATTCCATATTATTAACCATTTGAAAGTGAAATATTAAGGACATTTAGTAAACTATTTGAAACAAAAATTAATTTGTAAAGAAGTCCTTAAATAAGCAATTTAATAACCGCTTTCAAACTAAAATCAAACCCCCGTTATCATACCCAACACAAAAACAGGACAGAATGGCAGTAAGCATTAGAAGACGATTTCAGCTGTTACATTTGTTTGTCTTGTTTTCTGATAATGATATGTTCTTTGAACCAAAATAATATGAATACAAGTTTACATCCTAGCTGAGTAGGGATGAAACATTGTCTTGTAAAGATTGTTTTCTTTGACACGTTTATAAATAAATTATCTATCTATCTATTTACCTATCTATGTTTCTATTCATCTATGTATCTGTCTATCTATCTCTCTCTCTCTGTCTTGCTCTCTCTCTCTCTTTCTCTCTCTGTCTCTCTCCCTCTCTCTCTCTCTCTCTCTCTCTCTCTCTATATATATATATATATATATATATATATATATATATAGATATATGGTTAAATAGATAGACAGATACAGTTCAACACTAATTACAACATTGAAGTCTATAATTTTGTATTTTTTCGACCGTTATAAATGCTCACAAATCAACTTTTTCTTTCCAGAGTATAACGTCCCCGATGCTAATGACGAAGATGGTCTTAGTGAAAGAATCGAAGGCTTTGACATGAACAATGACGGCTATATTGATTTGGAAGAGTACATGTATGTATACATCTTGTTATATCGTCTTATCAAACATAACGTTAATCTATGCCATACCTCTGGTGTTGTACCTTTTGTCTCTATTACATTATTCGTTCTTTGCCAGATCGAAAGTACTCCTGATAAAACCAGTGCGCTATAATTCCTCTATTTTATTAGTGCGAGACCGCCTATGCACTGTTTCTCCTGAGTTCAGTTAATTTCCCTTTAACAACCAGATTGTTCTTATCGACTCCACTTATTAAGAAGTAAAAAGGGTATATTTTGAGGACACATAATATGAAGCATATTTTGGATTCGCAAGTATGCAATTGTGCTATATTGTTAACTGCGCAATCTGGCTTTACCTTTGAAATGCTGTATACTGAACAACTTTGTTTTGCCAGTCGCCTAGATTTCTAAGTTTAATGTTTATCTAAGGCGGCTACACTAAGGCTGAAAAAGAATTATATTACGTAATTGTGTATATTCTGTACGATTATTGTTAACTTTATCGTCGTTTAGGATAACTCTTCATTCGTTACATATTTTTTGTCTTAAATGTAACCTGCGATTATTTGTCAATGTTTGTGTGCTCTCAAAGCAGAATTATACAATGCGTAATGCAATAATCATGTATTTATTAGAATTCCTTAGGACTAAAAGTTAACAGTTCATTGTTCATTGTGCCGCCTCATTCGTTTTAACAACAATACATACGGCAGCTGGTATCTCCTCTGACTAAACGTGAGGTGAACCTCTGGTTTACCTCCTATGTTAAAACTACTTACGTCGTCATATGTTTCATCTTATCTTTTCGGTTCGATCCTATTGATTGGCTACCCAGGAAGAAGTAAAGCACACAAAAACGTTCAGTGGAAACGGATATGAAAGGACTGACATTAACATTCTGAGTCAAAACTTCAAATTTTATAATACCTAAAAATAACAAAATTTGGTTCACCCATAAGCAGTGTTCTGCTGTTATGTAATCTGATGAAGATAAGGAAACGTGTCGTAATGCGTGTTTTCAAAATCTACATTTATATTTCTCACTCACATGTATATGTGTAGTTGTACAACTAGCTCAAGTCAACCAAATGCACGTGGACTATAACGTAATTGATGGGCCTACCAATATTCCATTGATGCAAATTTTAGTCACATTTTTTTAATGCACAAATATGCTAAAATCTAATGCAAATGTACAGGAAAACACTAATGTACCTGTCATATAGAGCCATTCAAATCAATATCGGACAGCTAGAATAAATTAACATTTCTTTTGTTTCATACATGTTTGCACTTAGGACCATGAAAAAGACAAATGTGTAGATCTATTCCTAGTAGTATGTGCGTGCTCTTGTTTTAACGAAGTGCGGGTGTTATCATTTAGTATACACTATACATTTTCTACTCAGTAAAGGGACCAATTCTTTCCGTCTTTTTTTTAATTGGAAATTACATATAGTCATTTTTTGATTCTGTATTACCATAATCTTACACTTGGCTTTATATTTGATATATACAAATATATTTTTGTTCGTAGGAATGAAGTTCACGCTCAGAAATCGTGTAACGAAACATTGTTGAATTACTGAACATTAGAAACTCATTTCAGAGGTCGTAATTGTCAACATTAGTGAGTTTCAAACATAATGAACTGTACATTACAAATAATGCAATTATCTCAAGCTTTAGAGGTATATAATAAACGTGTCATTATCATAATAATATAAGTAAACAATCTTATTTGATACACAAGCGCTATTATTTTTCTGTGCATAATCCTGGTAAAAATTGTATAAGTTGGTTCCTATGATACTTGTATAATGAATGTTTGGTCTTTCTTTAGCCCATATATGTTGAAACATTATATTGTCACAGCTCTTGGTCTATGCAGTGTTCAGTTTGACCAACTTGTATGTGAGTTTAAGCAACATGTATTTTACGTATAGAGACAATTATTGAGGGTGAAAAATACAGACAGTACATTCTTGTTAAAAACATAATATAAATATTGAACCACAAATTCAACATTCTTGTCTAATAAAGGATTCTGAGATTTGTTAATCTTTTCACCAAAGTTTTCATTCTTCGAAAACGAAAACAAGAAAGACTCATGTGGTATAAATAAACGAAGTGGTATTTAGTTTCACCCTTTCTTCAACATTAGCCTTCATTCTCTTCTCTCTTCATATTCAGATCATACATGCCCCGTACATTCAAAGTATACCAGCTGAAAACTTCAGTTGATAGATTATAGTACTCGTACAAACCAAGGAAGACCTTTTTGAATTTAGTATGAACCACTTCTAACCAGTGTAGATTCCGAGAGGTGGCTAAAGTCATAATACCGAGATATATTTTTATATGTTTCGCCTCGTATTCATGGAAAATAAATTATTTGTTGAATTTTTCAATGATTAAAGCCACCCACTCTTTTCTAGCAACTGTTAAAAGATTCGTAATATGATATGATATGAAACATTTATCTATTTATTTCATGACGACACTTGATACTGCAGATTGGCCTGTTTAACTTTGGCTTAGGTAACATCGAAACTTATCTGCGTCGCTGCCATTAATTGTCTTTCAGTTATTGTGATTAATTAACAAACTTTGACTAACAGCTCCTGTCGTCTATGATGGTATAACCAACCAAGATGTAATCCATTACTTGGCGTTCGCTACTGCTTGTGAAGATTTATGCCAAAAGAGTATACTTTCTTAATATCTAACACAAACGTCATCTGTGAACGTTAAGTTACAAGAACAGAATTTTTATTTAAGCTCTAAAAGTAAACAAGTAGTAGTAGGTGTAGTAGTAGTATTAGTAATATTTGTATCTCATGCGGCTCTGATGCGGCCTATGTGATTAATGTATTCTCTCTCACCACGCAAGATAATATTGATGAATCAAACCTATTTGCTCACCGGTACGAACTCTGATCGTTGACTATATGTGGAGGTACTGAATCCTTTTATAACAATTAGAGTTGTTGGATAAAGGTAGACTGTTGATTTAAAAGAATTTATTTTCTTTTGAGGAAACGTCTGGTTGTGTGTTTTTTTCTTCTTCTAGTGATACCTAAATTTGCTTAGCACTTTGCATTCATCATTGTATATACATACATACATACATACATACATGCATGTTTGCATGCATACATACATATATACATGCATGCACACACGCACGCACGCACACACACACACATACATACAAACATACATACATCCATACATACATACATGCATACATACATACATACATACATACTGGTTTGCAAAAGAACCTTTTTCTTAATTAAATGATTGTTTGGTTACCACGTTTTACTCTATATATTTTATCTTTTGTACCTATTTCACACATTACTCTTAATTGAAGAGGGGCGGGCAGCTGTGCCAGTTAAAAGTTTCTTTTAAGCACAAATATCACACAACAATGTACAGTAAATAGGAAAATCTTTTAGACGTAAAATATGCATAACCTGACATGATTCCTCCATCTATAGCTCCACCCCTGACCACAACGATACCTGTGGACCATGTATTATACTGTAGCTACTGTATTATCAGAATGAAGAAGTAATTGTTCGCAAATGGGCTTCTTTTCTCCAAATGAAGTTTTAAAAATAAAAGATTTTATATTCAAAACAATATGTGATATGCTAATTTTGAACAGGGTAAACAAATCAATCTTAATTTCAAAGACTAATAAGGCATTTAAGAAAATAAAAAAGTGTTCCTTTGCTCCTATCACTGTCAAGCGCGTATAGCAATATTGAACTAATGGAAACACAAGGTGTAATGAACTGCAATTTTTAGAAGGCCACAAACATCATATATTTTCACGTGGTATGTTGAAATGTGTTCAGAAGTTGAATGTTTTTCTGATGTAATTTGCATCGGTCATTCATCTGGAAAAAGATAGTGCTATGTGAACCTTTAAAATATTACTATAAAGTCGCATAAAGCTCCTATAAAATTACAAGATATATCTTCCCCACTTAGTTATGTGGTCCTAAACTAATCATTTTTGGCGGGGAGGAAAAGACATAAAAAGAGACATTGTCATATATCAATTTAATCAATGATGAACTTTAATTCTTTGCATAATTATGTTACTAATTATATGCAGGCACTTCATCCAAGAATCTTCGTGAAAGATGGCTAGCAGAATAATGACTGATATACGCCATCTTCAATTCCTTTATTGAACAGCTCAAATGATACAACAGTTTCATTCCGGTAAAAGACTCTTTTCATAAGCAATCCATTCGTTTTTAAATTCTGAAATACAAATTAAGATTATATCCTAGTTTATAAACATTAGTGTATACAATCTTTAACCCTAATATTTCATATTTCGTTGAAATAGGTCCGAGCGAAGTCGTAAAGTAAATAAATGGCAAGTGGATAATGCACGCGCTTAGTACAAAACATAAAACAATTACAGCTCGTACAACTCATAAGTAAGAATGTTATTTTCATCTGTACTAGTGAATGTTTACATGAGCTTCCTAAACTGTAGTTAAGAGTACCACCTTTTGCGTTAGCATACAGAGCAACAATAGTAATTCCTTACATGCTCAAAGAGAGTATTCTGAGTACATGTTATTTAATCCTTAATATTTTTCACGGAGCTATGAAAAAATCTAACTATCCAAAGAGATATGGGTGCCGTAAAGTGCCACATATAAGTAAAAGATGTTATTTTTAATAGACAATTAAAATTTAAAAAAAACAAAACCATGTTAAGTAGAAATTTGAATTTCTTTGATTGAAAACTAGATGAACTGGACGATTTGCTTTTCACCTGGGGCTTGTTGATGGTAATATAACCTGCAGTATTGTATCCAAAGATAGACTCCTAAGTGACAATCTTGGAGGGTTACATGTACACATACCACTCTTTAGTACATATATCGAATGATAGGTGTCACTCTTTATGCTCAGTCCGACAGTCTTGAAATCATGATATAATTTAATCTAAGTTTGGAAACTTCATTGACCTGCAGACCATGGGCATATAATAGGTGATACATAACAGAACGAACTATAATAATTATTACGCAGGATTTTTTTCATATGATTCTAAAAGACATAAAATTCAAATCATAAAATCGATTGGTCTTGAAGTAGAAATGATCTAATCACAACTTTTCGATTCCAACTCGGGTCACATTTCCCCTTATCACAGCATTTAAAGCATTATCCGTTGCATAAATAAATAGCAGCATTCCTCTAAAAACTTCACTACCATTCAGTCTTCGATCCACTTCTTAACAGGTCGATATTGATGGCTGAGGCACGTTTCTTAACAGAGTTTATGACATATCATTCTGCTATCGTTTATAGATATGTTTTTTTTTTCCTCAAAGTGTCCAGTAGGAAAAGGATACTGGAAATTTAGTTCTTAACTATTGATGTATATTAATAACATTTACGTCATCAAAACGTGTGTAGCTGACATTGTAAATGAATATTAAATAGGGAGAAATAAAGAGGACTCTCGTCATGTTTCACTTTCCTATAATGATCAAATGTTTGTTCTTTGATATTTCGAAAATGAAAATGAGATATAATATCATAGATTATTATGTCAGTAAAACAAAAGAGAAATAAAATAAATTAAAGACAATTGAACATGAGATATTAGAATTTCACAGGGGATTGTCGGATAAAATGTATTGGAAGCTCTTAAATATTTAGAAGAGCAAAAAACAAAATTTAGGAAATTATGTTAGAAGATGGGATATATCATGTGGGAATTTATCCGACCAAATAGATATCTTAGAAGCGTAAAATAAGTTATATTTGGAATTATACAAAAGTAGAATTGCTCAGCTAGATGTCAACAATATTCAAGCCATATTTTTAATCATAATATTAAAGTTAGTCAAGAGGAAAGAAAATATTGCATTGGTATTCTTATCAATAAATGTGCTTTTAGCCAAAACAATGTTGAAAGCATGTTCTGTATTGCTTACGAGGAGTTGCTATCTAAAGCAGGTACAATGAACCGACCAGATGTATGTTGTATTACTTAGGTTTCGAGTGTGTTGTTTCTTATGATGTCATTATTCATTGCTAGAAAGTAAAGTTGTATAAAATACAAGACATTTAGATGAGAGTAATGTCATCTTTTACAGAAGCTGCAACAGTTGGATTTTGATATTTCAATATGTAAATATAATGAGCATTCAGTATGGGACAATAATGTCCCAGGTGCATCCAATCTAAACCTGGTTTGGCTTGTAATGTTTGACAATCGTACTTGTACTACAAATTGCATAGACGACTCACGAAAATGCCCTTTCCAAGAATGAGAACAGATAAACATAACTATTTGAAACACGCATGTTAAAAGTGATATCCATTTCTGCTTTGTTCCTTGTCAACGATGAACATAGAACTTATCAAGATTTATTGACGTGTATATATTGTAAGAGCAGAATACATTGACACTACTGTTAGGTGCCTTCTTTGGAAACACATTCATAATGCAAGTGTACTTTTCAAACCCTTTAGAAACGTAATAAGCAAACAACCGTTATAACTCAGGAATATAAATAGAAAAGTACATTCGATTTAATGGCAGGTAAACGGAGGAGAACATAGTATTAGAATGATCCTCTGAAGCAAATATCTTATTATTATTATTAGTTTTAATATATATATATATATATATATATATATATATATATATATATATATATATATATATATATATATATATATATATATATATATATATATATATGTGTGTGTGTGTGTGTGTGTTTGTGTGTGTGTGGGTGTGTTTTCTTCATTTATGCATCTATTTTCTTATTAATTTTTAACAACGTTTAGCAATTATTTAAATACCTTCATAAGAATATTTCCCGTCACCGTCAATGTCGAATTGGTTCGGTAGAGAATCTACTTTGTCACCGATTAATACGCTAAAATAAGAAATTTACAAATCATAGATCATTGTAAAATGCCTGAATGCAAATGCTCAAGCTCTTAGCTAGTACATATCTACAACATATGTTGTTCGTATTATAATGTCCAATACCTGCATACAATGACAACTAACTGAGAGATAAAAAGACACATTAATTTAATTACACATACAATTTCAATTCCATTGCTGAAAATAGAAATGATGCTTCGAGTTACAAACCTTTAAAATCCATCTATGTAATTATGCATGCTATAGATATAGACTATATGTGTATGTCAGCCTGCCCATGCACTTCTATATATTATAATTAAAACCGTTCAAAAGAATAAGGCGGCACAATGAACCATAAAATGTCAGATTCAGCATTTCAAAGGTAAGCCAGATTGTACAGTCCACAATATATCACAATGGCATACCTGCGAATCCAAAATGTACTTTAGATTATGTGTCCTCAAAATATACCTTGTTTGCTTATTAATGCGTGGGTTAGATAAGAACATTCTGGTTCTTAAAGTGAACTTGACTGAAATCAGCAGAAAATATGCATAGGCGGTCTCACACTAGCAAAATAAAAGAATCCTATTGCATTGGTTTTATTAAGTATGTTTTCGATCTGACAAAATGAAAAACATGCTAGAGACAATAGTTCCATCATGCCAGGTATGGCATAGATTAACCTTATCATATTGAAGATGATATAAAAAGACGTATACGTACTTGTACTCTTCCAAATCAATCAAACCGTCCTTGTTCTGATCGAAGGTGTCGAATATACCATTAAGTTCATCTTCATCAAATAAATCTGTGACTTGATACTCTATAAAGAAAACGTGGATTTTCGAACTTCTATAAAAGTCGCCAAAATAAAAAGGGTATGATTTCAATGTTTTAATTAGTGTTGAACTGTACACACACACAAACACATGCACACACACACACACATATATATATATATATATATATATATATATATATATATATATATATATATATATATATATATATATATATATATATATATATATATATATATATATATAATATATATATATATATATATTAATATATATATATATATATATATATATATATATATATATATATATATATATATATATATATATATTCTAGAGAGGCACCTAATTGAAGTTTCGAATGGTTAATTTTAATGGTAACAATTTTCAAATCTCTGGTCTTTAGAAAAGGATGAAAATACGAAAAATATCTGGGCTGATCAGTGTCGATTATACGAAACTTTGAATTTTACATTATTGGCTTTCAGTGCGATGAGCCTTATACATGTCTACCATTATACTATAATACGTCCTCAAATTAGTTTTTGAGACAGACGATGAATTGAAATGACACTTTTAGTACACTGAATGACTGAATAAATGATTTTGTAAGAACAACTAAATTCTTAATTTTTCATAAGAGTCAGTGCCATATTTCTGATCAATGCCCACATTTGGCTTGGTCGTACAATATCATTTGTCATTTTAGTCTTTGTAATAACAGTGTCTTGCGAATTATTAAATTTGCTCCTGCAAGCATATGTAATTGGAAGATTAAATCTTGAAAGATCAAATATTTCTCAAAATACCTAGCTTTGATGTTTCATTTCTCTACCCATATAAATTAGGCATAACTAGAATAGATTAATTAACCTCCTGAATTGCTGGAACATCTTGTTCATTTTCAAGATCCCTATTTATGATACAATTATTGGCGATACAGACCTTGGATCGAGTTATTGAATACAATAGCAATCATTTGATTGGTATTATTCAGTCAAATATGACGTATGGAGTAAAATGATGCAAAAACATTATTATATACATATCAGCAAAAGTCAATATACATTATCTGGCAGTTAATCTATGTCGGTAATTTCTTACAAAATTTCCGGTTGCGTGAACTGACATAATCAAGTAATACGTTTGCTAACTTAAAATAACATATTAAAGAAATAGATCTTCCCCATCAGTCCAATTTGAAGACTGACTTAAACTATGAATATAAGCCAAATGTTTTGGTGACATATTTTATCATGGTCTTTTGGTTATCTATACAAAAATTGATGGTTTGCCTTGTTAACTGACTTTATTAGTTAGTATGTTACAAATCTACTGTAGCACATTGTAGGAAATCAACTGTTCCTAGATCGTCCTCATATGACTTGGAATGTATGTATTAGCAAATAAGGAAATACAATCCGTTAAATCAGTTGATATAACAGGGAAAAAGACATTGTATCTAAGGTTCACCAAGCTAAAACACATTTACTTAAGTATATAATGTTTTCTGTAAAAATAAATATCTAAGCTCTACGTAGCAAATTAGAGAATTCAGCCAATATGCATGCTATTTAGTTTTCTATTCAATAAACCAGATTTTAACAGTGTCAAAATATATTAATACACTGATTTATATAACGAATCAGTAATATATCCACAAACTAGATGGAATTATAAACTGTTTGTTCGTGTATCTACATATTCTAATTTCTAAATTATGTGCTAAATATTGAACTTTATGTTTGTTCAGACCTTTCTTGCTTTGAAAACTGCTAAACATGATCTTCATAACAACAGCGAATGGGTAAGCCAATGCATCACCACTAGATCAGGTTTTGATAAAATGGTCTACTAGGGTGATGCCTTGTGGTGATTCGCGACAACCATGTTATAAACAACCTGTCATCTTTTTTTACACTTCTCAGCGGAATCAAGCATCCTTTTTGACATACAATTTGATTTGCTTTCTTTTCAATTATTAGTATCATAGTTGGTTATTAAAATGTAAGTAATAACACATACACTACATGTATGTGGTACACTTAACTTATGTCTTTTTTAATATATATGTATGTCAGTTGAACAATTGGTCTATACTTTATTTTTAAACCTTGTGTAAGATTCATCTAAAAACAGTTGGATGAATAAATACCTTCAGAAGAGACGATCGCAAGTATAGTTACAAGCACCAAAGAGACGACTGAAGCCTTCATCTTGAGAAAGTATGCTCGATTTATATTCGTAGTACTATTAATCGCACTTAAACCCTTACTTATATATCTCTGCAGATGACCTCGTCATCAAGAAGGGTTAGGAAAGAGTTATGCCACACTTCAGCGTAATTAGAAAATAATACCGTCTTGACACATTGAACTTTATGCTTCGAAACACCATCGCCACTTATTGCTTAATAGTGTCCTGAATGACCTAGACGTTTAACATAGCATAGCCAGACTGTCCACATAAATTACTAGCAATTAAATACAACTACATCTATCAGAATTATTACAAGAAGCAACCTAGATGTTACTTTAAACTATTGTTCGATAATAGAAGATGCTAAGTCAATATTTTGA
The DNA here is from genome assembly GCA_028554795.2 of Sinohyriopsis cumingii. NCBI lineage: Eukaryota > Metazoa > Mollusca > Bivalvia > Unionida > Unionidae > Sinohyriopsis > Sinohyriopsis cumingii. The sequence continues at coordinate 38,737,590 of CM068837.1, forward strand.
TTGTTTGAATTGTAATGCTTCTTCTATTAATACGAGTAAAGGGATCACAGTGAAACATATAGAATCTGAGAAAATAAGTAGTGTTTGAACTCTAGAATTATATTGATTGACAATGTTACTGGTTATCAATGATTTAGCTTTCAATGATTTCAATATCCTTTATGTTGCATTTTCATATTGGCAGTAAACAAAAGAGGAGCAATATTTAGATCTTTTTTATCGCAGTTATGCTAACTTCGTTATCTTTATATTTGAAATGATTGTCCGTGACAAGATTGTTTTTTTTATTCTATACTCATTCGTGACCGTTCCTGGTAATAGCGGGAAAAGTTATTATCCGCAAATCAGTTAACCAAACACGAAAATCCTCCTTTTTTCTTTTATTATACTGCATATACACTCAAACAAGTGCGGTTAATTTGCAAGCAACATGTGAGTCACATTTTAGATTCAGCTTATGTGTCAGTTCTTATGTATGCAAGGCTCTCGTGTTTTAGGCTCATATCCTCTAACTTAAAAATTAACTAGAAAACAAAAAAACAAGAAGAAACTCTCGAGAGGTCTTAGTAAGTTAAATACAAGTTTAACAGGTGGTAAAGGCCTAAATCTTAAACTATGGGCAATTTGAAACAAAACGCTTTCTTAAATATATAACATTTCTAAATGGACAGGCTGCTTTAAAGTATTTCATTCGTTATTGTTCCCTTGTTGTCATATAGAACAAAATCAACGAGACAATCACACACCGTCACGTATGCTTCCCGATGAAACCAAAACTTACTTTTCTTACATCTGCAAATCATATATAGAAAACATATATTGTAAATATTAAAAAACTGTACAACGAAGAAAGATAAATCAGTTACAACGTCTTGAATGATCCTTCAAATGCTCAAGTTGCTTATTAGTAGATACGTCTAATTTCTCTGTCACAAGTATTTCAATATTTTGAATTTACGGAAGATGCTAGCTGAAAGCCATATGCCAGAATTCGTATAAGTTTAAAAGTGGCTAATTTGCATAACTGTCTCTAGCTATTGAAAGTAGTTCATGTTAATTCAAATGGTGATTAATGCGGGTTTCATATTCAGCCATGCACTAACTATGATAAAATGATAGTGAAACACAAACGTTTGACCAAGTATTGTAAAGAATGTAATATGTAAAGAATAATTATTAATACATTTAGAACATATAGGTTTGATTATTTATTGATATCGTTCAAAACATACGATATTTCCAAAATTCTATTACAAATTTCTTTAGGCAAACCTAAGCATCAAAATATGTGTTGAAATGTAACAAATTGGTTCCTTTCGATACTATTGATGCTGTATTTTTGTTTGTGTGGGGTTGGGGTGGGTTTATTTAGTTTGATCTTGGGAAAATAAAACAAATTCACAAACTCTTTGCAAACATATATAGCCTGCTTCGTTGTTAAGAACTTGGCACATTCTACTTATCTTTGACACTATAAATAGCAAGGGGATTTAGCACAACCTGAAAAATGTACGCAGACTGTTTGTTAGGAGAGCGGCGGCAGGAGTCAGAACTATGAATTCCATAATGTAAAATTGCGTTTTCTCGAAACACTCTCTTTTCAGGGGTTTAGAATCTTTTTTTTTTAGCAAAGCTTCAATTTGATTAAACTAAGATCTCAATTTCACCTAGGAAAGTAGTGATGTGATTTAGATAGTGCCGTGTAAAGGCCTGAATGTCAACATCTTGAAAATACATTTAACCCTTTCATCAGTACGATCAAAGTTTACTCAAGCAAACAATTGTTTTCGACAAGCCCGAGGGGCACCTCACTTTGAATACAGGATGGACCTGAACTAAAATTAGAGGGGCCCCGGGTGTCGCGCTATCACGTTGTTTTAACACTGCTAGTGTAGATAAAAGATATGTGAATTGATTGTTGCATTTTGTGGTTACTTACTCGGCCTTCTGCCTATTTTCGTAACTCACACGTTTAACACTTTTCACAGGATTTAAAATATCCAACTGTTTGTCTGGAACAGCCCCAATGTTTAGACTAGGCCTAAAATGTGCGTATCCTAGAGTTGCCATTTTTCAGGATCCCTCTCGACAACATTCCTTTGAGATATGTAATGAGCATAGAGTGTTATATGGTGTTGCTTTCAAATTGATTCGTTTGTAATAATGTATCCATACTTTCTTTATGCCCTTATCTTTTGGAAAAGAACAAAAATGTCGTCCACAGCCTTTTTATAATGTGCTATTACACAAGCAATGCTAAACGGCATCGTCTTTTACTCTGGAAACTGCCAGTCGTAATGCTGGGGTCGCTAATATGACGTCATATCACGAAAGTAACTGAATAGACGCGGAAATTATCCATACGATGGAAATTCAACTCTAAGAAGATATGCCTATATTTAAATATTGGCACTGCGGTCGCAGATGATACTTCAGAACAAGGTTTTCTTTTATAGTGCTTTATTATTATTTAATGTTTCCGTTGGTCTCCTTTAGCACAGTATTTAGAGGCCATCAAAGGGTAAGATTGTATCTCAAACAAATATATAATCCATGCCGTGTGAATAGTACCTGTCTTCTGTAACCTCGAATATTGTGGATTGAATGAACCCGAGATACTCGAGAACGAATTCGATAGGCAATCGGAATTTTACTCTCATTTATTTGATTTAAAATACTGGATTTCTATTTGAAATGCAATGGATATACACAACATTATCATCACTTGACACATATCCCAAACTTGCCGACGAACAGAAAGGAAAACTCATATCGTTATCCCTAGATTATTTAATAAAGGTTTCTATCGGTAGTAAAGAAAGCCATTTTAGTGACAAACCCTGCACATAGGTAATATATATATATATATATATATATATATATATATATATATATATATATATATATATATATATATATATATATATACACACACACACATATATATATATATATATATATATATATATATATATATATATATATATATATATATAAGTATACTTAAAATAATTGATACTCGGATTAATCAAATTATTAAGCCATTATTGTTGGCTCTATTGTAAAATTTTCGAACGACTCAAGTTGCATGCGATAGACATTACATTTATAACAATCTTTAGAAAATGGTGCCTCCCAATGACCGACAATTGTTGAGAAACCGACGAGGATATAATTCAAAGATGATGGGCAGTTTTATGCCACAAACACTGGGATATGTTCGGTACAGTTTGAATTTTGAACTTTTAAAAAAATATATATATATCCAAAATGATAATTAAAATTGTTGAAGAGGTACATTTAAGACAATTATATTTTTTAACGAATCATAATGACAATAATTGCATTTGCAAGGTAGACGGACGGATCAGGCATTACTGTGGAATAAGATGCAGTATTCAGCAGAAATTATTGTAAATATCTACTTTTACATATCATTCAACAAACATACATGTCTCTGTAATCCAATGTAATTCGGATTTAAAGAACAATTTAAATTATTAGGATGCGTGCAGTAGCTACATTTGCTACAATACACGCCGGCGACCATATAAAGCGTTAGTGCCGATGGCAGACTGTGTTTAATGTACTGTGTCAATCGGTTTCTCTTAATCACAAATACACCAGACTTAAGTTCATAATGCGGTCTCTAGTTTCTATATCGTAATAAACAGTTTAGTAACGTGTGTGATTTGAGTATAATATGCGTTAAGTAACGCGAGGTTAAGTGGAGGGTAAGTTCAATCCTCTTGACTAAAACCTATATCTCGATAGTAAAGTAGATCTGAAAGGTTCTGATCAAATCTCATGTTTTGATTTAAATTGAAATTGAAGGTATATTTTAATACAAATAATACTGTCATACAGGGTGGAGAATTTTTAATTCGTCGTACTCTACGGAGACACGAATCCATGGCCGCATGTAAACGGCTCCCACCGCCTTGCCAGCACATTGGAGCCCTCATGACGAAGGACACATCACCGAAAAATGACGTTCTTAATCGGTGTTTTCTGCAGTCGTGTATAGCAGACACACTCGCATGACGACCTAGTAATGAATTCTCATGTATATGCACAGTTATTCCGGATATATATATATATATATATATATATATATATATATATATATATATATATATATATATATATATATATATATATATAGGCAAGACATCAGATATTATAAACCATGTTCTGCAGGTTTATAAAGTTTTAAGTTGAAAGATAAATCGTAAAGCCAAGAAAACATAGTCTATCTTAGGTGTTTATAAAGTCTGTACTTTATACGCAGATCTTCCCATTTAGTTCTATTTTAATTTTTCTTTTCAGAAATTAATATCATGTAAACTACTAGGGTAAAAGCCGTAAATCGTGACTTTGAATTCCGATTAATTGCGCATGAAAAAAATAATTTACGTGCAAACTTAGAACTGTTTTGATAAACATTGTGCAATTTAAAAGGTTATACTCCCAAACGGGTTATCTTGCTATATTTATTGATCTGATGACAATAAGTACAATTTCTAATCAGCCTAAATTACACTTTAGAGGTTACCAAAATATCAAGATGTATAAAATATAGGTACATCTTATGTGGATAATAATACGCAAATAAATATGTACAATATATGCTTTCCTCCACAAACGAAACAGGAAAGCCACAAACAATACATTTAGGAAAATGTTTTGTGAAGTCAGGGACACAACCATAAATCAACAAAAAATACTAAAATATAAAAGAACGTTTGACGTTTCAAACGAGAAAAATAAAGAATTAGATACAAAAATTGTGGGAGAAGAAATGTTGTTATCGGTGTTGATTTCGAATCTGATTTACTTTAATGACCAAGAAAGGGAATATTTTCGTGCAAATGATTTTTTTCTTCTGTAAGTAAATTTCTAACAGCATTTTAATGATTAGGTTTGAAAATGGTTTCATCAAACCTAAAATTCGAACATAAATATATACAAATAAGATACACCACGCTTAAACGTGTTATAATCTTTTAGTAAAATCTACGAGTTAATGAGATATCTTTCTGCTTCTGAACTAATGTAAATACTATTATTCTATCGTGACCTACATTTACGGAAATATCCGAGGGAACCTGCATAAAGCTAAGGCTAAGGCTAGATTTGGTAGTTAAGTACACCAATTCCCGATGTCCCTCTTTCTTCATAAGTGATTTTTTGCGGCATCGGTATTTTAAAATCCTGCATAAGTCAATTATGAGAAGTCAATTATGCGAACTCTGCTACGGTAGGTCATTTAAAACCAAACACTACTGCTCTGGGTTGATCAAGACAAAACATATAAGTGACAGACCAAATAATGCAACTATTCTAATTACCCGTGGCCTCACATTTGCTTCTGAAGCGATTTAATATCTCAGAAATAATTTGACAATTTCCCAAAGTTGTATATTACCATGTCATCCCTTTGTAATATTTTCAGATCAAAATGAAATTATGTGGCATGCACTTTAACGATGAAAGAACCCATGTTTCTACCTATATTAGCAGATGGAGTGGTAACCCGACAATACATTCAATTATATCAGTAAGTATAGTTATTTTGATTTTCAATTATTAGAATAACATCAAGTCCGGTTGGAAGTCCGATTTTGATAGCGAAATAAGGATGTGTTGATTTTGAAGTTTCTATTCGATAAACTGTTGGACGATTTTAAATACTCTTAAACTTTCTTTCCACTAGTTCTTATATACGACGATGAACGCGCATGTGGCTGGACAGTCCACAAGCGGTTGCAGGTGGGGCATGGGACACCGGTGGTTGGGGGAGGCTGGGATATAGATATGTGACGTCTCTCATGAACTGCAGCAAGACGCTGGCGGCGTTCAACCTCGAAGGTGGAACAGACTTTACTAATCAGGGCTCGCAAATGGCGTCTGTCTCAGGCAGCTAGCTCGAGCTGGTCGGGTTGAAGGTTTGTCTATTTAATGTGATTCTTATGATTGCTATATAAACCCAGAAGCTTGTGACATATCTTGACAATTTGAATTTTGAAACTTTCTTTAGCACAATACAAGCGATTGTACCTTTATATCCAGTTGCATTTGTCTTGTAATTTTATCAGCAATCCGCAAATCATTTTCACAATCTTTCCTTGAAAATATATAAATAGTAAATGATTTTCTAGAACATACAGCGATATTTAATTTAACCTTTGGATGAACGACAGTCAACTTTGAGTTCATGAATCTTCTAACTAATTGTTACTTGTACTATATTTATATATACATTTTCTTTGAGGATGCTAAGCAAGTTATGTCTAGTCCATGAGACATCAATACAAAATCAGGTCTGGATAGTTTATAGATGCATATAAACCTATATACGTTTCTCGTTTTGACTTAAAACGAACTCATTTTTTATCACGGAAGCATTGTTATGATGATATGCAATTGAATGAAGATAAGGATCTGTCTCTTGATTGGTTTTTGAGAAAACTATATTCAGCTCGCAACATGTTTCTAAATCTAGTTAATATCAAACAAACACAGCAAGAATATTTTAGTGTTGGTGGGATCGCAATTGTACTGCTCCTTGCTCAGTGTAATGAAAATATTGTTCTGCAACATTATGCACCTATCTGATATTCATTTAAAAGAAAACATTCATTTACGGTTTATAGATACATAAACTACAGTACATTTTGCATAGGCATTTATCACTATCAGAAATTTAGTAGATTTTGTAATTGCTCTTTCTCTCTGAAGCAAACACTTCTGAGTGGATATATTGTATACGTTACATAGTCTTGTCATGTTTAACAAAGTTATCTACACTAATGTTTGAAATGACTATGATTGGTAATATCGTATTAGCTTCGTTTTCATTGCCTGTTTATCAGTTTCGTGTAATGTTCGCTGGCTGCGAGTGATGATATATTATGCTTTCCCGTTCATGTTTTTGTCAGCTGTATCATTTGACAGCTATATGCATCTCTAATGTATCTTAAAATGATTATTTACTGACGGACAATATACAAGGTTCTGAAGATCACTTCTCCTTCTTTACGAACCTAAACCTCAGAAATACCTTTTCAGATGAAAATAACTTGAAGATAGGTCGGCTCTATTTAGCTATTACGATCGGAATTGCAAGATAACGTGTGGTTATTCTTGGCAACTGAAAGCGAAATAACAAAATATGTTTGGTGATAAAAAGAATTTAAGGACACGTTACCACACCGTGTACTATCATCGGTACAGTCATGGGATCTTTCTTCGCTAAGGTGCGTGACATACCTTATTTCGTTTTGATTTGAATATATTGCTTTGGGATAACTTGGTAATATGCCTAATTCAGAAATTAAATAATTTTTGAGACATTAAACTGGATCAGAAACATGTATATGGCCATTAATATTTAAAATAGTTTTGTTCCTTAAGTATGTCACTTTTACTTATATGGTTTCTGTCTCGACAAATTGAGAGAACCAGAATTTTTTTGCTTGGTTTAAACAATTTCCTCAAACCGTTTTCGCATAGTGTACATATTCAGGATTTTAAACTATGGATGCCGCAAGAAAATCACTTATGACGAACGAAGGACTTCTGGAATTTGTATGTTTAATGTAATGAGTGATATATAAACTTTAAACATTCTGGCAAACATTGTTTGCTCAAAATGCATTTCTGAAAAAGAAACTTCAAATTTGATTAAAATGAAAAACTGCTTATAAATTACGCATTTTATAAAACCGTGGAGAGACCAGGTTATGTTGGCTTTACGAACCATATTTCAAATTGAAACTTGCTAAGCGTGCAGCGTATCAGTCACATCATATATAGTAACAATTACCCCAACACTTAAGATAGCGCTGTGTTTGATATGTTGACCATATCTATATATATATATATATATATATATATATATATATATATATATATATATATATATATATATATATATATATATATATATACATATATATATATATATATATATGTATTTGTGTATATATATATATATATATATATATATATATATATATATATATATATATATATATATATATATATATATATATATACCATCAATTTCAAAATAATCTAAAACATGAGATTTTATCAGAACGTATCAATCAGATCTGCATGATATTCGAGATCCAGGTTTTAGTCAAGATGATTGAACTTAGCCTCCACTTAACCCTGCGTTATATAATTCCAATTATCACTGAAATCACCAGTGTCACTAAATTATTTATTTCTGCATACAAAATCGTGACCACATTGCAAACTAGATCTCTTGTATTTCGGATTAAGACAATCCCATTAACAATAGTACCTTCAACATATCGGGCCATCGGCACTCACACTTTAAATGATGGACAGTTCGCATTGTTACTGCACATGTATGCTCCTGAATGCAGTGAGTGCTTACTGATCAATGTATGTATGCTGGACTTCATGTTTGTTATCACTTCAGAATGCATAGTTTGCATATTTACTTTAAAGAAGTTACTTTTACATATATGATTTGCGAAATATTGAGATTGCACAAAGTATTTTGGTCAAAATCTTGGGCTATGTAATGAGCAGTTCAAGGACTACAACACGTGCTGAATTTTATATGTGAGAAAAAGAAGTTTAGGTTTCAGTAAGGATGATAAATAATGATGTGTGATTGTCTTTTTGATGTTGCTCTATAGTATAATTTGTGGGTCATTGATAGCAGACAATCTATTTAGAAACTGTATCTATGTAGGATGGCGTTTAATTCAAACGTGCCCACAGTTTAGTAATGGGCTCCTTTTCTATTAGTTACTCTTGAATTTAAATTATTAAGGCCTAGCTTGAGAGTTTCATGCTTTGATATACTGTGCAATTTAAATTTATATAGCATGGGGCTAAAAAGGAATAGCTCTGCGTGCTTATAAATTCACACATTTGCTGAATCAACAGTTTGGTGTGCATTTATTCTTCCCAATGGGTAGTCTTGTTTGGTGACTACCTATCACAATTTGTCTAGTATTGGAGACCAAATGTGTAATCTGTGCTAAAAAGGACAGGCCAACTTGATTTACTGATTTCTGTATGTACATAAACATTTGAGATGGTTAAGAGGTAATTATAAGCCAGTGGACTTTAAACAAGCATAAGGTCCTTTCTGGGTCTTTGAGTCGCTTTGTGAAAGGACAATATTCAAATATCTCTATACGGTCATAAATGTGCGTAACAAGTTGGATTGTAGAAAATGCAATAGCATCTAATTATCCTATCTTTTCGATTTAATTATAAAGTATAGATTCTCTGTGATAACATAAATACAAGACCGACATATACGATGTAATTAGAACGAAAATCACACGAAACTTAAATGTCTGAATGATATAGGATATTAGCAGTACTATACAGGAAAGATGGTACTTAATAATGAGAAAAACTAGATACCTTACACATTTCAATGTCATAAAGCAATCTCAAGTAATATTGCTGCACGGGGTTCCAAATTGACGAAATAGGGTTGTAAGGTTAAGAGGCCCCGAAAAGTTCAAAGTGTCAAGATGGTATTATTTTAGAATTAAACCCTGGTGTGACATAGTACACCTCTGACACTTCTTGATGACGAGGTCAATTGGAGAGAAGGGTTCAAATGCGAGTAATCGATAGCTTCGAACAGAGATCGAGTATCAATTGTCAAGAGAAAGGCTTCAGTCGTTTCTTTGCTGCTTTTAACTATGTTTGTGATCGTTTCTCCTGAAAGTATTTACGAATTTATTTGTTTTTCTTTAAACCTTATATGGGATTAAAAAATACCTTATTGACCACCTGTTCAACTGACATACAATATATATTAAATAATCACTACAGGTGAGCATGACGCGGACAAGTTGAAGAAGCGTTATTACTCACATTTTCATATTGTTTTCTTCTCCCTCCTAAAGACTGAAAATTGACATGGTATCTTCTCTGTAATTACATATCAAGGAATCACAATAATTTTATTCAAGTGGTTTCATATAACAAAGCAGTGGTTAATACTTCCCACTAGTATCAAAACATTTTTGACCCGCAAAAAAGTATGTTTCCACAATGTTAAATCACCATAGCGCATCTTCATATTTCTGTTCCTCAATGTGACCTGAATTAACGTTAGCGGCAAGTAACCGGCATTTCAGTTTACAGGATATGTTCCCAATCATAGATTTATCTAAGTATAATAAATAAGCAGAGTAAATAATCGCCAACACATACATCGGCCTTTAACGACCTATATACATTATATCGTATACATATGTTATTCCTCCAGACGCAATTAATCTAAACCAGCGACATGGAACCTCTGGCTATATGGTAGTATTAGTTGAAAGGAAAACGAAATGTAATTGTTATTGACTATTTACCAGGGCAATCAAATCAGATGTAGAAATTGTGTTGAACTCTACTGAGCAGTTTAAATGGATAGATTGTTTACAAACATGTTTGTCGTGATTCGCCGCAAGGAATCTCTCTTGTACACCGTTTTAGTACAAGTTGGTCTAGGGGCGATAATATGGCTTAATCATTTGCTGTTGTGATAAAGAATATATATGTCAGTTTTGAAAACATAACAGTCAGGGAAATATGATATATCAATTTTCATTAAGAACTTTATAATATGTAGAGACACTAGGAAATGGTTTATAAGCCAATCCCGTTTGTGAATATATGACTCTTTCGTTATGCAAATCGATTTGTTAGTGCTAAAATCTGTTTTATATAATAAGCAATTAACTACATACATATTGTCTCCTAATTTGACAGCATCAACGACAATACCGAGTCACATTCATCCAAATAACAACTTGACTAAGTCTAGAAACGGAATTTCACATAGTAGTATCCTGATTTTCATTAATATTTCTAAAACATACTTAAATCGTTGGGTCTAATTTGCCTTAAATGGCTGCAGTAAACCTTTAAAATATTTGAATCATTTCGACCTTTGATGTTGGTTCAGATTTTCATTCTGGCCACTCTTAGACATCGCAATCTCAAGATCAGAAAAAATAATTTCCACATGACATAAATATTTTAATTTGCTGCAGGGAGTCATGATCCATATTTGTAAGAAAACGTTGTATTCTAGTAAGGTTATATTTGCAAAAGACAAAGGTATCTTAATTCCACATATTATATGTATGTATGGAGGTTATAGTAAGGTAACAACTACAATTCTGAGCAAGTATTTGGCTAATGCAATAATTTTTACGAAGTCTTCGCCCAAACGTGTAAGGTCAGAGGAGGGAAGAGATCTGAAAATTATGACTGAAAACTGGAAAGCATTAGTATCCAAGATAATACGATTACTTATGAGTGGATTTTGCTAAAGCTACGAAAACGCATATGGATTGCCCTTTTCATCATTTTCTACTGCGAGACCAAGAGACAATCATCCACATAACATACACTACAACTGAGCATAATTGACATAGTTTTCTTTAATTTTACAACGAAAAATAACTGAAGAAATCATAACCTTAACTCCAAATACAGTTGTTCGCACGTTAAGTAATTATTGTTCTTTGATACTACATATAACATGTAAAATGCAAAGATGTGCCAGACGGATTTGCTTAACACTATGCGGCGTTTACTATTTTGTGGTGATAAGAATTTACTTGGATATTGACATTAGTACTAGTTTGCTCATTAATTTGCTACAGGATTAGAAAAAAGTATTCTCTCATGCATATAATTATAGTAGGAAGTACATAAGGAACATTGGTTTGTGTTTTGTATAATTGATTTATTTTATATTTGATTTAATTTAATTGTTTGATTGTGCGTTTTAAATATTGCATTCAATTACATGCCATAGTAATGTAATTTAGTTTACTGAAATTTGACATTTTCCAAATATTAGTTTGATCTGACTGTTTCTTCATAACCACATTAGAATATTGTATCTAAATGCTGACCTAGTTCCTGATCTTGATACAAAATTAGTAGGAGTTGAAGTAAACACCTTATTTATTCATTCTTAGTGTGATATTTGTCAGCAAAATTGAGGCTGTACTGGGTGAACGTGGTGTTAAGAATGTAAACATATTATATCTTGTTCAGGATAGATATAAAGTCACCCTCACAGGGAAACTTTTTTGCATCTTAAATTATTGTATAACTTTTTTCGATAGAGAATTTTAGTCCATTGTACTTTTAAACACTTCGATGTCAATGTGTTTTTTTATGTTGAAGACCAGTTGGAGTTTAATACTTTAATTTTTCTTCAAATTATTTTCACTGTAAGAGATTTATTCTTTTCCATGGGAATATTTAAATGCTGGTACATAATTTTTCGACAAATTCATTTATTTAAATTGTATTCCGAACTCAATCACGGAATATTATTGTTTGTTGATCAACAAAAACTATTGACACGTCATTACTATACTGGCTACAGTATACATTATCGCGGCCTTCCATTTTCGATTTTCGTCGGGTCTCGATCTCATATTCATTTGAACACTTTATTACAAGGACTTATAATCTATATTTCTTGGATTATTCTCGGATTATTTCTGGACTTGATTCCTAAAACCATAAGTTCCATTTTTTACGTTTCCCTTGTTTCTTGGGAAATAAATTATGTGTTACATTTTACAAAGCTTGTTGACTTCGCCTTTTTCTTGTTACTGTTGATGAGAGCCTAAACACGCATCAAAGAAAATTGGGGTACGTGTCCTTGCATATTTGTGTTTTGGCTAATTATTTCAGAAAAACTAGTTTTTCAAATGTAAAAATGAAACCCAATGTCTGATTTTAATTTTGTTTAAATCTTTACTGAGATTATCAAGCTTTTTCTACAATGTCATCAAAAGTGGGAATCTTTCTTTCAAGTCCTACACATGAACAATTAGACCTTTTACGAAAATATGAATTATTCAACTTGCCAGACAATATGATCTATCTGACACTCAGATAAAATCGAAGGAATTAAAATTAAAATAAAATATGAAATCAGAGTTAAGGAAGCTGGGACTTCACGAAAAACAAATGTAGTTACAATTTGAGAAATAGGAGAGAATGACAGGAAAGAAATAAAGAAAAACAGATGCAAATGCAGCTAGATAAGGAAAAAAGAGCGAAAGAACGACAAATGAAGTTGCCAAAAAAAATACAGTTACAGAGAGAGCAAATGCAATTAGATAAGGAAGAAAGAAAAATAGATGCAAAGAGAGAAGGAAGATAGATCAATATTAATGTAGAATAAAAGAAATGAAGGAGGCAAGTGAAAAGCACTTTCCTACTTTGGATACAAATTTAAGTTTTGATGTTATAAAGAATCTTATGTTAGGGCCTCTATTTAGACAAAAAGATGAACAATTTGCTGAAAAATTGAAATTACCAAGTGAGCATTAGACTCAATTATTACAGTGTACAATTTTTGGCAAGGCCCAATATATTGTATGCATCAATGTCAGTACATCAGAGTGTTGAACATGATTTGATAAAGCAATGCATCTTAAGGGACCGCTCCGGTGGCCTAGTGGTTAGAGCGTCCGCCTCGAATGCGACAGGTGGTGGGTTCGAAATCCGGCCGAGTCATACCAAAGACTAAAAAAAAATGATACTAACAGCTGCCACGCTTGACGCGTAGCATTAAAAGGTTAGTCTTATGACTGGTCGTCCTGGTGTCAGGATAATGTGGCTGTGTGGGACATCATGCTACATATCTGCGGAATGATGCTCCAGTGCTAGGCATTACTATAAGCTGACACACTGCAGACATCGTAGCGATATGTCTGAAATTTTTTTAAAACTTCATTAAAAATCTAAATCACACACACACACACACACACACACACACACACACACACACACACACACACACACGCATCATCAGGGGTTAAGAGGTAGTCCCTGTAGATCATCTACACAAATTCAGCAAGTATAAAAAGGATGCTGGACAAATTCTTTTCGAATGTGCAAGTGAAATAGAGCAGTTATTTCATAGATGGTACTTTGCCAAGAAGGTTGATCGCGGTTATGAAAAATCTCAAGCAATTGGTATTACTTGATAATTTTAAGAATATATCCATAATGACATTATAAGTTATATTGATAAGCATATGGTCGAATCCTTGGAAAATGCTGTTCGTGCTGTTGACGAGTATTCTTGAGCTCATAAAGATTATTTTGTAAATAAAACTTCCACTCAGTAGTCTTCTATCATAACAGTATTTCGGCCTAATATAAGCCATTCTTAATCTCAAAATGGCACACCTTCTAAAAATCAAGCTTCATATAAGCTTGATCAAAGATCCTTGTCTAATCCAACGTGTACCGATTGCAAGAAGAAAGGACACGTTATTTCAGATTGCTACAAATTGAAAAATAGGCATCAGAATCAAGACAGACTTATTCCAAATGTTCTTTTTTCTAAGAGGTCAAGGTCACGGTCATGCATTGAAAGTAATACATTCGTTAGGTTTAATAAACGCCAGTCTGATTTTATTATTGAGAATTATGAACCATTCATGTCGAAGAGTTATGCATCACCCATGGGGGATTCGGACTATCATATCCCTATTAAAATTTTAAGGACACAGGAGATTCACTGAGTCTTTTATTGGCAGGTAATTTGCCTTTTTCTAAAGAGTCTTCTTTTAGTGAGAGTCATTTTATTCAAGGAGTAGAGTGCTGCTTTGTTAATGTTCCTCTTCATCGTGCAAATATGTCATCAAACATAATATAAAGACCACTGGCAGTCAGAAAAGTGTGTTCTTTACCCGTTCATCGAATTCATTTATTACTTGGCAACGTCCTAGCTGGATACAAGGTTGTGGTTAATCATTTGTAACTGACAAGCCTTGTTTAGATCAGGAATTCGATCCAACTAAAAAAGAATTCCCTGATCTATACCCACTTGCGCAGTTACCAGAACTATTTCAAAGAAAGCATTTTACAATGATGTTGATAAGGAAAGTATTACTTTAGCTGAAACATGTATTGATCAGGCTTTTGATGAGGTCACGTTTACTCCTTGTTTCGATCAATCAGAAGGTATTGGTCACAGTGATCCTTTCTTAACTACTCTTTATTCTACTCAGGGTGACAAACGACAATCACTTGTCGTCGAACAGGAAAAAGATCCTAAGATCTCCTGTTTGTTTCAAAAGGCCATAGTAAAAATGAAACCACTGAAGTCCATTTCTGTTATTTCATTAAAACTGGAATTCTTATGAAGATATGGAGACATCCTAAGGTACCTGCTAATAACGAGTGGTCAGTGAACTATCCAATTGTAGTTCGAAAATCTTATAGTCAGCAAATACTTCTATTGACCCTGGCAACTATTATGGCTAGACATTTATTGATTAGTAAGACTTATTTGAAGATTTCAACTCACTTCTACTGGACAAAAATAAAATTTTATGTTTATTAATATTATAGAACGTGTCATACTTGTCAAATGGTAGACAACCGCAATCAGAAGATACCTATGACTCCTCAACTGCATCCTATTCCTGCATATGAGGAACCATTTCGTAGATTAATGGTAGATTGTATTGATACCTTACCTAAGACAAAGTCAAGTAACCAACACTTGCTGATCATAATATGTGCATCAACAAGGTTTTCAGAGGCAATTCCTTTCAGTAATATTAATTCTAGAATTATAGTAAAGCTTTAATAACGTCTTTTACTCAATTTTGCCTGCCCTAATCTGTAAAATCGGGTCTACGGTCAAATAGTAGGTCAAGAACTTCCAGCCTAATATGCTTGAATTTGGCATCCAGAAATTCAAGTCAAAAGTTAAAGTATGGTTTGACAGAACTTCAATGAAGAGAACATTTGAGTCTGGTAATAGAAGTCTGTCCCTCTTGCTCATTCTTCAAAATTTTCTTCAGTTTAGGTATTACGTCACTTACAAAATTAAATAGAAAATGAATTATATAAATAATAATACTATTAGTGCTCCTGGGATCTAAATATAGTATAGTTGCACCCGTATATTGAAAGAGATTGCCAGGCTGAACATGCATTTAATTTAGTTGTACCTGTCCCAATCATTGAAGATATAATTGAAGGAATATCATCGGATTCTAGTAATATTGGAGTGAGAAATATTCGGAATTCAGAAATTATGTCAGATCTGGACCAGAAACGTTAACGCTTCCAACAGCAAGAAAGAAAGGAACTTGAACAGTTATTATTTGAATATGAGCACTTTTTCCCAGATGTTTCTACAAGAAAACAAAATTTCCATGACGATGAAATTGTAAATTCAAAACCTGTAAAACAACAACGGTAAAGGATGAACCCTCTCAAACAAGAATACTTGAAGAAAAAAATTCAGTATGTGCTGGAGAATGATTTGTTTGAGCCCAGTAAAAGTGATTGGAGTTCAGCATGTATACTTGTTCCGAAACCAAATGAAACATTATGTATGTGCACTGATACTGCTAAGGTGAACAATGTTACAAAAACAGATAATTTATATTACCAAGAACTTTGCTGTCACAGGAATTTAAAATTGACATCAGTCAATTCAAGGGAAAAGATAGTTTAATAACAGATGCATTTTCCTGTATACAGAAATGTGATATTTTATTTACCCTATGTATAATTCATAAGAGTTTTCTTGTGGCTTTTTAGCCCAGAAATAATTAATCTAAGGGAAAACGTAATCTTTATCATAAATATCTATATGTTTCTTTTTGAGGGAAGTGTTATGATTGTTTGATTTATTTTAGCTTTGATTGAATTTAATTGTTTGATTGTCAGTTTTAAATTGATTATTCCATTACATGTTATAGCAGTGTAATTTTCTTTAATGGAATTTGACATTTTCATGAAATTAGTCTGACCGGACTGTGTTTTCGTAACAATCCTAATAACATAACTTTGTATCTAAATTTTGGCCTAGTAACTGACTTTGAATCAGAATTAGGAAGAGTTGAGGTAAACAACTTCTTTTTATTTTTTTCATTCATTCAGTGTGTACGATTTATTAGTGAAATTGAGGCTCTACAAGGAGTACGTGCTGTTTAAACATGTAAATAGCTTCTATCATGTTTTAGAAAATGATCACGTGAGATGACGGAAATCTGTTTTGCGTCTTAAAATAGTGAATAATTTTTTTTATATACAAAGTTTAGTCATTTGGACATTTAAACATTTCGATGTCAAGGTGATGGGTTTTTTTTCTGTTGTGACCACTTGGAGTTTAATACTTTAATTTTTCTTCACATTTTTGCGATTATAAGATATTAATTATTATCCCCGTGAATATTTAAGTGCACATACAGAACTCTTGGACAAAGACATTTATTGAAAGTTCATTTCGAATTCAAACACAACAATGCTATTGTTTGTGGATCAACAAAGATCTGTTGACACGTCAACATTATACTGGCTACAGTATACGTCATTACCTTCCTTTTTGTATTTTAGTCAGGACGCGAACTCAAATTCATTAGAACATATTATTGCTAGGATTTCTATTGTATAATTCTTTGAATATTCTCGGATTATTTTTGAATTTTGTTCGTAGCACCTTAAGTTCTATTTTATCAATTTTACCTCCTTTCAATGGAAATACATTATCTGTTAACATTTCAAAAAAGCTTGCGGAATTAAAGTGAGTGACCACTTTATCGGGGTGTACCATTAATTTACATTGGAAGGTTGTGGTTTTCAATCCATTTATTTACATCATCAGCTGTCTATTTCCTTACCAGAGGTAACGATGCAGGATGGGACCAGTGGTCTGATTTCCCGCTTATTACTGCTTCAGGCACACCCTGCACTGTGTAAAGTGCCTTTTCCTGTCCATGGATGTTATAATTGCCTTTCTTTAATCAAATTATCATTTTGTTATAGCGCATATTATTCATTTATCCGTAGTACATTTGTTTTACTTTAACGGTACTTTAGCACTCCATAACATCATAAATAATATTCAATATTCAAGTCATTGCATTTCAGAGTCGTTTAACAATAATATTTTATGGTTTCAAGGAACACAATCGGGGATACATTTCTGTTATGTGATAAAGTAATCTTACAATAATTTTGTGCTAACGTCAAAGTAAATGTATTGACCAAGTCCAATAATTTTCATTCAAAGGTAGAACACATGTCAAAAGCTTCATTTGTAATTATTCTGGAGAAAATTAGTTCGACCATTATACAATTACTTATACATGAATATCACACATTATTGTACGCAAAACTGGACTTCTTGTTTAGGTAGAAGTGGGGTGTTACTGGTGTATTTTTCTAAAGATGGGTGTGTTTCAAATCAGGAAAAGATTTAAGAATTCGAGACAATGGAAAGGACTGACATTCTCTGGCTGAAAAGATATTTGATGAATTTAATACAAGGTAATTTAATATTCTGCGATAACAAATTAACTGCTGTGGTGGAAATACTAGATGTTAATTTTCAACACCACGTTGATACAATTTATTTTATGGTGGAGCAAAGATAACATGATTTTCACGTTTAACGCAATGGTAGATATTATTTCCTATCAGATTGGCACGGTTTCTTCTTAGTACCAACTACGCATCACAATAAGTTGTTTGTTGAAAGTATGATGTCCTTTTGACCAGTCAATTTTTAGGATTATGATTGCCGTGGTTATATCAACATTGAAATCAGTACGTTTTTCATAATAGAGTCTCCCAGCAAAAGCAACATGCTTCTGTTACTAATTATGAAGGAGAAATATCAGTAATAATACTATGTTTGAGATTGGCGCTGCGGCTGACACTTTAGTGGTATGAATTGAATCATTTGGACCAAGTACGCATCATAAGAATGTTTTTAGTACTAACCATCAATTCACCAGGAAAATTAATAACAATATAATCAGGGTTGCCACTGTAGTGACCGTAGTGGACACCATATAGACACCATCGTTTAGTTTGGACCAAGTATAAATAATAAGATGCCTTCTGGTTTAAATCCCATGGCTATATTACTTCACATTCATACAAATTAGCAGACACACAATTTTCAAGCTTGCAACTTTCGCAACTACCTATTAAATCAGAATGGCCCATTTTTCAATTTCGACTAACTAAAGAAGTCTTCAGTTAAAAACCTTACGGCAATAGTACTTTTCATCAGGAGGATTTGAAAATCCAAGATTTCTAAGGTGATGTGTCAGTCGTCTCTGTATTTGATATTAGATTTAATCAACTTCCGTTTAGGACCAGCTAATCATTATACAACTTCTTCCGTTTAAAATCCTTAGGCAATGTTACATTTCATTCAGGAATATCGATGACTAGATTTTGAAAATGGCCACAGTGGTGTCCATACTAGACATCATATTGAAAGCATGTTCATTTAGAGCCAACATGAAAAGGTCTTTAGGTGAAAACCCCATATCAATCGTATGGAATATTAGTAAGGGCAAATTTGTCAAGATAGCCACTGTCGCAGCAATACCAGATGATTCACTGGTAACATTTCATTGAGGACCGTGGAGCTAACAACAGGATTATTATGCTAACACCGTATGGCAAAAAAATATTGTCAATGCATTCCGATGATGATATACTAACATAAATGTATGTAAAACATATAATAATAATAATAATATTATTAATTGTAATGATGCTACTACCACTTCTACTACTACTACTACTACTACTACTACTACTACTAATAATAATAATAATAATCTAAATATTATTAATAATTAACTACAAATGAAAACTATCCCAAATATCTACACTTAGTCATATTCAAGACCCAGAGGTAAACCCACTTCACCGTCTCTTCACCCACCCAACAACAATACCAGCTGTGTTCGTTTGTAACCTTCATTTTACTCAACTTATCCTCATAAAACATCATAACACAATATGATTACCATCCCTTCAGTTGATGTGCATTGGGTTCAGGTTAGAAGGAAGGACCCCATAATACCAATAAAACTGTGATATTCGAACTTCACACGCTCCGCTCATAAAGTCGTACACACAGAATCAGAAACATCTTATATTAGCTACTCATCTTTCTTATACATCATGCCAAATCTGATAAATCTTCCACAAACAATATAGTTGTATATCAGGTTACAAGTATAACATTAATGGATGGATAAGTGATGAATACATGGACATTCTCTTTCACTGTATATGCGTAAACATGCAAAAATAATATTGACTACTTGACTTTGTATATAATATATAATACGGGGCTTAACTGGATATAATATTTACTGCAAGATTCTTGCTGAATCGCATACACAGAGAAGGAGTAGTGTCCTTAGTATACCTATATTGTATTTAAATCTAGTGCCAAATGGAGGAACAAAAGAAAGAATTGAAGAGTCTTAGTTTTCTACTTTCTACTCACACGTTGGATTTTAATGTCGACAACTTTAGGCTTTATCACATCCTTTCCATAGCAGGTTTCAATCCTACTAAAGAGGTTTTGAATCTCTACATCAAACTGGCATTCTCCAGTGAATTTAGAATATATATATCCCATAAGTGTCCTAGCCATCCATATAGTTGGTACTCTGTATCCATGTTCAGGGGAACGAGTTCCTTTTTCAACATCAATTCCTACTTTGCCTCTGTGAAAAAGGTGTTTCTCCAGAATAGCAGTTAAGCTACATGAACAACGTTACAGTACTTAATTTACAATTGATGAATAACCAACTCCACCCAAATGTTTCAGAGTCTACTAACAATTAAATTTACTTCAAATGAATGTTTCTCCCATAATAGTGTATCATATTTACACAGTGTCGTAATGACCATTTTCAAATGATGTTTGTGTAGCAAACTCCAAAGGAAACCAACTACATAATGCAATCACCGGAAATTGCAGGTTAAGTCATGACTAAAGTCTCTGTTGCTGTATAATAAAATTCAATACTCTTTACGTTACCACCTGTAGTAAGTCTTTTAGGGATATAGTGAAGATCTACAAACTATCGTTTTTGCACACCTTCCACTGTTTTTACTCCCTACCCGTTTTATAGGCAAAAAATTCCATACATCTAGGTCATAACAAATGCACAAACTTAGACATTTCTTTCGTCAGTGTATAGTTTCGTACATGATGGTTTTCAGGTTGTCCCAAACACTGTTGACATGTTGGCGTTTCAAAATCAAACGGGAGTTTCTTTAAAAATAAGGCTGCCGTATTTGCATTCGTGAGTCAGTGTTTTCATGTAATAGGTAATGTTGTTCACCGTGTTTGATAATCGCAAATATTTCCTTACAGTTTGGAGTTATATTTCTTTGAACACGTGTATCCTCTTTATTGTCCACTGTTTGTGCAATTATTAAAACTAGACATTGTATGCAGACGATAGAACTTGTTCTTACTCTATCAAAGATGGTCTATTCAAGATAGAAGGAAAAAAGGACAACGATCATTATGTTTCTTTTAATCCAAAGCTTCCGTTTGGATTAAAATGACAACTATGACAGTATAATCGACTGTTGGATTGGATTGTAGTTGCAGGATCGTGACAATAACATTTCTTGTAACTAATAAAAGCAATAAATGGCCTTGTTTGTAAAGATTACTTTTTTGCCCGCATTTATTTCTCTTTCAACCTACCAACAACATCTAGGATGTATAAACATGTTAGTCTGATTATTTAAAAATATTAAGGCTGCACTAAATTGATAATACAAGGACCTAAACTAGCCTTAGGTATCTTCTTGCACAAGTGTCTGATAGTAAGAGTTCTGTCCAATGCAAATACATTTTTACAATGAACATGTGCCACGTTTGTTCATATCACTGTTTACTGTCTTTTCCTCTGGCATCACTATCTATCAATATAGTTTGTTCTACTTTACATTATCATTGTCAGTGCTCGCTCCAGATCTGATAATAGTATGAAAATTCAGAATGCAGTCTTACTTTACAAACATTGATATAAGCAAAGCAGAAAGGTTATATTTCTATAGAGACTGAGACGAAACGAATTTTGTATAAAAGCAAAGATATCTCAGCAGATAAGATCAGTTGGATCGTCTTTAGTTTTTCTTTGCTAAACAGGTATGATATTGGATTCTCAGGACACATGATTCATATTTCATTTGATCGAGTTAATTCGAACACAATTCATATCACTATATCAATTAGAACTCATTCATATGACACATGGGTCGCATAATATTTGAGATTAATGCATGTGTCCCATTTGCTACCAAACTCACGAAACATTGATATTATAATTTAAAATAAATAAAGTCAACAACAAAAAATACAAACCTATATCATTGAACATATTAAAGGTGATTGAAATAAACATTTTGTTTTTCTAAGACTCACGTCATCTTCTATGAAGTCGAATCTCTCTTTAACATGTCATTAAAATTCCTGAAATCCGTCCCTTTGATAATTTGACGCAAAGAATACCTTTCACTGATCTCGGAGTCAGGACGTCTATTTCAAATAAGCACTTTAACTAATTTAAATACATAAAACCTTAAATTTCGTCCGGGAAACGCTCATCATTAGTATAGCTTATCAAATCTGGATTAACTTTCTCTATCCTCCAAATCTTTAACCCGTCCATCGAATAATTCTCTGCAGTCCGCCTTTGCTGATGACCATATTCAGAAAACTTTCATGGCATGACTCAACCTTGTCATTTTCCTCTACTTAACTGTACCTTAACTTATCATCTTATATATTTCTAACCAATATCCTGGCGGGTCCCTAAATAAAATTTCAGCATGCCCCCCAAACTAAAGTAAATCGCATACTTGGCAGGCAGCCCAGCCCATAACATCGAATTTAATTGATACAAGTCACGCTGCCCACAACATAATGTGATACGGGAGCATCTACAATATGTTTTTTCCTTTACATACCTAGCGTGTTGTTGGCATTTGTGGTTACAAACGTGACGACTTCAAATCTTTTGATACAGCTTTTGGACTGACATCGATTTACCCAACATCAGATTAATTCCTACACAGCCAGGGTTTTTGTAAGAGAGAAATTATGTGGATCACATTGTGACAAAACGTTGATATTATCTGACTTAATTGAACCAAATTATGTTTAGGACAAATATCTTTGAAGTTTCAGTATTATTATGATGATTTTGCATATACCACTTTTTGCTTGCAAAGGCCACATAGGAGATTTAAGGATAAGAATATATCTAATCGCTTTCATCAATATTAGTGTATTTTGTATTCATTTTGTTCATGAAGGACACTTCTAGTTAAACTGATTTTAACATCCATTGGCTTCCACGTTTGATCAATACCAGATCAGAAATAAATATACTTCTTATTAACGCAGTTACTTTGGGTGTCTGCACTAATCCAGTCCCAACCCGGCTTCATCGTGTGACAAATGATGTCAGAAGTGGGCGTTTATTTATAAACGCAAATTAAATATCAACAAATCTTACACCATTATAAACAAAAAGATAAGGAAAATTATAAAGTTCCTAACATTGACTTATCAACAACAAGTAACTCACCGAGAAAACTCAAACATGAATTTAACGAATGGAATTTTAAATCAACGTGAATTTCGTCCTATCACCGATCAACACATGAAAGGATATGATCTACACTCCAATATAAATAAACATCGTATTAAGGCAGTTGCTTTGGGTGTCTTCACTAATCCAGTCCCAACCGTGCTTCATCTTGTGACACACAGTGATTTTGACTGTTTGACCTCCAAAAATGGTAGACTTCTTGCCTTGCTTAAGTGACGGCACTAACATAATTTGTTTCAGGTATGCATGCAGAAATATAGTTAAAATACAGAACTCCTTTTAATCGGTCAGCCACCGTTATCATCAAGATGGATGTTCGAACCCAAAAGTGTTCTTCCTATCCCAAAGAGCAAGTCGTGCGCAGAGTCTTGTAACAGAAGAACTAGGGAATTTGTCAGAATTCATTTTTTTCAATCACAGCGACCTTGACCTATTACCCCAACTTGATTTTAGAATTAGTTATAGGTTAGACAAAAAATGAGAAAACAGCCATTTCCGGCCCAACGGACAATAAGCACATACCCTGATATAAATCAGGTCCAAACACAAACTATATTGACCCCGATATAATTCACGTCCAACTGCAAACTAATTCGAGGCAATATAATTCTGGTCTCAATGCAAACAACATAGAGCCTGATTAACTCAGGCCCAACTGCAAACAACATAGATCCCGATATAATTCAGGTCCGACTGCAAGAAGAAGGTTTCGCATATTTGGTTGGATATTCCACGAATGCCAATAGAAATGTGTATCCCCCAGTCACATATCTGACACTCACCCAACCCACCCTCAACTAGAAAAGATTCTTCGCCGTCTAGATTATCAATTTTATTACTTAGCAAACATGCTGTATTATTGATAACAGAACGTATTCATGCGTGCTAACTTATTTACAATCAAGATCATAAAAATGATACTATAAAGTAATATCACAATTATGTGGCCATTCGCTTAGGTAGTTATCAAAATTTAAGGTGCGCTTCATATTTTATATATGCATATCAGCACGTATAAAGCTGTGACTAAATAATTATTTAACTTTCGGTAATTTATTTAATTATATTATACTTCTTTATTAGTAAAAGTTGTCAAGAACTGTACATCTTCAGCTAAGCGTATTATTGATAGCAGATCTTATTCATGCGTGCTACATTATGGATAACCAACCAAATAATAATAATAATAATAATAATATAAATAATATCAACATTATGGGGCCATTCTTTTAAGGAGCATTTCATGTTTTATCCATGCATATCAGCATTTATGCATCTGTGGAAACATAAATTTCGTTGCTTTTTGGTTATAATTTATTTCATTTCATTATACTTTTTTAAAATATAGTTTGTCAAGAACTATAAATCTTCAGCTAAGTGTATGGTCAGTTAAATAATCCTTAACTCGAAGCACTTTATCACGTGAACTCATCCCCATCCTCATTATTTTTTTTGACAAACCAACCAGCCTCACCCCCATAATTTATGTTATATGATTTTGACAAGTCACACAGAAATATATCAAAACATTCGGATGATGTGGATGGATTCAACATTTTGGCCGATTGACTACCCATTGTTTGGAAATAGCACAGCCATTTGGCATAGTGTTAACATGCGTTTGAATCCATCAACCAACATGATGTAAGAATCAGACAACAAAGAATCTATGTACCACAACAGCAATGCTACTTTCTTCAACTAAATATGTGAATTATAGATTAATTAATGAATGTATATACCTGGACGGTTGCAATTAGCAGAAAATTCATCGTCTCAGCCACAACTGTTATTCTGCTGGTACGGAAGGGCTAGAAACCACATTTCGTATATTCGTACAAAATTGAAATGTCGGTGATCGCACATTATAACTGTTATTATGAATGCTAACGAATAAAACATTTTTCCCACAAAACTATAACTTTAAGTTAGTTATTTCTTAATCAAGAAGTAAACAAATAAATACAATAAACTGTAATTGTTCCTTTTGATAGCGTAAAGTTAAATGCAACATTGGCTCAACGTTGTATAATCGTTACATATTATTTTTGCAAAAGTGATATTTGTTGTGCATGCTGTTATAATCAATCCAATTTCATGACGTTTTTAATTGGCTCATATTATTTTTGCTAAAATGATATGTGTTATGCATGCTGTTATAATCAATCCAATTTCATGACGTTTTTAATTTTAATATTTTATTTTTGGAACCAGACTATTATTAAACTTATTTTAATGTGTACTAATTTAACAAAATTGCCATAACGTTATTTACCCATGAAATCAAATGTCAACCTTCCAGCAACATTGTGATAACGTTCTGTATTAGCTTGTACTTTGGCTTAAATATTCAGTTTATTATATAAATAGTAGACATGTGAATAGACTTAGCTTTGACGTTATAGTCTTACATAAAGGAAGTTTCCATTAAGTTGACAGAGTATTTTCAGAAAACGGTAATTGTGTCCTACGTAAAGTAGGGGGAATATAATCCTGCTTGTCTGCGAATTTATTGTTCTTGCCTTAACATTAGGCTCACAATCATTTTTATTGTTGTGTTCATCATGTTATTTGGGCTGTTTATGTATTCAAAGTATTATTCACCATAATAACAAAGTTCTCAATCGTATTCTTGAACTGGAACAATAATTTGGAATTATATTGAATAAAGACATAAACATTTTGGATTATAGTATTGTTACGCATCAAGAGAGAGTTAGCATATCATCCAACTCTATGCCATTGGCACATTAATACATCCAGGGCTACAGGCATATCACCAATTTCAATATCGCAATTTATATGGACTATCACTGGAATGTAGTTGGAATTGGATACACTTAGACTTATAATGAAACGTTTAGGACTATTTTGGATTTAAATCACAATAACGTAAGTTCATTTAACTTTATAACTTTGTACTATAGGGAAATAAAGTATTTGCTGACTTTTACAAAACTTGTGGATTCTCACTCTTTTATGTACATTAAATTAAGACCAAAGTGTCAGAACAGTTTTAGAAATAGTTCAAGTTATTCACAAAGCCTTTCTTCTTTCGGTCAGACGAACTTCACCTTTAAACTATGGAATATATATATATATATATATATATATATATATATATATATATATATATATATATATATATATATATATATATATATATATATATATATATATATATATACCTGCATACATATGCGTGTATGTGTTTCTTCCTTCCCTCACGTATATCATATCCATTTCGATTGGTAATAATAAATGGTGCATAACTGAAGCAAATATATGGACACAATCTCGGCAGTAAACTGAGGGTTATGTGGAAAACATCCTAACAAAATACGCTCTGACTTTCAGCAGGCACAAAACACAATATGGAGAGTGAATCTGATAGACAATAGACTCTAATGATGATGGTGACTTTCTGATAATTATTTTTTTCCCAGACTACACTACAAAAAACTGGCTGATAAAAATAATGATGTTCTACATTCTGGATTTATCCAACAATCCACCATATTCATTGGATGGTAAAACCACCATCCAACTACCCCATGTTTCTATACTTTTGACACGTTTCTTTATGATTTTGAAAGTCATCTTGCCCTCGGGTTAAAGAATAGAAACTGTATTACTTGCCAATTAAATTTCTTAGATTCACTGCCTGAAAATCCTTAAAAAGAGGTTTCTTGTTTAATTCCTTATTTCCGGCTCTACATAAGCCCAGTATATCTGATGGAGGAAGAACACGGGAAAATATCAATAAGAACCACTGGCTCACGGGAAGCTATTAGGAAGCAATTCCACGCATTGACATTGGTCGATTGTGAGATTCTATGATGTTAGATGGTAATAATCGGAAATGGTCAGCCCTATAGACCACCCAATCACCCAGGGCCTCAAACAGGTAGTTTATACTTACTTGTTAATTTTTTTAATTTCTTTACTGAGAATCCTTAGTACAAGGCATGTAGCAGACTGGTTATTTTGAAAAGGCTGTAAGACAGACTAGTTGCATCTACAAATGTCTAACTATTAGAGGAGCTGGCAATTACTACAATCTAAAAAAGATTATGATATGAATTAAATTGCGTTGTCTAAATCCTTTTAACATAAAATGCTCAATAGTCACATAATATTTATGCCTTGATGGCATTTTCTATTGACCGCTCCGTGATAACGAAGGTTGCCAATGGGCAACTATTTCACGATTTTCACCTACCAAGTCCGAATTTGTTATATTGTCAAGACTTACGCTTTATACATGAATAGTACATGGTCAAGGCATTTCCTCACAAAACTGTAAATGCCAGATTACCTCTCAGATTATTGAATCTCCTAAGGGACATGATAACGTGTAAAACTGTACTGGTGGGTAGCAAACCAACTGGAAAATAGCCACAAACATTCACTTGACAGAATCTAATCTAGAATTTGAAATTTAATCGATAAATTTTCCCTCCAAAACTAATTTGGGGACACAAAATTGAGGTTGGAGTATCCAAATAAAGGTAGCATTTGCAAACATGATATGTAAATAGTATGCATTCGATTGACCTATTTCGTTTGAATTTTTGAAGTGTGCAAGTCCTGGAGAAGCTCTTGTTATGTCTTAAGTCTAAATCCTAAGTAAAATATACATTATAATCCTTAATATTTTATTGTTAACTAGACACTTTTGACAGGTTACAAACTGCACAATCTCTCTTTGAACTGTATCATCCTCCTTAGGAAATAATGTCTAAAAAGAAATCTGTCATACCATGTTTAATACTGAACATAAATGTAATATTACTGTCATACAATATGTACCAAAAATGATATTTCTAATGCAGACATGTACTAAGATTACGAAAAACAAATGGGCTGAATTTCAGTTGTTACAGAACCGTATATACTCATGTATAACTTGAATTCATATGTAAACAACGTACACCCTGATCTTCCAGTACATGATATGCTTGCATATCAAAGACTATAATAACTCTTCTACTGGTATAATTACGACTTATAATCTGTATAGACCCAGATCTCATAGATCTTTATGCAACAGCATATCTGGATCAATGCAGTTGTAGTCAACCCTTATGTGCGTACATATGGGTTGTTAATTGTTTGGTAACAACTATTCATACATAGCACTAAATTTGATATTTTTTGCACATGTGACACTCTACACCAATCAAAAGGAAACCACGAAAATAAGCCCTTCAATCGGCTGGTTCTATAAAAGAATATATCTACCAAATTGTATGCATTTACATAAAGCGGTTTAGGAGAGATGAATATAATCACAATTAATTATGCTTCATGCTAACGTACAGTGACGGTATTATATTATTGTTATTATTATTATTATTTTATTATTATTATTATTATTATTATTATTATTATTATTATTATTATTAATATTATTATTATCATATTGAAGGTACTAGTCTTAATGGGATTGTCTTTATCAGAAATTCAAGAGACATAACTTTCCAATGTGGTCACGATCATCGATGCCAAAATGAATACTGGTGAGACACTGGCGATTTCAGTGACGATATGAATTATATAAACAGGTTAAGTTTAACCTAAGTTCAATCATCTTGATTAAAACCTATATCTCGAACATCAATTAGACCTGATAGGTTTTGTTAAAATCTCATGTTCTGGATTATTTTAAACCTGATGGTCTATTAATCTTTTGCCAATATTTAAAGTGTTGGGCAAATTGTTAGTATCTATGTTCTGAATGATGCAGCACAACGTGAAAAATGTATGCAGACTGTTTGTTAGGAGAGCTGTGGCAGGAGTCAGAACTATGAATTCCATTATGTAAAATTACGTTTTCTCGAAACGCTATCGTTTCAGGGGTTTAGAATCTTTCTTTTTAGCAAAGCTTCAATTTGATTAAACTCAGACCTCAATTTCACCTAGGAAAGTAGTGATGTGATTTAGACAATTGTATTTATTAACGAAGCATAGTGACAATAGTTGCATTTGCAAAGGTAGACGGATCAAGCATCATTGTGGAATAAGATGCAGTATTCAGCAGAAATTATTGTAAATATCTACTTTTACATGTCATTCAACAAACATACATCTCACTGTAATCCAATTTAATTCGGATTTAAATAGCAAGATAAAATTATTAGGATCCGTGCAGTCGCTACATTTGCAACAATACACTCAGGCGATCATATAAAGCGTTAGTGCCGATGGCAGTTTGTGTTTAATGCACTGTGTCAATCGGTTTGTCTTAATCACAAATTCACCAAACTTAAGTTCATAATGCGATCACGAGTTTCTATACCATAATAAACAGTTTATTAACATGTGTTATTTGAGTATAATATGCGTTAAGTAACGCGAGGTTAAGTAGAGGGTAAGTTGACTAAAACCTAGATCTCGATAGCAAAGTAGATCTGAGAGGTTCTGATCAAATGTCATGTTTTGATTTAAATTGAAATTAAAGGTATATTTTAATACAAATAATACTGTCATAAAAGTGAAATTTAAATTTTAGTGAAATTTTAATTCGTACTCTACGGAGACACGAACCCATGCCCACGTGTAAACGGCTCCCACCGCCTTGCCAGCACACACGAGCCTATATTCGCTCATGACTAAGGACACATCACCGAAAACTGATGTTACTTAATCGGTGTTATCTGCACTCGTGTGTAATAGACACACTCGTATGACGACCTAGTAATGAATTCTCATGTATATGAAGTTATTCCGGATATATATATATATATATATATATATATATATATATATATATATATATATATATATATATATATATACATGGGCAAGCAATCAGATATTATAAATCATGTTCTGCAAGTTTATAAAGTTTTAAGTTGAAAGACAAATCGTAAAGCACACAAAACATAGTCTATCTTAGGTGTTTATAAAGTCTGTATTTTACACGCAGATCTTCCCATTTAGTTCTATTTTAATTTTTCTTTTCAGAACTGAATATCATGTAAACTACGAGGGTAAAAGCCGTAAATGGTGACTCTGAGTTCCGATTAATTCCGCATAAGAAAACAATTTACGTGAAAACTTAGAACTGTTTTGATAAACATTGTGCAATTTAAAATATAATACTCCACAACAGGTTATCTTGCTATATTTATTGATCTGATGATAATAAGTACAATTTCTAATCAGCCTAAATTACAGTTTAGAGGTTACCAAAATATCAAATTATATAAAATATATGTACATAGTATGTGGATAATAATACGCAAATAAATATGTACAATATGTGCTTTACTCTACAAACGAAACAGGAAAGCCACAAACAATACATTTAGGAAAATGTTTTGTGAAGTCAGGGACACAACCATAAATCAACAAAAAATACTAAAATATAAAAGAACGTTTGACGTTTCAAACGAGAAAAATAAAGAATTAGATAAAATTAGTGGGAGAAGTAATGTTGTTATCAGTGTTGATTTCGAATCTGATTTACTTTAATGACCAAAATAGGGAATATTTTCGTGCAACTGATTTTTTCTTCTGTAAGTAAATTTCTAACACCATTTTAATGATTAGGTTTGAAAATGGTTTCATCAAACCTAAAATTCGAACATAAATATATACAAATAAGATACACCACGCTTAAACTTGTTATAATCTTTTAGTTAAATCTGCGAGTTAATGAGATATCTTTCTGCTTCTTAACCAATGTAAATGCTATTATTCTATCTTGACCTACATTTACTGGAATATCCGAGGAACCTGTATAAAGCTAAGGCTAAGGCTAGATGGGGTAGTTAAGTACACCAATTCCCGATGTCCCTCTTTCTTCATAAATCCATTTAAACATATACTATACCCACGGAAGACATTTTTTTTAAATATGTGCAGGGTACTTTGATTTCACAGATTTCATATTAAATTTATATTAAAATTCTCAGTTGCATCAATGGGTGAGCACCCTAAAATAAAGTTGCTTTCCCTGGGTCCAATCCAATGTCGCTAACAAAGTGCAACATACCAAATTTGGTGATCTAAGTGTGTTCTTAAATTACATTACCAAAAATGACACTTCTGATCGGTGTGATTCCGAATTACACCTTCTAGTCTTTATTTAAATGAGAAAAGATGACATATTTGGGATATTTGAAACGAAAAGAAAACAGTGGCTTACTTTATGTCAAGTTGGTGATAAAATATAAACGCGATAGACATTTTAATCCAGTTTTCGAGATACGTCACAAGAAAAGACATCAAGAGGCTACATAAGAACTTTATTTAGCACGTGTATCGACACAATAGGCTTAAATTACGTTG
The DNA here is from genome assembly GCA_028554795.2 of Sinohyriopsis cumingii. Taxonomy (NCBI): domain Eukaryota; kingdom Metazoa; phylum Mollusca; class Bivalvia; order Unionida; family Unionidae; genus Sinohyriopsis; species Sinohyriopsis cumingii. The sequence goes on from CM068837.1 coordinate 38,769,356, forward strand.
CCGAAAAGAGCGAAAATTAACAAGTTTAGTAACAATTATCAAAAAAATACTTTTCGATAAAATACTAAGATAAAATATTGAAAGGAAATTATGGTATTTTACATGAGATCCGTATTATTTAGAATATTTGACTTAATATGATTTAATCCCAAACGTCGCTGAAGGAATTAAAAATATTTCCAAAATAATGATTTATTCTAATAATATCATTGGGGGCGTTGTCATACCATCGAATAAGGTGAATTAAAAAAATTAATTACAAATAAACACTGAACAGAACAATACATCTGATTACGCTCCGAAGCTATTGCCCTTGCTAGTGATCTGAATATTAAATTTAATCAGAGAGAAATATTTGATAAATAATATGTTGCTTACAAAAGTCATTTGTCATTGTAGGCCTTAATCTCGGCTACTGTCACTTTTAGAAAAAATCAATTCCATAACATATGACCTATACTCTTCGTGAAACGCCAACTGAAAATACAAATTAAATGTTCATAACACAAGAATATATCATTATGGATTATTCATGTACATAGTATCAATGTATCATGCACGATGTTATAGTCATGTACATATAATGAATGTATCATTCATAATGTACATAAGAACTAATTGCCATTTAGATCACAAAGTTTTTAAAAAAATAGGTTCATGACATTTGCTTCAGTTTGGTACTCATAATTCTATAAGTTTGAGTTCCTAAGTGTCGAGTGCATCGTTATGACGGTAGTAAAGCTTTTTCACTGACGTGTCAGCAATCTCCATTTATTCATTAGTGTACGTGTCCTATCTTGAATATTCAGGTGGTATATTTATACACTTTTTATGTTTTCATATTTGCTCCATAAATCGTCCCATATATGTAAAACTATATAAAAACAACACTTACCCATTTTCTGTTGTTTTTGTTTTCTTCTTCCCTTCTTTTTCTTTTATGAATGTATTAGCTAACAACCTACGATCTACAAGCTACTTACCAAAAATATATTTTTCATCGTTCGTCGGTATGAGGTTTACATCTTATAGAGATCATATTCAACCTATGTCTTCATGGATAAATGATTCTCAAAGAAGGATATTTTTATTAATATATGTCGCGTGTAGTTTGATTTGGAATACAAACGAAACATAAAGGTAACGGATTTTGCAGTTTCGATTGATAAAGATGGTTCCTTATTCGAGGGGGTTGGGGTTATTGAACAGACAATATTTGACATAAATTCTCTAACAAAATTGATTGACTAGAGGAATAGTCCCTAGAAACCCTATAACGTTTATAGTAAACATATATTTCAACCATTCAACAATATGTTTGCAAAAGAATTATTCAAACCTCAATTCCTCTTAGGGATATTTCAAGGAATACCTAACTTACTGAAGATACGAAATGGTACAATACACAGAGAATTAGACTAAGGTAAACCAAATGGTTTGACTTTACTGATAAATGTTATAGACCCACGCATGTAGGTTATAAGTCGGATAATAAATTATCTGGAGAAATATAATAATATGTAGTATAAATGGCGGGAATTGTCTTTGGATGAAGGAAGAAAACAATGTATAATCTCACCTTCATTTCAACCTTCTACGTCAAATACGGTTCGCGTTACTAACACTAACCTGACCGTAAACTTACTCATTAACAATTGATGGACAATGTCAACATGGATACAGAGTTCATCCTGGTTTAAAAGGTTAATTGTTATGGATACAATACCTTCGACTATGTAGGAATTAGTTTAGATATTTCTAATGTTTTTTGTGTTTAGATAACTCTGTTGGGAGCAGTAGTAGTTTGCGAATGGTAGGTATGTGCAATAAAAGTAGTAGTATTAGTATTGGAAGTAAGTGTTGTTTCATGCAGTGACAGAAGCAGCAATATTATATAGGGATATAATGATCGCAGCAGTCGTGGTAGTACGAAAAGTGCTTGCAGCAGTATATTTACTAACAATAGTAACAATACATGTTATGGTGGTAGTACCAGTTGTAGTAATATCAAGAATGAAAGTACCATTATTAGCATTAACAATAATGCTGGTAAGGGCAGCAGCATAAATACAAGTAACGTAACTGTAGGTTGCAGAAGCATTAATAACAGCAGAAGTGGTGGCAGTGTTATTAGTTCTACTAACAAGCGATATAGTATAGAGGGTCTCACGATTAGTATCTTCCCTTGAAAACACTAGAGGGCATCTCGGTGCAACTCACTTCCAGATAGTTCAATCAATTAAGATCACAGAAAATGTGACAGACTGCTCACATTATGCACGCAGGATCGATATCTCACTATCTTAAAAAAGAAATTCTATCAATATTTGATCAATTGTATTTACTGCTTCTTTTTTTCTTTCACTAACTTGCGCTGTTCCCAGCTTTCAAATAAATATTCTCTGCCCATTTCAGAACTTCATTATCTTTCCATTACTACCTTATGCTCTAGTTTGTATTATTTGATTGTGCGAAAGGGTATCGCTGCGGAAAAAGTTCTTGCAATTTATCTCGCTTGAAGAGGAATCAAAATAAGTTTATTTTTGACAGCTTCAATCATAGCAGTTAATGGAGGTTGAACGACCACGAGAAAAAATTCTAACTTCTTAAGGTTCTTTTATTATTGATTTAGACTGTTGCTTTTCTATTAATGTTCATTATATTTTCATGAAATAACTTTAGTTTTTTTTCAAAATGCACAAATGTCAACCACGCTTGAACAGACAGGCGCACGTACGAGTCTCCTTGATGATTATTGTAATTTTATTTCCTTGAACGGTTGGAAATTTTAGAGTATACAGTTTGGAGAAATGTCGATGTTAGACACACTATGCATGTATAGGACATTTGTGGCTCTCACCTATCTGCCTGTATGTCTGTATGTATGTATGTCTCATTTCATCTGGAGGATGGGTATGTATATCCTCAAATGAATGTGTGTTCGCATACATATATTACATAAACAAACTTCTGGTTAAAAACGAGTATAAAACAATGCTAAGATAGAAAGAGTGACTCATAGATAAATACAAGAAATATGAATATCTGTGAGCATATATTTATTATTGACTGGTAGAGCATGTTCTTACAAGCAGTCTTTTTTTAAAATCATAATGTTTGCAATTTTACACCATGTCGCGTGGATCAATATTGATTTAAAAGGGGAACCAAAGTAATATGACGGAATCTGTGAAATAGATGGATCTTTAACACTTATATATTTGATGCAAGGAAAGAAAACAGAATTAAACTAATTTTAAGAAGGCTGTTCTAGATGAATTTGCTGGTGGCAATCTGACATTTTGTCTAAAGACCGCAGCAAATTTGAGAGTTATTACGAGTCTGCATAAGCAAAGAAAAATCATGCTGAAAGTTATTGCATGTACCGTCCGAGACTTGATGTTTCAAAAGTCAAAAAGAAAAAGAAACAAATAAATGTCATTGGGCATGTTATTTTATCTGAGTATTGTACAATATTTTCATATAAATATAAATCAATATTCCGCCTGCATTAATTACACTCCTTTATCTTTATGATAGCTAAGTAATTATTGCTTTGTTAAGCGCCTTTGACTACATTAAAATACTGTGTTCCATTTTTTTTAAAGAAACCTTTCTGGTTTAAACTATTCAGCATTACATATCAGCTGTAGTATCGAATTCGTGTTATAATTTTCTTATCGAACTTGTCTTATAACTTTCTTAACTCGTGTTATAAACGAACTATTAACCTTGCGAAAGTTACTGAAAAAGAGGGATATATCAACATATGAAAAATGCAAATTGTTCAGATTGTTTTCGTTAAAGTCGTATATCCAAAAATGTGCAATAAATGTTTAAAATCGGAGAGCAATGTTAAATGTTCCTAGAAATGTATCTGAAATTATGGATAATGAATCTATATTATTAGGTATGGACAGTGTATTTAATTTAATTATTTGATATCATTTAAGTATGGAAAGTAAATATTATTTAATTATCTGATATAATGTAAATAGGGACACTGAATCTAATTATCTGATTTAATGTCTATATTTATTCTCCTAGTATGAACAAAAGAATTTTGACATATATAATTGATTCATTGGTTTAACCATAATGATCTGTAGTACAGTTAAGATTGCTTCCTTTGTTGACTTTATGTTTCGCTAACCAAGTGTAGAACGGTGAACTATCCGCAACTGAAACATTTTTGTGGGCATGCGCATTGGGGCTAAGGGAGGTAATTTTAGGCGCTACGATCAGTAACTCCGTTTCAACCGTGGAACCCCCTATAAATAAAAGAATTGTCAATATTAACAAGATTGAGTATACCAGTATTACTAATAGTAAAACGGTAGAATTACAACATAGTAGTAGACAGGGTAGAAGTAGTAGCAACATTGTAACAGTAGTTGCAAAAATGGGTAATACGAACAGTAAAAGTCGTAATAGTAGCAATATCAACAATAACATTATAATAATAGAATGGTGATAATCATAAAGAAGTCAATGAAGCTGATGAAGATAATTTTGCTTTCTCATTGTTGGTCATGACAACAAGGACGCGATCGAAAGCGATATTTTTTATACATATATGTCATTTGATGTTTTTCAATTCACATTCTGCGTCACTGTTGCATCGCTTACCGCAGATTGCGTCAAATGGACACCCACTCCATTCACAAAAAATCACATTGTCGAAATGAATAAATATGATTTGGTATTAACTGTCCTATTTTTCTGTAAATAGGCGGCACACTTTCAATTCTCAAGTCAATTAAAAGTACTTACCCTCTTCTCACGTGCATATATCATTCAAAATATTAATATGTTTGATTCTAGACGAGGTATCCTCCGTCGATGGCGTATAGTGCGAGATCCACAAGAATGCAATCAAACAATTACAACTTGACATAGCTTGAATAATCTCTGCCTTAATTGAACTATTTGCATTAAATTTATAAGAATATTAAATTAACAGAAAAAAATCGAATACCGATTTTTTTTTATTTTTTGGGGGTGTGTGTGAATTTTTTTATTCAATGTAGCAATACTAAATTTGTAACAATTAACAATCAATGTATTAGGTCTTGGTAAAGCCAAAGGGCTTACTGACCACGCTCATTAGTGCATGGACATATATAGACATAAATAAAGTGAACGGCCTGACGTACATATTCACTTATAAAAACTAAGTAGATTTTCCTGTTCTCACAGTTAGAGTGACTCGGTATAATGTCATAACCTACCATGGTGAATAGGAATACAATGGTGTGTGTCTGTGTGTGTGTGTCTGTATATGTGTGTCTTGGAATTTTAACAAAGTTTTAACAACAGCTCAGTCATATCTCTACACTGTTTGCAGTGTGGAAGGTTATTTTGCTACAGGAGCAAGAGGGGTTGAATTGTCCATTGCGTATGCTGGAAGCAACGTGCTCTCTAGGGAGCAAAATTACTCCGTGACTCAGAGAGTGTCTAACCTTAGTAAGGGGGATATGAAAATTCCATACCTATTTCGTCGCGAGGGATTTTACCTTACTAACGGACAACTGAACCGTTTATCTGGTGAGGTACACCGAGCAATGACACAATAATATTACACTGAAGATTCAAATAAAAACAAAATAGTGATTTTTGTGGAAAGCATACATGTGAGATTTTTATATTTACCTCTGTAACAGACACAAGTAAATACATAAGCCATGAAATAATATACCAAGAGAACCGCGCAAGTTGCAAAATACATTCGAACTGAACATAATATAATAGTTTGCCCAGTAATAACAATATCACAAGTATATCTCAGTATCATAAGACAGCTGTTGTCCATCGATCAAATTAGTGTGATTCTTTCGGGCAATCACCGACAACTATGAGGTCAATTATGATGTTGAGTATCTACAGACAATAAAAGCCGTGTAAAGGTTGATATTAATTTAGGTTTACTGGATAGTTCCAAGCTGTTTGTTTACAATTATTCAGATATTCATCAATAAAAAGACATAGCTATTCTGACATAATACCAACTAAAGCAAAATAGATTTTCTTTTTCTGAAATTATACGCAAGCTTTGTGATTCCTGGAATCTATGGATCTATTCAGCCCTGTGTACATCCTAAATAACCTGTATAGGTTTTGACTTCTTTCGTCGATTAATACTAATCCGCAGAATTCGCATTTCTTCTTTGTCGCTTGATTGCCAAGCCATGGGGTGATATATGTTGTTTCTTTCATCATCAGCTTCAAAATGGAAAGAGGGTCAAAACGTACAAATTCATATTACTGCTTCCTCATGTTTTTGTATATCCCGTCATTTACTAAGCTCTAAAACGTGGAACGTTAAAACGAGCTATCACACTCATTGTCTTATTTACATAACCATTTTCTCCTTCATTTCCTTCTCGTTATTTTGAAACAAGCGACCTGATAAAGAAACAATACGCAAGTATTCTTGGCTGGAAACTTATATTAACCTTTGAAATAACAAAATTAGAGTACTCAACCTTTCACCTATTTAAAATCCGTATAGTTAATAATAATCATTGATTGGTTCACAGCAAGTCTATTTTAGTGACCCGTTTGTTTGTAAAGACGTATTTTGGAATAGCTTACGTCTGTAAGAGGATGATATCGGTAGGCTACATAATGTAGTTACTAAGATATACCTAAGATATATCCGGTTAGTGTGACGAAATGACTAGACATACTAAACTGATTAGTTGCGATGAACTGAATTGAAACATCTCCTTTCCGAACTGAACCTCTTGTAATAGTTTACCCAGTAATAACAATATCACATTTATCTGTCAATATCATGGGACAGACGCTGTCCATCGGTCAATTCGCCTGCCTCTTTGTCCACAAAGCTCTGTTAAACCCATTACAAACAACGAATGTGTATTATAGGAGAAAACTACCATTGTTCGGTTTTAGATAGCAAGATCTTTTGTACTATTTGGAAATTTTTGTCGTTTTATAAGCAGCAAAAACATTGTCTGTGTTGGCAGATCTGCCTGTTTTGCAGCTAAAATTTATATACTTTTTTTTGTCACTAAAGACCGTCATCTTCAGGTTATTATTTTTGTAATAAATCACCTGCAGAAAAATACATAACATAGCAAATATTGTATATATTGAATGGCGTGAATGAATACAAATAAAACGTTTAAAGGCAAGAGGTAAAATTAATTAGAATACATCTCGAGCATTGATGAACGTTATTGAACCGTTGATAGTCCATGTATCAGATTAAATGTTATGACGTGGACTTTATTTGTCTCGATATAACGTACAGCTAGTTACGGTACCATCTCCTTATCAGATAAAGGTAGACTATGTGGCTATTAAAAATGAGTAACATTCCATTTATCTTCACTTTAACACATTTGGCTGAGAGAAAGAAATAGCATTTATTCCACAATACAATATTGGTTTTATCACATGGTGTTCAATACTGACCTTTGGTACCAAACCATACGAAAACGTAACGAAAAACATTAACAAACATTAAGATGCCTACATCATTAATTTTAGTCCTACGTGACATAATTTTTTATCAAAACACAAAGTTATTTTCCTAGACTTGATAAACCACTTAGTTTTGAAATTGTTTTAATATATGATTTAAAAAAAGCAATTGGATATAGTACGTGAACATGTCTAAATATGAATCGACCATAATAAGAAATTGTATTGAAAAGTTACGTATATGCTGCACCTATGGTCAATGCATCAAACTGTGTTAGCGTCAGTGGAACGTTTTATTCTATTTCTATTATGATGTCGATATTTTTGTTTAGGATTAACCCATCCTGAGATATAAAGTTTAAGATAACAACCACCACTTCTCATAATATCAACTGGGAACAAGGTAGCAATGTCTGACGCGGCTATATAAGCCTGTGATCGACATAGACATTCAACATTTTAGTGTACAAAGCTGGACGACAAAATCGAAAGGTAGTTTTTGCCAGCGTGACTCGTATACGTTGATTATTCGTCAATTGTACTAGTTTTATAGCTAATAGTAATATGTGTAGTAGGTAAGAACGCAACTGCGCTCTTTAAAATACAAGCGATGCACCTCCATTTTAATCTTAAAAATGTTCGGTCATTTTCTAATATGAAAAATGTAACGGATGCAATCCTTCTCTTCGTAGACGTCAATTTGTACTATCACTCCGACATACACTGATAAGAAATTTGATTTACATTTGCAATATGTTTATTTTTGTTTCAGGAAATGACCATTGCTGCATATACCATCGTTTTCTTTTTGGCCCTGGCAAGGTATAACGCTAGAATCATTGGCTCCAATTGTCAGGAAAGGTAAGTCTACTCCATTATCGAAACAAAGACAAGGGTGGATACAGATTAAACCAAATGGAACTTTCATCTAATTAATATTTTCATGTTCCAACTATAACAGATGATGTAAATTTAGAAGTAAAATATTACAGACATCAAGAACAATTTATGTCATACCTAGAGAGTATTATTCATTCCAATCTAACATTTACCTACAAGCATGGAAACCAAGACCAATACCAGCTTATTTCTATCTTGGAAACCACCAATTAATATAAGAAACCACATATTCCAAATGCATTCATAATAGAATAAAAAAGTAAAAAGATAATTTTGACAGATATCGATCATTTATACTTGCTAAAATATAATCATTGCCTTTGTATCTTCTGCTTACTCTCTCTCTCTCTCTGTCTCTTTCTCTGTGTCTCTCATTGTCTCTCTCTGTCTCTGTCTGTGTGTCTGTCAGTCTCTCTCTCTGTCTTTCTTTCTCTCTCTCTCCCTCTCTTTCTATATATATATATATATATATATATATATATATATATATATATATATATATATATATATATATATATATATATATATATATATAAGAATCGGTGACCTTACAAGGTGTAACTTTTACAGGGAAGATATGGTATGGGTTTAATCTCGATAGTATAATGTCCTTACGCAACGGCTTGAGATAACGTTCGAATAAGTGTGGCTCTGATAGCAGCCGCCATGTAGACGCATTCTATATCTATTTTAGAAAGAGAACAGTAGAGACAGATATGTATACCACTTTGAAGATATTTATGTTCTTTTGGTTTTGAACTTCTGGGTAAATATTTCATGTCTTGAGTCATTATTGATTCCCACTTTTTTTATATATACTGACCAATTAAATTGAAACTATCTGTCAGTCGTGTAATGTTGATCTTGTGCAGACTGGTAAAGTAAATTACCGAGCAATGTCCGTTGGTACTTTAGCATCTTGAATAGCGGCAAATTTAATTGTGAAACGTTCGTCATGCAATAGGTTTTAGATAAATAAAAAATCCGCTAAAATAAATTTCATTTCTCTTTGTTCCATGTATTATTTATATAAATTTAACATAGGTAGCGCACAATAATCTGCAAGTATACTGCTCTGCTGACTGTAGTGCATGTGCCATCATCGTATCAAACCTGATCATGAATCAGAAATAGTAAAATTTGCAATGATTTATATGCCTCAGGGTATGCTAGAAAAATTTCATCAACCTTGGAGGGGAGTTTCTGAGAAGACAAATATTACCAAATCACATTTATTGGTTGCCTTCATAACAATGTATGTTTATTCTTCATTGCAGTGGATGTTCAACTGGCTTATTATGTTTAAATGCCAAGAATGAGGTGTGCAACAGTGAGAAGACTGAAAGCTGTCAATGCAAGCCAGGTAAATGACACTTTTTTATTATAACCAATATGTTTCTTCCTCGAGGTTCTGACAGTGTCGGCATTATCATCACCATTACCAATACCACCATGAACAACGACAAAATCAGCAATAACAATATAAGTTATATAATACGCATCATTGTCATTTTCATCATTTTTAGTGGTCATATTATTGTTCCTACAACTGCTAGTCTCCCCCTGCTACTAATAATACATCTACTTCGTTTGCGTCTACTGTTGCTACCTCTTTGGCTCCTATGATCCTACACTCTTAATGCTAATTCTGCCTAATTTCATTACCAAATAAGTAGACAGAATATTAGTTCTTGGATCTCCAGAGGCCTTTGACAACTCATACTTGAAATCAGAGACATATTCCAGAACATTTTATTTCTGAACCTAAGGTTGAAACAAATATGTTGTAATACGTTCAATGATCCACAGACAGTATGTGCAAAAGCTAATTTCAAAAGGACTAAAACCTAATGATTCTTAAATCGAATCATACTATTCAAAGTGTGATCATATATTTCTAAGTCTCCAGATGACTTGATTCTCCGATACCTAAATCAGAAATAAAATATGATTGTTGAACAAACGTGGGTATGCCAAAAAGTGTAAGACAAATTATCTAACCAGTGATTTTTCATATATTTTTCTTTCTCAAATTAATTACCATGGACATCTTGTGTACACACACATTAGTGTCAGCAGGTATTAGCTGCCTCATCTGGCTTGGACATGGGACAGACATAATCTTCATTACTCTACTAAATGTTTCGCAAATGCAGGAAGTGGATGCACATGAACATTACGCATCATCTGACTGGGATTTCCTACCATTTCAAAAGATAGGATCTAATCTATCTAGAAACATACTATTTTATTTAGATCCCACAAAATGTTTCCAAGTCTTTTCCTATTAACTCAAAAATGACCATCCAAGAGATTTTCATGTGCTTTGTTTTTACCAATTTTCACCTATGTATGTATGTATGTATGTATGCATGTATGTATGTATGTATTTATGCATGCATGTGTGTGTATAAATGAATGGAGGATCTTAATTAAGCAGGAATTGCTCCATGACCATAAATACAGGGATCATGCACGCTCGCATACCCTTTCCAAATATGGTGTTGGCTTTGACAATGTCCCAAACAACGCAATGAATATTGATTATGCTACATAATCAGAGTGGAATGTAGAACTACATGTATTTGCAAACGAGTTTTGGACAGTTGGAATACATTTTTGTATATATGTTTGTGTTCTATCGTATTGTTAACATCTTTCACATTAGAAAGTGTATATGGTGTATAAATAGCATTTACATGAATCAATCACGGCATTCTTTTTAGCAAGCATTTTTCTCTATTACCAGGATATTGTCGACATCACAAAACTTAGCATTGTTTCGGTTACCTGAAAAGAGCATCGTCTGCTTCTGCTTGATATCATTACGATATAAACAGATAAATGCCAAGCATCGCCAATTATTTTCATTTTTAATACAGTTTTATGTTTTCAGTCTGCTAAGCAGTTGAAAAACAATGACGCAAGTACGTTTCGTTCAATCACGTGATACTATTACCTCAGTTTCATTACATTGTACCCTTCTACTATCTCTAAAAACTGTGTTCATTCCTACATTTTTTTTTATAATCAACCATTAAAATTTTCTGAATTTATATTCTCAGTACACATTTATACATATTTAGTCTAATATGTTACCCATTTATCACTCATTACTAGCGATCACGTGCATACAACGTACTTCTTTCACCTACCTTTGAAATTAAATATATTATGTTTCAGAAAATGTCCGTGGTTTGATTATTGTGTCTTCCGGCGAAGCAATAAACCCAGTCGTTTATTCAGTGCCGATTGCTCAAGACGGGGCTCCCAGCCAAGATTACATCTGGTCACATAAATTTCCCACTGACGTTGAAATTCTCAGTGTGGACGTGGACAATATACAACAGCAGGCATACTTTTATGATATGAACTCAAAAACCATACAAAAGAACCCCAACTATTATATTGGTCCCTCAACAGAGAATATATGGACGACCCTACATCAAGGACTTTCAGCTGATTTTCTGAAATTAGCAGTGGATTGGATCAGCCATAACATCTACTGGACAGACCCAAAATTCAAGTGGATTATGGTTCAGTCACTTTTAAGCAATGACACTTCCATGTATCGTGTTTTAATTCATGAAAATCTAGAGCGACCTTATGCCCTGGCTCTGGACCCGTCGGAATCGTAAGTACTATTCATGTAAACCTAATAACCTATTGTTTAGATACCATCAGGAACGTATTTAGCGTCCTAACTTATATTCCCATAACTGATTTGTATATGGTGCAAACATTTACAACATTGAACATATATGCCACGAGGCGTTGCAAACCGTTTTGAATCTGCCAAGGTATAAGTATTATATATATATATATGTGTGTGTGTGTGTGTGTGTGTGTGTGTGTTAATTTATTTTTGAGAGCACTTTAAAAAGTTGGTATTGTTGTTTGTTGCAAAATCCAGGATAACATTAGACAAGACCACATATGCAGGAAATTATACATATCAATGCTCTGTCTCATCTGCAAAATATGCTCGGGACTAAACAGTTTAGACATTCGAGGGCATTATATCAATAGTAAATTATGCTGCCAGAATACCATGTAATTTACATTCTGACATGGCGGATCTGTTCCATTCTACATATTGCAGAGACGATTCCTATCAAATAGCGAGCGAATAAGCCGAACTGTCACATTGTCACTAAAATGAATGCGTAACTTACCAGCCGCTACTACTTAACTGGACAATTAGTTAAGTCCAATATATTCCTTCTGATTAATTCTACCTCGAGGTCGACCGACAAAGAACGTGCTTGTAAGGTATGATAATGGATATTGAAAATCAAAACTTATTGGAAGTTAGTCTTGAATAACAACGTATTGTATACCCAATGCAATCTTATCAAAATTGCTGTCAGGCTTCACTTCATGTCCAGTCCTGAAATTGAGCCAATATTCCTTAACACTTCAACTTAATTATTATGATTACTGTTATTAATAGAAGTAGTAGCATTAACAGTAGTAGTAGTAGTAGTAGTAATATTTGTATTAGTATTAGTAATTGTCTTAGTAGTAATAACTATTATATTAGTAGTAGAATTGATACTAATATTAGTATTGGCAGCATTCGTAGCCGCTGTAGCATGCGTTCGCTCATAATCATGTTGCAACATCAAAATGACACATTTTCATTAATTCCAACTCCACACATCCCTTTTATATACGTGTATCAGATGCCTTGAGCATCTGTTAGAATATGTATTCTTGCCGCCAATCCTGACTTAATTCTTGTAGCATAAAGAAAATGTTTATCTGTACTCCAAAAGAAGAGATGACACAGATAACATTAGAGTTGACTATCTATATTAACGCTTAATATTATGACAACACAAATTCGATATACAAATATATACATTGTAACAGTTTTTACTCTCGCTTGATAAAACGTTAAACCGATGTAGCTTTGAAAGTCTTGCGACTCTGAGATTATAAATTAAGAAATCGATATAATCAAAACCAAATATTTGTAAAACTTTTAAAAAAATGGTAAATTAAAACATGTATTTTTAAGAGGGCCTCAAAATCTAAAATAGTATTACAAAACTCTTAACAAGTCCATATTCAACCAGTGTTTCGAATAAATTCCTAATTTTCGAATGTGTTAGTCTGCCGAAATGTCTGGTGTTTTATAATGATATTATCCATAACTCCTTTAATAAATTCGCAATTTTCCCGGAATAATATTTTACTCTAACGAACTCAGTAAGATTACAGTATTGAACCCATATAAATGCTTCCTCTGAAAATATATATATATATATATATATATATATATATATATATATATATATATATATATATATATATATATATATATATATATATATATATATATATATAAACACATATGCATACTGATAATTAAACAAAAACATAGGAAATCAAAGTGAAATAATTGTCAGTTGTACCTACTTATACTATACACACATACAGCCCTAAGATGCAATTTTAGCTGCTTCACATTGCACAACTAATGACCCTACTTGACCGATTGGAGATATAGTAGGGATAACCATAACGAACACACACGGATAAATTAATCCGAACATGCCAAACAAAATGTTCAATATAGATGTTGAATTGAATTTGTAAACTCCTGACTAGAACTCACTATGTTTAACGTAGTGTTAAACCCAGGCCAGTGTAAGTAATCGAATAATTTTATAACAGATGATCACTACAGCGTACAGTCTTGACTACACGTTACAACATATTTGGTCATGTACCAAGGGTTACACAAAATCGACATGTACATCAAAAAAAGAACAAAATGGACTTAATGTTTATTCCTTGTACAACAGCCTACTATTTTGGAGTGATATTGGAACTTTTACCAAGATCGAGGTGTCAAGTTTATCGGGTAGGAACCGGAGGACCCTGTTATTTTCCAACCTGTTACATACATACAGTCTGGCTGCTGATTACGAGGACCGACGTCTCTACTTCGTTGACGCCCTTCGTCATACCGTGGAAACTGTCACCTACGAGGGCGCAGATAGGAAAATCTTGCTATGGAAAGCATTTAGCCACTTCATTGATATAACTGTTTATAAGGTAATTATTATCGACAGTTCCTCAGCGCTTACTAGTTGGTAGCTCAACTCAGTTAATGACAGAAAAGTTACCAGTATGTTTAATGATGTTCCACCTTGGTGGCCTCATGATAACTACATAGCTCGTTTTTGTTTTGTATTCATACTCTCTCTACGGTAAATAGTCAAATTTCTGAAGAAATGATCCTGATAATTAGAAACAACATTTCCTAATTGTTATTGAACACATTTGTCCTTTAGTACAGTAATGGAATTAACATTATTGATGTGTTAGCAAAGCGTGATTAGCCTTAATGAGAGTAGACATATTTTCGAATTATAAGTGATAATGTTTCTATTAAACGTCATTTTTACCCAAACAAAAATATTGCTTTCTAATCTTCTTATTTTAAATAAATTATCGTTGTACTTTTACTTTACAACCTTAGTATGGATGATGTTTTGCGTTAGTTGACTTGGAATATTACCCATCATGTTAAATTCTCTTTGTTGCTATATTCCATGAGTTTAAATATAAACATAGCTTCCATTTTGTATTCATCAACCGCTAGTATAACAATCAGAAACCCTCCAGATATATGCTATACAACACTGACAACAGGTATGTAAGCAATACAAATACTATTACATGGAAATCACAACGAGAACATGGGTGGATATCGGAGATGATAAAATACACGTATAACAATTTAATCTAGGAGTTTAATCATTTTGTCTTACATAGTGAGGTCTATACAGTAAGCTGTTCCTTCCGTTCTGTATAGACAAATTTGTAAGCCTTGTTTCCTAGCCTGGTATATAGTAATTTTTAGACTTCAATGTGTACCTTGCAGAGTTTTGAGAAGTAACTTCAACGACGATTTTCTATTAGCCTTTAACACCAAAATCATAGAATGATACTATATATAAATTGTCCTCAAATATTGCATCTGTTTCCAGGATTATTTGTATGTGGCTGCTACGTATTCAGATCAGCTTTCTCTCATCAATAAAACAAATGGGAAGGAATTAAGCAATACCACTACAGACCTAGACATTGGTTACTATGGAGTAGCTGTCTTCCATCATGACATCCAGCCTTCATCTGTCACAGGTTTTTATGTTTGTACTGTTACGACTGTATTACATAAGATATTTAAGAAGGACGTGACAGAAGTAATTATATTACAATGCTTCAAAAACTTTTAAATTTAGAATCTACAATGTGAAAATGTATGGGAAACGTAGCATATTGTGAATTACATTAATGTATTATCACGAATCCAAAAGTAATCAATGTTCTTAATTAATTCCAATTGTCGTGAAAGTATTTACATATCACAAAAATTGAAGAGCGACTGTCTTCGAATGCGTTTTCAAAAAATGTAAAACAGTATCTGATTAAAAAAAATCAACGCAATCATTATAGTTTCAATGACTAGGTTACATAGATCATTCCTCCAAGTTAACTCCATACATAAACATATGATTCAAGAGCATGTTCACAAAACCATAATGAATAATGTATAATATGGTAATCATCCCATGTATACACACGCACACCATTGGTCTATGTCGGAATAGAGTGTTTTTGAAAAAAGTAATCGAAATAATAAAAAACGAATGTAGCCTAGTTTTATTTCAAGCAAGATTTACCATGAACTATTGCGACATAAATATATTGTTACTTACAATTATGTGGAAAACCAGTGATGAATATTCATCAGCTTTAACAAACAAATAGCCGACATTGTAACTGTCTCTCTATGCAACCATTAATGTGCAATGCATTAACGTGGGCAAATACGTAGTTTTGTGTATTAAGATATATAGCCTTGAATCATGTCTTTTCTGTATACCTCTAGCTCACTGTTTGAACTACGGTTGTGAACATATCTGTCTGACGGAGACGAATGGCGCCGTATGCATATGTAAAGATGGATACATCCTCAACCAAGATATGAAGACATGTTCATGTAAATATACTAAGTAGAGCTGTCGAATTATGTCATATTCCCTGGTTGTCTGTCCGAGCATACCATTGTAATATCAGATGTGCAATTGCATTATATTCTTAAATGCACTTTCGTTTTTTTTCGTTTATGGAGGTAAAAGTAAACTCAAACTTGTAAAAACACGTTTCGTACAGCATATATGTAACATAAATAAAATATACTTTGTGTGATATGTGCATGTCATAGAATATGCGATATTCAATAAGAAAGTCTTATTTACTCATTCTTCTATGAGAGGATTTCATTGTTAAAATAATAATAATGTATCATATGCTTAAGGCAGAAACTAAATGTAAACTGAATTCAGTTCAGAGTTCACATAATATATTCTTGCTTTAACAATATCAAATGTCACAATAACAACCGGAAGTACGACGTTTAACGCTGCTGCGCTGAGGACTCTGCTCAAATCCTAATTTGAGGTGTATATAATAAGAAATTTAAATTGATCTTTTGAACCTACTATTACTTTTATCTATTAACAATATCCTTCTATTTATTTCAGTGAATAACGAATACTTTCATCGTGCAATTGTGTACAGTACTGAAAGCAATATTTGTACCGTGGATATAAGAGTTCTCTCGGATTTTGTCTTTGACCCAGTCTGTGTACTGGAAACTACTGGCACTAAATACATGATAATGGATACGGATAGGAGACGGATTATTATCGCCAACGACACTGCTATTTACTGGGCAAGTGTAGATAATCCTGAATTACATCGACTTACAGAACCAACTGGAATAATTAGTGGTAAAGATTCACTAAATTGTATTATTTATTTAATTATATTAGGATATAAGATCTTTATATTAGTCGAAGCGAATTGGATATTTTGCCTTTTACGTTTCTGTGTGCTTCATGGCTTTTGTTCAAATGAAATCTACACACTTTAGCAAGCAAGTCGCAACCAATGTGCACACATGTTATCTATTTGCATTATTAGTCAGCGAAAGCGTATACGTCATTATCATTACTATGGTTTTATTACAAATTGTCCGGATACCGATGAGACGTCTGAAACTCAACATTACTTAGGAAATTATCTGACAACCCTTCTGTCATTCGTTTGCCATCTCAAGCTCCAGGTCGTTGTTTTATATAACGTTTTATTCCTAAGTGTGTAGAAACTGCTGAAATATTTACATGTGCTATGAGTTCGTTTAAAGTTCTTCCCATGTTTTCTATTTTTTTCTTCTTCTATTTTATTAGATTTGATTAATTTAACAATATTTCATTATGCATAGCCGGCAGAGTTTCTTGTACGAGTTTCTTAATACTATTACATTCAAGATGCATATCTGTTTAACTGATCTCAGAGGGGAGTTTCTACATAACGGAATTATTTCGAGCATTCCATAAATTATATAATCTGGTTGAGCTAATTCGATTGTGTTCGTGTATTTCACTTGCAAGACCCTAACTATTTTTGAGTTGCATTATTTAATAGCTTTTGGCAGAAGGTCTGCATGTATTTTGTGGCATTTTTACATATTTTTGTTGGTGGAGAGGGTGACAGCTAATGACTCAGCTTGTATTGTTTTTATTGTTTGTAACTCATGTTTGTTCTTGGAGTTGCCGGTAATGATCTAATTCCGCTAACTGAATATCGAATTCTTCCGCGTTACGTATTTGTACCGAAAACAGTTTATGGCTCGTGTTGCGGCAGCTTTGTGCCGCTGCAAGGACTTTCAGCATTGACATTATTTTGATATCACCAGACAGACCAGATACTATAGATATAGCCCCGGCAGTACTTACGATTGGTGCACCTAAATGCTTGTTGCTGCCGTGACCGTGACCAACAGTCGTTGCTTCGGCAAGCCCCACACTTATCATCTTAAAAAACCCACTAACGTTTGCATTTTATTTGTAGCTAATTTTTCTTTGTGATTTCATATCGCAACAGTTTGGACCATTTCATTACGTCTGTGACACTGAGGTCCTATCATTGTTCTTCCAGTAAAAAAATACAATCACGTAGTACAGTTGTACGACATGCAGAACATGTCTGAACCCATCACTCCCAGTACAATAGCCTTACACTTTGTCGGTAAATTGTGTAACTTCAACATCGCGGTTAGAACCTATCACTTTTATGCAATTATAAATCTATCTTATAAAGAAAATAGAAAAGCACAAAGAACCCGAGAGGAGAAATGTTTCCTCTCTTGAATCTCCAACTACTAACAATGCTACCGTCGCACATATAACAACTTTGTTTTATTTGTGGCCACGTGATATCTCATCCCCAATCAGGATCTAATGTAACAAGATCACTACATAAACTAACTTACAAGACAAATGGATAAGATCAACAAATACAACCAAGACTCGCGCACATTTAGGATGCGAGCTTTCGATTTCCCGAAAAAATCATGCAGTGTGAGAGAAGGTTGACCACTTATTATGGCGTCAGACATTTCCTGGATTTATTTTTTATTATCAAATACTTATTGTTTTGTTGCAGCATTATCACATTCAATACATTCTTTTATAAAAGGAGCTCATATGCCGTTGTCTTTTTATTCCACCGTTCAATTAATCTCAACCAGGTTCTTGACGACAGCTTTTTTGAATTTGAAAATAACATCTCAGCTAAAAAATCTCACCTTGACAAATTACAAACTCTCACGTGTAGAAGTCAACAATTCTTAGCCTGATAAATAGTGTGCGAAAGTACTGTTTCGAAATATGACGACTCGTGCCAACGTTGTGATGTCGCTACATATACGACCAAATATTGTGATATGTAGGTGCAATATAAAGAGTAGCTGCTGCATAGGTGACGCGAAGTTATTCAGAAGGTTCTGGGTTACCATTTCACCGCAAAAAATCTCAGTCACTTCTATGTTTTCAAATATCATGTTACCATGTTCTTGGCTATCATCTCGATTTGTAGCTTTAACATTCAAGACCACGCATCTTAATGCGGTAAGAACAGATGCGTGTATAGATATATATATATATATATATATATATATATATATATATATATATATATATATATATATATATATATAACAACATATACATGTGTGTTTTGTGTGTTAGGGTAGGGGTGCGCGTATGATTATATATATATATATATATATATATATATATATATATATATATATATATATATATATATATATATATATATATATATATATATATATATAATGTATATTGGTATATTATATATTAATGCTCATAAAACATAATGATGTTAGTTAGTGTCATGTTAGTTAATCACATATTCATAGACCGTTATGTTATTTTTACATAGTATCCATTTTTAACGGTGAATGTACGTCATGTA
Organism: Sinohyriopsis cumingii; assembly: GCA_028554795.2. Lineage (NCBI taxonomy): Eukaryota > Metazoa > Mollusca > Bivalvia > Unionida > Unionidae > Sinohyriopsis > Sinohyriopsis cumingii. Next base: position 38,789,069 of record CM068837.1, read on the forward strand.
TATTTCGTGACACTGTTCATTGATACAGCGCCAATGTCAGTGTATGAAGGATCAAAGTAAGCCCTAGAGACTAAAATAGGCAATTAGTGGCGTGAAATGAGCTCACACTTTTTTCTGAAAAAGGCTCTTGACCAAGGTTTTGATTAATCAATCAGCTTATATTGTTTAATTACTAATTACCGATATCGCAAGGATCCATGAACATAGATTTTCTATACATGTTCTTGACCTTAACAAAATACAAAATACAAAACCACTCATATGTGACAAATGTAAAAGGTTTTTGCATGATATCTGGAATTCTAGAAAAGTCCTCCTTCACCAAACATCAAACTAGTATTGCATATGATTAAATATGCTGACCAAACATTTCACGAACGAAGTAGACAGGATGTGGTTGGAAATATTCACATTCAATCATTTAACAAAAATGACAGGTTGATTATACAAACGAATAAGAATTCTGCAATTAGAAACGCGTCCATGGATTTAATTCAACAAGAAGTATAATAATAATAATAATAATAATAATAATAATAATGAGAATAATAAAAATTATAATAATAATAATACTTTTTTGTTTTCAAATTCTGTATTTGTAAGGTATGGCATGGGATGGTTACGACAGAAACTTGTACTGGACTGAGGGGGACACAGGCAAAATTTGGAGAATGTCTATAGAGTCTGAACATGTACAAGTTTTCCGAGAAGGTGTTAAAAATCCACGTGATATCCTGATTTTGCCCCACGACCGGTATGACATTTAAATTTATCTATGTTCATTATATATATTGTCCTTGCTCTAGCTGTTTGTCATTTAAATGATTGGACTTGGAAACCCATACGGTATAACCCTGCAAAGCAAATGCGTGTAATGATTTATAAGAGAAGATTTCGTGATGCAGTATTTGGCACAAATTGTAGATCTGTTGAAAATGGTCTGTTATTGAACTATCGTGTGACATCATGGGAAACGAAAATCACATAATCATTTATCATTAATATGTCTTCTGATCCCGTATGTAGGACAGTTGCATCTGGCATGATTTCTCATTTATTTGCTAGTACAGTGTTTTCAGTACCTTAAACATAACACTTCTTAATATGTTGAGTTAGTTGTTCTAAAAATTTTAAATAACTACATGTTTACCTGGAATAAGATGTCATCATTGTATTCGTTTAACTTCGCAGCCTGATGTATTGGATATCTGACAGACACGGGAGTACAATAGAATCTTCCAATATAGATGGCAGCAATCTTCATGTCGTCCAACACTCTGACAATGAATTGCATTGGAAATCACTCAGCTATGACCAATACAAGAAAAGGTCAGTAATGAAGACAGTGTTTCTCTCATATGCCCTAGCCTTTTCGTTAAATTCAGAATGTACTACGCCAGTTTAGTCACTGTATGTGCGACATTTCAAACACATAGGAAAGATTTTTTAATTGCTATTTGGGGGGTGGTCTAGGTTTTGTCTAAGCCTAATTAATGGCTCAACAGCAGATTTACATCTCTTAGATTATATTTCCAGCTATACAGTTTAAATTGTCAAATGAGATGTCTAGCTTACACATATACAAGACGAATGCCTGGCTTGTCGCTTAGACATTATTCATAAGACCTCGTCAAGACTCATCTTTACAATATGCTTCTAAGGTTCATTAGCATTATTGTTTGTCACTCTAAAGAAAACCTTTAATCATTGTGGTTCGGGTAACCTTTATAGAGGAAATTTGGGTTAGAAATCAGCTATTTACCCGTTATATATCATGCTACTATTTTATAAAAACTATATAACTTTAGTCAGCATAACTTGTTGCTTCAATGTTTCCTCTTCCATTGTTAGTCGGCTGATATTGGTCCTTGCCGTTTACTGTGATTAACAAGTAGAATAAAGAACCAGCGCCTGTTCTTTCGGCGCATCATGCGATGGTAGACCTGGGACAGTGTTGTTTGCAATCGGATCAAATTTACCTGGTTCAACTTAATATTCAGCTATTGATCTCGTCGAAAGTTGACATGAATTGCTCTATCTAAACACTCCCATGTGTCCTGTTATGACAGGAACAATAACGTTTATATTTGGAAATGACACGACAATGTGACACCCTTAGATTTCAATAGTAACCATTAGGACGATCATCGGTACTGTGCTTTCTCGGATTCACGTCTGTAAAGTCATATAATGTTTGGCACATATCAACATTTCAGATTAATGTCCCTACTGCTGTCATGGCGTTTGATTAATCTCAAGTTTATCGCATCTATATACAAACTAAAACAAATGTTTACTAATTTAATTTTGTTGAGTATAAAAGTTTTCTTCTTCTCATTCGCATCCATCCGTTTACATCTAGTGTATCTTCAGAGTAAGCTTTTGTTTCCGCTTCTTCCTGGCTCTCTTTTCAGCGTGCTTTATGTACTTGTTTTTCCCCGGCCTTTTGAACGACCTATCTGATAGCTAGGTGCCAGATGGAGCGGTCGTTAGCACCACTCTCCCAGTAGTTGAGCTTAATGTTGGCCGTATTCATGCCATTCTGGTAGAAATATATGTAACGCAGTCGTGGCCGTCCAATATGCCTTCTGCTACCCCCCCCCCCCGCCAGTATACTAGGTCTTTGGGAATGCGGTCTTGGTCAGTTATATTGACGTGGCCGAGCAAGCAAAGGCTCCTTTCGCTGAGACAGGAGAACTTGCTGTTCATATTGACGCGACCCATTACCACTTGTTTGGGGTTATTTTCTCCTGCCACTGGATGTTCAGAATGTGCCTCTTGCATCTCAGGTGGAAGGTGATGAGTTTCCTCTCGTTTCTCGCATACGTGGCCCCATGTCTCGCTCCAATAGAGAATTGCGTAGAGTACTCAGGCCTGGTAGACAAACAGTTTAGTCTTTCCAGTGAGTTTGGGGTTGTTCCGTATCTTCTGGTTTAGTCTGGCCATGACTGTTTCTGCCTTGGAGAGGGATCTGGAGATAGTGGACCCGATTTATGTGAAGTTCTCAACAACGTCCAAGTTCTACCCATCGATGGTGACGGAGGGAGGGGAGTATGCATCCTGCGCCATCATTTTCGTTTTCTTCAAACTGATGGGCAGTCCAAACTCCTTACAGGCGTGGGAGAGGCGGCATATCAGCTGTTCCAATCCATCTTCCGTGTGTGAGGTCAAGGCTGCATCGTCGGCGAAGAGCTATTTACGGATCAAGATCTCTGTGAATTTAGTTTTAGTACAGAGACGGACGATGTTGAACAGCTTGCAGTCAGCCCTGTTGTGGATATGCACTCCCTCGCTGAAGTCCTTTAAGGCATACTGTAGTAGCATGGAGAAGATGATAATCGGGGTCTTCGTTCACTCCACTGATAACTGGGAAACCTCCGATGTTGTGCCATTAAAGTACACTGCGTTGTGAATGCTCTCATGGAAGACGTGACGACAGTGACCAGTTGCGCCGGCATCCGATCTTCTGAAGTAGACTGAAAATTCTACTTCGACTGTCCCGATCAAACACCTTCGTTAGGTTTATGAAAGCGATGTAGATAGGCATCTGATGCTCTCCACACGTCTCCTGAAACTGACGTAGTGAAAAGAACATGTATATAGTTGACCTGCCGTCTCGGAAGCCACACTAGACTCTGGGTAGACGCGGAAGGCTAGGGTCTGCAAGCGCGCCAAGTTGGTACGGTTGAAAGCTTTTTAAACGATGAGGAGGAGGGAAAGTACGGTAGTTGTTGCAGTCGCTACGGTCTCCTTTGTTCTTGTAGAAAGTTATGATGTTGACGCCACGCATATCCTGGGGGATGTGTACCTGTTCCTAGCAGAGACACAATAATACGAGCAGGGGCTGGAGCAGTGCTGATTTCCCGCTCTTGAAGACTTCATGCGGCATGCCGTCGCTTCCAGGAGCCTTCCCATAGTAGAGGAAATCGATGTCTTTATCCTAGTTCGTCCAAGGTTCGTGGTGTGTCTAGTTCCTCCATGACTGTTACGTCGATGACGAACTTTTATGTTGCATACAGCTCGAAATAGTGCTCAACCCATCACTGCAGTTGTTTCCCTTGTTCTATGATGACTTCACCTATCTTGACTTAACGGGGCCGATCTTGCAGGTGGGGGCCTGTTGACGTCTTGATACCCTCGTACAGGCATATTGCATCTCCGTTATCGGCAGCTGTCTTTATACTGGTGCAGAAGTACAGTCAGTAGGTGTTGGCGCAGCAACGGGCTAATTGTACACAGCATCATGGAGGTGGGACCACTTGGTGTCCATGGTGTCATCAGATGTCGCTTTGGTGAGAGCTTTCTGCAGTTTGTTGACTAACTGCTGTTTTATCGGGTTGCTTGCACAACGGCGTGGTGCAGCTTCTTGGCCATGAGGATCTATGCTAGCTGCGTGTGAGGAGGACACTGGCAAGTTCCGAACTCCATGTGAAGATGAGGTCTACTTGGTGCCAATGCCGGAAACGTGGGTGTCTCCATGACACCTGTTGAATCTCGTTGCATTTGAAGAAGCTGTTGGTCATACATTGTTTGTGGGAAGAGCACATCTGTAGCAGTCGGTGCCCATTCTAGTTGATGATTCCCCTTCCTCCGTGCGAGCCGAGACCGTTGGACCAGGCATTACAATCAGCTTCCACTCTAGCATTGAGGTTTTCTGGTAGGTAGAGGCCTTCACTGTTTGGGGATACTGGATATTGCCTGATCCAGAGCCTGGCCCAGAGCCTGACCCAGAGCCTCATATAACTTGCCTTTCTCCTCGTGGCTGGGGCAGAATTCTTAGGCGTACATGCTGTAGATGTTGGCTGGGCCAAGGATGTTGACGGCCGGAGGGCAATGATTCTCTCAGTACCTGATTACGGATGTTCAATGAAAGCGACTTGCATGTTCTTTATATCCTAGGTTCATTCGATGACCTCCCTGGTCAAACTAAGTTGTTGCTGGCTTCACTGATGGTGCCGCTGTCAGCCAGTCGGGTCTCCTAGAGGCAGGCAATGTCGATGAACAGTCGGGAGAGTTTTCTGTGAATGGTATCATTCTTCCGTGAGTCGTTTATATGTTGCAGGTCAGCGGTGAATACATGGCACATGGTACTGATGTTTCAACTTCAGAGTCTTGCTTTGTGCGGAGTTTGTAGGCACTTGTTGAGATGTTTCTCTAATCTCCTCGCACACAGTGAAGCAGGCAGGTAGTGGCAGACAGAATCTTAGATACTGGGCGCTGCCTAAGCTTGATGCAGGCGGTATTTGTCTAGTGAAACATGGTGATCTCTCCTACTGTCGAAAGAAACCCCTGATGCCAATATATACGCCAATCGAGCTTTGACTTAGAATCTGTAGGTTGATACTTACCGTGTTGTGCCGACATCTTACTACGACGCTGCCTAAGTAGGATGGTACGGACAATGAGCTGTTGTCCACTCAGCAGATTGCTCTCTCCACGCAGCTGGTTGACCCAATGTAACGATACCACCGATACAGCTTGGAATAACGTTGAAGTCAATATAACACCGCCTTAGGGACTTCGTCTCTGGATTTTCTGCCGCGGTTTACTCCTTTAGCCTTTTCCGTGAGTGGATATAGCGACGAGGCAGCGGCAGTTTGAAATCGGAGTTTTACTTCTCCTAGATGAGCTTCCATCCAAGATGTACGAGTCCCGTCTACCCGAAGCGACAGATTTAAGGCACCCCTTCTCCTGTTAGTACAAACATGGTCCTCTGGATTTCGAAGCTAAGCCAATCGCGATTTCCAGGAGCTTGATTTTAGTTGACAAAGGCGATCAGAAACGCAAGCCACATGACGCATTTCTGAATGAGTGGGGCGCTTGTCTCCCACTCTTACCCCTGCAATGTCAAGCATGGACTAATGTAAATTAATTTTTCAATAACTCCTTAAGTAGAACAAGAGTAGGTGCATAAACATGGGTGATGTCAGATAGGATAATAATTGGTTATGGACGAGTATTTAGAAATGATCAGAAATCGATCTATATTAGAAACTTAAATATGTGCAAACAAAATCCTTTATGTGCACAAACACATTTGTAATGTTTGCCATTCAATGTAGTATCCACTCTGAGAAGATGCTTTTGATGCTGGGTATATTTTTATTGCATTTGATAATGACAAAATTGCAATTAGCAGCATCGGAAATAACACTGAGATTGGTAAGACATCACCGTATCATTATTTTTTGTCGAGTTTTCACCATGACTATATGTTATTTATGTCTCTATATTGTAATTGACTTTTCTGCAATATCAATCCCATGGACTAAAAAACTGTTAGCAAATTTTTGTTAAAAATAATAAAACATAGCAAATGTTCATCCTTGATTATATGGTAAATATCTAGGTCATTATTAATGGAGGGAATCATGTGTGCTTTTATCTGAGTTTGGGAAATCAAGTTATTATCTGGAATTCCTGATCTTGTTCGCCATTTAGAAAGTTTTATAAAGGAATCTGACGTACATATGGTCTCTGTTATTGTGTCTTAGCTGTCCAGATTACCGTTGTTAACTTCAATACAGTTCATTTCTGCTTAAACATCCAAACCGGAATCATTATTATTGTTGAGGACAATTTTGAAATTTGGAGAATTTATTTTTCTAAATTATTATCTGGAAATAAGAAGTCTTCTATACAATTTTGTTTACCAAACAAATTACTTTGTAACTAATATGTATTCGTACAAGATCCTTTGGGGTTATAATGACACATTCTAGACAATGGGCACATCATGATATTGAATATTGGAATTTATTCAAAACGCTACTAAAATTAATTTGTAAATATGCATTTGAACTTGTGACTGAACGCTCAGGACCGTTTGGATTTTAATTCAAGATGCTGCAAGCTTTTCAAAATCTCAGTATGTATTATAGCGGAGTAAATCTTTTGCTGGATTCTTAAAACGTGTCAGTTTGTTTTGTTATTGCATTTAAGACCACATGTTCGTGCATATCGATATCTAGGTTTATGATGTTACATGAATAGTCATTAATATTATAAGCAAATCAAAATTAGTTTAAGAGAAACACAGCGATACTTTATCAGAAAAATATTAGATCTAGAAAAGTATGTGATAAGAACCTGTATTACTTTTGGGCTAAAACGTGGTCATATGAATGGATCAAAATGACATAAATATGAAATCATTTATACGATTAAAACGGAGTAAAGGAAGCTTTGCTGATTGACAATAAAAGTACCAGTTGTAGAGGAATGTGTTGCCAGTCTATTTCATTGATACCTTAATATGCACATTACAGCACACATAATTCCACTTTTTAAAGTGTTAATAATATATATATATATATATATATATATATATATATATATATATATATATATATATATATATATATATATATATATATATATTTATATAGTTCTAATCAAACTTGATTTAATAAAGATGGTTGATTTTCATTTGATACAGATATTGAGGACATTGTAATCCCAGTTATTTCTAGTTTCTTTACTTCCGATTACAATTTACTACTGTAAAGCTCATGCAAGTTACAGGTAAAAGTGTGAATTCGACATAGAGCACAACATTCAACCATAGATAAATGATTTCACATTCAAACAAACATCAAAACTTCCTGAACAATAATTAAATACTTCTGTTCATAACTAAAAATGCATGTTTGATGAATGTTTGCTGCAACAAACGACCTTGGAAGCAGTTACATTTATGCATCATGCCGTTTCATATGCAGTGCCCCTCTCTGCGGATTTATATCAATTGCACAGTCGAAGTGGTTTCTAAGTATATAAATATGTATGTGACATGTCTTGTCACTTTGGGACAATAACAACAAAATCTCAATTCATATCAAGTTCGGTTTAGAGAAAGTAAAGATTACATTCACATGACTAGACAATGTGGATTCATGGAGAAGTATTCGAAAAAATGAAAGGTATCATATCAAGATTTAACCTCGAGAGAAAAGTGTTTTTCCAACATTTCGATGTGTTATGATGATTAGATGTTGTATGATTCGCTAGCTTATTACAAACTTAACAGACTGTATCAAGGCGATATCATATCCTAAACCAATTCATCATTTGTTTCATTACTGCTTGCTTTATTCTTAAGAACCTTAGAACGCTGAAATCACGTTTAGAATAAAATATATGCTTCATCTTTTTTTGTTTCATTACTATCTGCATGATGTTTTAATAATATTGTAACATATCAAGGAAAAGCGGTCGCTGGTTTGGATAATTAAAAGTCAGTCTGTATTTTTGGACCTCTACAATCATCTGCTAAATGTTGCCTATATATGTTCTATTTATGTATTTATTTATTTATATAGTATTTATTTGCCTATTTATTTCTTGATGTTTTTTTTTTTTTTTTTTTTTTTTTTTTTATTTTACGTATACTTGCTCATATAATGAGAAATTCAAAGGAAAAGACATATATAAAGTTGTAATCAAGACATATTTGAGTAATCACTTGGTCTGCATAAACATATATATATATATATATATATATATATACATATATATATATATATATATATATATATATATATATATATATATATATATATATATATATATATATATATATATATATATATATATATATATATATATATATATACATATTAAAAAGGTCCATGTTTGACTTTTCCTTCATTCATTTTGTCGTTCATAAATACATACTTTTGAATATTGGACATATAAAGCACTTTTAAAAAATATTTATATTACTGTTTATAATGTAATGTCAGAATTACCATTTCAATTGTAGGGTATATTTCCTGGCCACTTCAACAAAAGACGAAAATAATGTTATCTCCTGCAACCTTGATGGCTCCAATAGAAATTCTTTTATTTCAAGTAATAAAACCCTTGAAAGGCTTGAAATATTCAAGGTAAATACGCAAGCTTATGTAGCCTGTTTTTGTCACTAATTTTATTAATGCTATTATTACTATGATAATTATTGTTATTGCTATTATTATCATGATTATTATTATTATTATTATTATTATTCTTAGTAGTTTTATTATTATTATTATTATTATTATCACTATTATTATTATTAGTAGTAGTAGTAGTAGTAGTAGTAGTAGTAGTAGTATTCTTATTATAATTATAATTAGTAGTAGTAGTATTAATAGTAGTAGTATTATTACTATTATTTTAGCATAATTTGTTTTTCATTATGTATATTCTACAGTATTTACTATGTACATGTCTGATAGAATGCGTAAATATTTACCGGGTATATAATTTGAGCTACTTCAATCACTACAGTACTGCCCCATACCGACATTCTCTCCTTATAGTGAAAACTGGGAAACATATTGTTGTATATAAAAGATTCCTTTGTTTTTGACTTTACCAAATTATTCGCTACCATCCATGCGATATATGTTTGATCATTCTTAAATGATATTACACATGCCTCGACCTGGTCATTATTTCAGGGATACTTGCTGGTAACTGCCAAAAATCCCCAAGGGACATTAATAATGTCTTATTCCATAGATGATGCCAAAAATACAACATATGGCGTATTTCCTGGCATGGGAACTATTTCAGATATTAAGGTTTTTGATGAAAATGAACGTCAAAATGAAACAGGTAATATTGCAGTATTTTTTATCTTTATTTTTAGTTACCCGTTAAATCACTTTACCGTTCTCTGTTTTAATATATATATATATATATATATATATATATATATATATATATATATATATATATATATATATAGAGAGAGAGAGAGAGAGAGAGAGAGAGAGAGAGAGAGAGAGAGAGAGAGAGGGAGAGAGAGAGGGAGAGAGAGACAGACAGACATACAGACAGACAGAGACAGAGAGAAAGAGGGAGAGAAAGAGGTCAGATTTTTAGACAGTGTGGTACTTGTAGTAACGGTGGTACGCGAAATGGTATCAGGACAATTCTTGCTATTTAAACACGACGGCACCGTGATAAGTGTTCTGCTGATTCGATGAATAGACTGATGTCCGAAATGTGACATTGATTGTTCAGTTTAAATTTGTTTCAGGGCCGTGCTTTAACTTGAATGGAGGGTGTGAGCAGATTTGCATAACTAACGGAAGGTCGAGGATATGTGAATGCACATTTGGCTTCAAGTTGGCAGGAGATGGAAAGACATGTAAATCAGGTAGGCGATATTAATGGCACAAAATATCACTTTGCTCTGTCTTTTAGATATATGTACAGAGAAACATACATATAGTTCATATTATCTTCATTCATCTTTCTTAGAGCTAGATACAAGTACCAGATATATTTGAACACATCTTTATGAAAATGTAAGTCATAACCTTTAGGGAAGAATTCATAACATTTGCATTTCTAGAAATATATATATACCGTGTACGTCAATCGAATAAAACGAAACAACACTTTTCAGATTTTCTTTTTGCAACGCGAGTATTTGCTCCAAATCTATGACTACATGATCAACAGATAATGCATGTTTCTAACGACCAAACTACCAATTTTAATTAAACAGTTTGCGGTGATGACAGTTATATAAGCATTCCTATCACCTTCCCTAGAAATTGAATCATAACATTTGCCAACATTGCCGATTATAGATAACATGTTGTTTTTACATGTTGTAAAGATGAATGTCCGGTTCATACACAAGTTGGCTTCGAATGAATTACTACTTAAATTAAACTAGCGTGTTTGAATAGCGAACGGACAAGTGTGTGGAAAGAATACAAATAGCTTTGCTAAATCAAGCTAGCCCACAAATTCAACTACTTACCCTTAAATGTTGGTAACAAATGTAACTAAACAGTTTTAGGTCAAGCAATACTTTCAGCCAAGAAAATCATTGGTCATTGGATGAATAAGTAATGTTTCAACATTTTACTATTGCAGCAATACCTACTGTACATCGACGACAAATATAGACATTGTATTTGCTTTAAATAAAGTAGTTTTTCACGGACTTCTATATTCTATTTTGTAAGACCCAATCAAGGACAATTTCATGTTGGTTGGCGACCTCACGCATGGAAACATTTACCAAATCAGTCTAAATGATCAGAGCGTTCAAGGAATAAAAGCCAAAGGGGCTAATCCTAAATACAGTCCCGTTCACGAGCGTGTGCTATGGATTACAGATTCTGATGATACAATATTTAGCGTGCACCTTAACGGCACAGGGAAGAAACATTTTCCATTATGTATGTATCTTGATCCAAGTTATTGATACACATATCGTAGATTATATTCCATACCGTACACATTAAATTGTGCAATGAGCAAATACTATTTAGCCAATATAATGATGCACCTTAAATTAAGTAGTCATGCTCACACTTCAAAGATAAATGTCAAACAAACTTCTTGTCACTTTGCAATATTTGCATGTTAATTATTAAAACGACCTCAGACGGTAAATGTATTTGCCTAAACGGAAGTCATGAATGGCATCACTTAATGAATTATGCACTTCAAAATGCATATATATTCAACTGTAAAATATTCGTAAAAGACAATCTGGGCATAAACATTGACACATTTATTGTGATTGCTACAGATGTTCCTTCATTGAATCTTCCTCAGTGTCACAGACTGACTAGCAAATTTTAGAAATTACATAAGATCCATATCTCTCGTCGTGAAATATGTCCTTAAAAAACGAAGAAATAAACTTGAATACAAATTAGTTGCAAGCTTCAAACATTCAATAAAGCATTTAGTGTATTTCGTATTTTTTTAGTGAACCTAAAGCAATATGACTCCTACATTTTCATAACTTGAACCTTTAATGCATTAAGAAATACTTGTGATGTGCTTATATTTTCGTACTAATTACATCACAAATGAAAGTGCATATATTGGGTTCAGGAAATCTGAATTACCGATTTTACCAATACACATAAATAAATCATCGATACATAAATTACAATGTGAAATCAATTAAAACACTTTCAGGTAATTTAACATAATTTCTTTCAGCGCGATATGTATATTTTTATGATGTGGACTATTCAACTGGGAATATTTACTACGAATCATATAATCTCACAGACGGAGAAAGTTATATTAGTGTTATGTCGCAGGACGGAAAGCATCTTGATCTTCTCGAGGGGCTAGATGATATAACTTATCTGGTCGTCTATCCTTCAGAGGGGTATGTAGACGGTCTGTGGTCTTTTTGATGATAAATGTATGATGTTCTATTGCTGGAGGACTTGTAACTAGAGTGCTTAAACCGTCTAGCTGAATCAGCCATCTGAAACAATTATTTTTGTTTTATTTGTCAAATAATTATGAGACCTTCATGTTGAATAAATTATACAGTTCAACTCTGAGCCCTAGCTGATATCATAAAATATGTAACTGAATGAATGAATAGAAAAAAGACTTTATTGTAATTTTGAATAAATTGTAATGATAAACATTTTATAAGGCAGTAAAGGCTCTACTCGAATATTAAACTGTATTTCCATATTAGTCTACCTACATGTATCTATTTAATTAAGAGTAAATGTTTAATTTTCAGATATTTGTTTTACTTTAATTCCTTCTCCCTTGTACGGACCACTATGGATGGCAGTCAGTCGATAACTATTCAGGACGATTTAGGAGCGCCAGCAGGGCTCACCGTCGATTACAAAAGTATTTGTCTTTTCAGTTTGTCCAAAATATGTTTAAAATAGAAAATATAACAAACATTCATTCATTTTATGCTAATATAAGATTCAAAGATATAACCTTTTGGGGACTATTAATTGCTGCGTTATATGCCACAATCTCTCAAATCTTTTATCAATTTCCTTTCTTAAAACGTAGGATGCCAGGTGGAAATATATTGTGATCGTTCTACGTTTGGGTAGATTTAATAATGAACACAATTGTCCCCAAATCGCAGATCAAATGATTCATTTCTTTTGGAATAAAGAATATACAAAGGGGTCAATTATCGTTGGTATCTCTAAGAAAATAATTTATGTGGCGCACCCTCCGAAACCGTACTTCTTGTTTCAGCTGGGTACCTATACTGGATCGAAGGAAGCCTCACTGTAAAGGTTTACGATATAAAATATTGCAAGACGGACGGAACTAACCTCAGCAAGTTGTTCACGTTTAACGAAACCTTTTTAAACCAATATCAACCAACCGATCTAGACATCTACGGAGAGTATTTATTCATTGCTTTTATGAAACAGTCGTAAGTATTGTAAATAAATTAATGAGAGAAGTCTGCCATAAGTAATACCTATGGTGCATGCATCACCATGGAGATAACTGCTTAGGGATTAGATGTAGTATGCCATGGGCACACTGAAAGCCGATAAATAGCACTGCATTTCTTAAATGTGAGAAGTTTACGTCCTTTGAAATACATATTACAAATTTTTAATACATATTTCATGGTGTAAGCTTTACACCTTAGTTCTTTAGTTTGTGTTGGTTTATTCTGCTTAATTTGTATAAATAATAATAAAACATAAATACAAACTAGAATGCATTCATCACTTGCTCATATTAGGTTTCAAAACTTTGCTTCCTTTCAATGACAATGCCTTTAAAATGGTGTAGGTCCATATTGCAAGTATACATCATAATAATAAAATATCTATTCGGTTGGATTTGGTTATTATCTAAATATTTGAAATACCTCTTGACCTTGTTCCATATGTATTATCTCAATGTGATGTCTATGTTGCTATATATTTCAATTGTTTTTGTGTTGTTGCCTTGATTAATGTTTCCAATGGTTTAATCCGTGTTCCATTTTAACTACCTTGTCAACTGCATTTTGTTATTAAAGTTTTAGTTGTCAAATACACATTCATAAATAATTATGTTTGACAAACGACTAAGTTCGTGCCTGATAGCAAAACAGCACTGAAAATAAGTGCAGCTTTTTATTTTGCGACGATCAGGCGTGTGATAAAGCTGCAGATATCCAACCCTAATGAAATGACTGAGTTTTCTGTACTCGGAGAACTGGGGAGAATATATGACGTCAGCATTTATTCATCCACGGCCCAAAAAAGTGAGTAAACAATCATAGAAAAAGAAATATCATTTATACATCTAGCTATGCATAGTTTAAACTCTATACGATTGTACAAAGAATATCTAAGAGATTGTTTTACATAGCTGCATATATATTTCCACTATTGTTATATGAGTTACATATTTTAAGATAATGCATAATCCATCAGTGCACTATGGTCATTATTGTATCACGATAAATTTATGTATCAATTACTATCTTGGAAATAGCAATTCTGCATAATCTTAGCAATACCAATTTAATTAACTGTTTTGCCATCGAAAATATGAGAAATCAAAACATTTTTCACCAAAAGATAATAAACATGCATACATTAATATTTCGCTTATATTGATGTTGCATATATTGTTTTTGTTTTGTTTTAAGAAAATAGATTCTGCTCTGATCGTAATGGAGGTTGTTCCACGTTTTGCTTGCCAGTACCTGATGGTGGTGTATGCGGTTGTGAAGATGGCATAGAACTTAAGGAAGGAAGTACCTCAGTATGTTCAAACAGTAAGCAATCTTGTTTACTTTAATAAGCTATGAAATGTGAATTATGTGTAAAATAACCGAACTACAAAGGTCAACCGTACGTCATCTATAAAGCGTGCACAACGTAGACAGAATGTCAAGATTATACAATACAAAGGTAAAGCTATAAAATATATTATTTCATCAGGCAAATGTATTACCATCAATAAAGTATATAGGCCAAAAACTTGTAGGTAACTATAGCTATGTCAGTATTTCCCACAACATCTTTTTGACATAGTTTAATTCATGGGGTGTTGATTTCAAAATAAAAGATATTGGTTAAATGTTTAAATAGATCTCTTAGAAGATACTTAGTGTCTTACTGATAGATGCATGAGCATAGATGTCTTTTTTACCCTCCATATATTAATGTGTTAAAATGGACATAAACTGTGGTGATATTGTTTGATGACTACAGTTAGACAAGTACTTAACCTATCAGCCAGCACGCTTCAAACATTCTTTCTATCGAGACTGTTCTTATTTTATTCTAGTTCCTTCAGTGACGGCTGGATTCTAAACACAATCGCAGGTATGCTCGGTCAGCTATGTGATTACTAACGCATGGGACATAACTACAAGTAGAATGAAAATATCACAAATATTGAGAGCACAGAGACAGTCAAATGGAGTAAAGATATCAACAGTCGTTGTCAATGCATGATTTGCATGAAATATTTCACCATTTAATATAACTAATTGTGTAACGTGGGTCGCTGTGCATCTTTCACAAGGTATTTTGCTTTATCTGTCTTATTTACAAATAATTTGTCCATGTGCCTCGTTCCAATTGATTACATAACCCTTGGACGGTCTCACATCGCATGTACATGCCTACTTTGAACGAGAACAATCGTCACCCATTTTATCCACTGCAATGATTATTTTAACTTGGCACTATGTTACGAGTATATTTTAGGTAATTATTTGTTTACCTACTGGAAACATTTTACGTTGTCTTCTTTAATGTGTGTTTTGATCAATTAAAACCTCCTGGAACGAGTTTTATTCTGTCTAAAATGGAGTAATTATTCACAGAACTCTAATTTACTGATGGTAAGATGGTAGCTTTTCCGCTTCTAACATCCGAATGGAAGTATCATGGTTGTCCCCATTCTGTATCTTTGAGTTAATATCAGAAGTTCAATGACGGCGTTTAGTGCATAACTATTGCCCAGTCATTTCAGATTTGAGACCGACAGCATGTACATTCACTGTCGTATTTCTCCTTTTGAACTAAATTCGGAAGTAAATTTAAACATTTGGATTTGAAATGTTTACACTTCGAATTTTGATTTCTTCACATTTCCCAATTGTCCAAATTATGAGCTATCCGGTTATTGTTCTGTTCCAGATCTTATATTGGCCAAGACTTTGAATTATTAAAACTTCGAATTCATCCAGATTTGGTGTCTCTTAGTTTCAGATTTGCCTCGGATGGTATGTACTGAAAACTTAGGAAAGCTTAGATTTTCGTTTTAAGTACTTTTGTTTTTTCTAGTTAATCATAGATAATCGTAGGAAAGGGACAGTACCAGTATCTACTGAATTTATTATTAATGTCATAATCCACATTATTTATTTTACCATTTTAATTTAGACAATAATATGGTGCTAAAATTCTTTTATTTCTAATAAATTTGAAATTGTAGTGAATTGTTAAGACATCGATTGTTGAAGTGTGTATGTATGTATGTATCATGACTTATAATCAGCATTGTTGTATGCAAAGGCAGTTGTGATTTCGTGAATAAAAGAAAATTAAAGGAGAACATAAACGTAAAACACTATTTATTGTTTGTTTATTTATATCAAAAGTAGCATACATGCTTTCTTTCTTCTCTAAATTATCTTTGCCTTTCTAGACTTTTAGTGTACATAAATATCGCCACAGACACCAACACCATATTTATATCGTGTTTTACCTTAACGCGACACCATGAAGGAAGGTTATCAAACGGTCGTAGGAAACGGTTCAGACGTGGAATCCTAAAAACAAGAATTTAAGTAATATAAAGGATTAAACGGAATTAGATAATCTTTGAATAACTAAATGTTAATCCTGTATTTATATTGGAAGTAAAATGGATGAAACGAGCAACATTACTTATTTATAGTTTGCTGTAGGTGGTGTCTATCCCTCCAGTGAAACTGATGATGAAATAAGAACATACATTTTAATGACAAATGGAAATAATGTTTCCCTTGTTTAACTTTAATTGACTGTTGGATAGAAATCTGAATCAGTATGCACATACAGTGAAAAACATAATTTAAGTCTCCGACAATGACAACGAGTGCACATTTTATTAATGATTCTCTCAGATTGCAAGAAACGCCAGAAATGATTGATAAAGTTGAGAGTGAATAACTAAAGTTAAAACATAAATTAGCGGTGCAAACTCATCTCAAAGCAAAGTTTTAAGCCTTAGCAAGCAAACATTGCATAAATCCCAACAGAATTGGTGGATCCAATAAAATCAATTAAATCGAATTAGAGTTATTTGATATAAATATTGACATTGATGAATAACTCACACAGTTTAATAATGGAACAGATCTCGTCGGCTGGAATCATCATAATAGATCACTTTATATAGATATCAGTTTGTCCGTTATAGATTGTTCAATGCATAATGCACTTAAATACGAACAGAAAACCAACTAGTTGGAGCACTCATGGACAGTTTTGGTTCTGTGCACAGAGCTGAGATTGCTCCCTCAAAGTTGAAGACTTGGTATAGAGGGAAAGGGGAGATAATTCCTAAACCAATATACAATGTCATATACAAATTGCCAGATTAGCACATCCTTCTTTAATTAGTGACGTTGTGAAACTCTTAGCAATGAATCATATCACTCAAGCCAACAATGACTCGGGTATAAGAGTGAAACATTGTGAACATAGGCCAAATACTAAACTAGAGGTTGAACATTGACTGTAAAACTGGAAGCGCACACAATAGCCAATGCACAGAGAAGCAAATGAGTATGTTCTGTTCAATATAATATAGCTTATGATATTGAAGATCTACCAAAACTTTGGGTATGATGAATTCAAACAAAACATGGATAAGTTCGATTCAGCAATAACTTAAACATGCCCAACAGATAGCAATAAAAACATTAACAGTATCAGACACTAATCGAATGAAAGATTTAGTGGTTTTAACTATAATTGCAATAGTTTTAGACCAGACTCTAACATTTAGGTCAAATGATGAAATTTTAAGACGATTTCAGAGTGGTTGGAAAGGCAACAGTAAACAAAGGAAAAGGCAAAAACAGGAAAACTGGAATGGGGCGAAAGTAGAACCAAAACTTGACCATCCCTCGTTGTAGCTTGGAAAATGGAGAAGAATAGTTTCACTGGCAATAATAAGTAAGAATAAAATGAGATTATTTAGCTACACATGGGCAGGTGTATCGATTTTAAGAAAAGGTGAAATAGAACAATTGTTAAAACTACCAAAAATAAAATATTTCTGGCAGTATCTACAACGACTATTCCATTTTTTCGGCAAGGCGAATGTGGAGAAACCTTGGGAAAAACTTATTTAGATCGTTGATGCTAATTTGCAGACATTCAGCAAGAAATGATCCTGTAGATGGACTTTATGGCGGCAAACAAATGTGATTTAATGAAACACAATGGTAACATAAAGGCTAATCGAGAAATAGTTACCCGTTTCTTTACTAACTTAAAGAGATTTGTCTGAAGATGGGTAGCATATATTGGAACTGTTCATGTTCCTTCACATTCAGAAAGTATTGTACACAGTATACTACTAGATGTATGAGAAGGCTCCTATGGAATAATTGAACCTGAAGTGAACAATATTGAAAAGACATGGTTCTTTGTAGCTAAGGTACTAGCTTACCCTAGTAGACAAAGACTGTCCATTAGAAGAACAAAGTTTGGGACTGAAACATGAAAAGTATTTAAAGATTCACGTGTAGTTCAATATCGCCCTGGATCAATACTTCTGAAGTAAACAATATCTCAAATACAGATTGTAAAATTAACTACCGTGTCAAGTATGTAACGTTCAACACAATAACTTGCCTAGAGAAACTTCACATTTACATACTGTTCTGCAAGAAGCGATAACGTTAATGTTCATTCTCAATCAATTAAATTTTCTAAATGCGCTTAGTGTGCTGGCTAATAACTTCTCAAAGTTAACTTTTTATTTCCATGCTATTTACAATAACATCTTTGAAAATATTATTGAATACAGTAATTCATATAACATTCGATACGAGATTATGAACGAACGCGGTATAATTATATCGGACATATACGAGCAAAAAGACAAGACCATTATGGCATGCATTTTATAATTCTTTTAAGATTTTATTCTGCAAGAATGACATGGCATCGTATATTCAAATACAATATATACACGAAGTATACAACAATAGTATTACTGCACTTTAACATTAAATGTTCAAAATAACATTGATACGGAGTTATAAGTCACGAACAAACTGATATCAAGGAAACATACCAAGTTATTTATGTCCTCACATTTTCCATGAAATCTACTTTCGTCACCTGGTACTGGCTAAAGAAGTGAATTAGACTTAAATCAGCCGCAACGCTTATAACTGTAACTTGCTTCATTCAGTCAACACCATTCAGTCAGAACAGCAAACAAATGTACAAGCTTCGAAGTTTCAAGATATATTAAGTATCGAAATGAGAGAAGACAAAACCAAAAACTATAAAACTACACATGTTAGTTGTTAAAATCCTGAAGTTTTCACTATACTATGGTTGATTTTTTGACAGTATGATACTATTTAAATGCGCCCAATTCGTCTACACAGTACTGAAGTCTGCTCAGTGGCTGTTCATGCAATAAATTAGGTGATTTGAATGAAATAGATAACTGTCTTCTTCACCTTTCATGAAGTTATCACCAGCCGAGAATCAACAGGGTTACTTTTAAATATGCCGCTACGACGGTTAACAATGACAAATCAGGAGGTTGCAGAGCTTCTATTTTACTTTTTAGCGCCGCTGTTTGAAACGAAACATTAACTTCTGAATGCAAATGTTTTATGTTGATAGTGAAAAACGGATTTTGAACTTATAATATGACATGAGAAATACAACGCGGTTCACTTGTGACATTTGAGCATATTGGTATCATTTTCTTTTTCTCTTTTATTTGTCCTGTTAGTTATTGTCGATACTATATCACCTATTGTCGAATCTGGTCATAATTAACACGTGCCGACTTCAAACACATGAACTATAATATTTTCAAAGGTAAATAAATCATGATTACTACAAAAATTAATTTGAATACAGAGACAATATTCGCGACTACGTTACAGAATATATACAATTTTTAAAATTAAACATGTACCAATAGAAAATTACAAACGTTCAGACAAAAACCTTCAGTTTGGAGTACATGTAGTTCAAGACGTTTTACCAGGGATATATATTTAAAGCCGTGACAAATATGATGCCACATTATAATAACAGCCACTGTAATTAGAGGGTAGATTTTTAGCATTGGCAAACATTTGGCTTTGACATTTCGAGCGTTACTGAGAGCAATGATGTGTTTAGCCAACGGGACGGAGCGTCAGATATGCAATATAAGAAGACATTCCACTTACATAAATTAAACCAACGTACAGCATTGAGGGTTATTTAATTGCACATCAAATGCAATCCTATTTACCGCATATACCCTTCCACAACTGAATTTACATACTAATAGACACTTCTCACGTGCTTAGTCAAGCTAGCATAACTGTTTTTCCCCCGATAAATGATTACAGATTCAAATGCCACATATAAATGCCACAAGTTGTCATAGTCTTGATTTAAACATACATTTATTCCGATTATTTTCTAAATTTGCATCACGTGTAAATGCTGAAAGCTATATTTGATAATAAAGCCCATCCCATTACAAAGAGAGAACATACAGAGTGATTAAGATGATTCAGATGAATTAGTCTTTAACGGTCTATAAAGCAATGTTATCCCACAGGACAGGCTGTCCTTTCTTAAAAACAAAATGTGAAATGAATTTATAGGATGCAAACACGTGAGAATGAGAAGAGAAGGTGAAATGCAATTCATGTCAAATTTCGATTACGTTGTCAACTTGAAAACTGTAATTGATAATTTGAAAGCATTTTGAACATGTTTTATTCGTCTTGAAACAAACTTCACACACACACACACACACACACACAAGTGTTAAACGAGGGAGAGAAAGAAGCATGGATAAGAGGAATTTCCAAAATGATAATGCTATATAAAAAAATACAATCTCAATTAACGTAGAAACCCGTTTCACAACTACCTTCGCATAGTAACAAGAATTTTGTGAAATTTGAAGCGATCATATATGATGTGCATGTATGAACTAGACAAACTAATTGCTAATTCAGTAACTGTCATGTAGATTGATATAATGTATTGTACCAAAGTTTCATTAAACATTATATATTTAACGGTAATCATACCATCTATAATATATTTTATGACCAATTTTGGTTACGGAGAGTTTTTGTTACAGGTAACACCTTTTGTCCACCCACTGTGCATGCTTTTTACGCTATAAGCAGCAATTGGAACAACCTAGGAACGCTCGATGCCCTCGAGGATCAAGTGAAGACCAATTTTATATATAAGAAACCGCGACATATAAGAACATCATCTCTCCGGTAATAAAATAGTATATCCACAATCACCAACATTCTGTTAAACATCTTATTGTCGTGCAAATGAGTCCCTTGAAATCGTCGGTAGGTCACACGCACACAAACATATAACGTGAGTCGTAAGCTGATTGTTTTTGCGACGCGTATTTGTCTTCGTATATGTTAAAAGCTTGTGCATAATGAAGTCACGTTTCGTATGTTACAATTGTAGGTGAAAGTGTGTGATGAATCGTCATCAGTTGCAAAAAAGACCAGAAGAAACAAGGTATGTTGTTGTTTTGGATTTAACGCCATTTGTCAGAGGAAGATAGGCTATAAATGACGGCCATTATAACTGGTGGAGCCCGTGTCCAAAACAAGACCGGTAATAACCACGTGCCCACAGGAAGCTATTTTATAACATTTCTCATTTACCCATATTGGCATTGCCCTAGAGTTGCATTGGAGATAGAGATATACAAGTCTTCCATATGGGGCTCCCAAACAGAGTCTGTTACAATATATGGTGAGTGCTATACCAAGATATTACATTATGTTGCGTGATAACATTAATTTAAATTATACGCTTGGAAATACTATTATCATCGAGGGTAAAGAATGTTGGTGTTCACCCATATTGAGATTCGAGGCTGTGACTGTGTTTTATGTCACCAATTTCCTTGCCAACAATCAAATCCGGTTAATCATGCAACAACTAACAAAAATAATGGACCATAGCCGCTGATATGAAAATTATGTGTATTAGATGTGATTTGAATTACTTGGTCCCCATAGGTGTCTGCTACTCAAAAATGATTGTATAAGGCAAGGAATTTCAACAATTCGTTTGCATTGCTATATGAATGTCAGGAAAAGAGAAACAGGACTAAAATGTATAGTCTGATTTAACAACCCATTGAATTATTTTTGGAATTGTGCACATCCTATGGTCCTAAAAGCCAAGTTCAAGGATATGATTCATTTCTACTAATTCAAAGCAAATGCTTGTACAAATAACACATACACCCTTGCTATCACAATTACAGTTTGGGTCATTTGAAGAGCAAAATGTGAATTTACCCTTTGTTATTTAAAACATACATCAGTGGTCGAAGATATCTTTAACACTTTTGTCCTTATGAATGTTGTATGCCATATTTGAGAACAAAATGATTGCGATAATCAATATTAAGCTCAAAGAAATAAAGGAGCTTCCTACTCGGTCCTTGTATCAAATAATAATGCGTATGATAACATCAGCTCTTTATGAATGAAAGGGCAAACTAAATGTTAGAAAGTATTTAATTTAAAGACAGCTTCTAGTGTTAAGAGTTTCCACAATACCTGTAATAAAACAAACATTCCTTTGACTAACTATTAAAAAGAAAAGGACAACTTTCACCTCTAAACAAAGAGTTACATGTAACAAGCAATTTTATTGCGTGCTAACAGGTGGTTTTTCACTGAGTAGGCTTCCTTGATTAAAAGAGTTAGAGCCTGAATAGATCATCCACGTTCTTTAGAAAAGCTTTTAGAGGCCTTGTCCTTCGAGTTGCATGGTTGTAGAGCATGCTAGACATTGTGCTTATAACCATATGGACACCGGTGGGAATGCGATCATGAGATGAGTCCGGATTGGCTAACATGGTTTGCTATTTGGCGAGATACACTACTCAACTTGCCAATTTCGTTTTTGCATATATCTGCTATAGTTCCAGTTTTAGAACTGATATAAGTAAAGCTGGTTGATATGTAAACAATCCCATAGACTAAACAACATATAAATTTAAACAATTTTATGCAATTAAGAATTCATGGAATCAAGCAATTTAAAATAATTCTCATGTTAACTCTAGATCAAAAATCGATGTCAGAATTAAACATGACTAAATCTCAAACAAAAATGAAAATGAAATAAACACAATACATGTTCTGACATGTATAACATGGGATAATGAAATAATGAAATATCTAAGAACTATATGTTTTCCATTGTTTTCTTATAACATCAGATTTGAACATTAATGTATATATTGCAGGTTGATAAGAAGATATACAATGAAGAAATTATTTGTAAAATTTGTGAACATGATAAATGAAATAAAATATTACAATAAAACGAATAAAACTCATTATCTACCTTTCCTAAGGATGTAAAATCATTAAATTAAAGATCGCCTAATAATTATCAAAGAAGGTAAGAAATCGTCTTTATCAACCTTTTTATATTTTTAAAAAGAGTATATATGTTGATAGTCCGCATTGTTTTACTCATCGATTTTCATACTCGCTGGATATGGTATGTGATAAAATAAATTGATCCTACATATACAAGCTTTCCCTTACTAGAGCTTATAATTTTTTGGGTAATATGAACATTTAATTTGGTTTGCATTTTCATAGCATATAACATACTTGTGATCCCAAAGTATCGTCCTTTTGTATTTTATTTCTTTATTAACATTTTTATTTATTTCTATTTAATTATAACGGTTATAATCTCCTTCTTGAATATAATTAGACTTATATATAGCAATCGATACAATTATATATTTTGAAAATATTTGACGATCAGGTTCAAGAATGAATCATCAAAATTACTTTAATGATCCTCAATAATAACTAAATGTTGTCTTCTTAAAACATATGATGTAGTTTGAATGGTTATTTGACAATTGTTGGTAAGTCTGGACTAAGGTAGAAATGTTGCTCCCAGGGTTAGATATATTGAAAATGTCAATATCTGAGCGCCATCAATCAATTACTACAGAATGAAATTCAGGTGAATCTGGAGTGTTAGATTCTGTTTGGCTAGGCCCTGTTCTGGAGTTGGGAATGGAGTCGTGAATAAAAATGGTTCATCCCCCTCATTTTTGCCATTTGTTCTGATTTGGGTGTAACTATTTGCGTAACCTGAGATATTTGTTAAGTATCTAATAGTACTATATTGGTGTGTCACTTGCAAACATATCATGTCTGGTTTAAATGTTTCCTTATTTAATTCAATTATGAATTAAGGATTATTATAATTAATCCGCGGAAATTCCCTTGCCAGATAATTAATGATTGTTTCTTGTCCTTATTACATTTAGCCTAAATGTTTATCAGTAATATTGGGATATGTTATGCAAGGTACATCAAGTCGATTAGTTTGCTTAGTAAATTTACTGATATATTGTTCAAGTAATTTAGGTAATAGTCTAAAAATAGGTTGGGTTGAAGTTAAGTTATTCTGATATATATTTATGATGCATACTATTCATTCTCAGATATGCTAAAGCATAACGCTTAGCGAGAAATGATCTGCTAAACTAATATTAAATTGGTCGTGGACCTTGTTACCATTCGCGTTACTTTTAATGCCATCTGATGCAACCGTTACTTCAGGTAACATCGGTAAGAGTTCCTTTTCTATTGGCAACGCTAATGCTTATCAATCGTTCTCGGTTAGGGAATGGTAATACATTGTTTTCTACTGGCATTGCTTATTTTCTTATCACCTGTTCTCTTGGTTGAACTGCAATGTTTGTTTACATGTTTTCTTTCCTTATTATTGCATTGCAGGGTGGAACGATGGTGTTCTTTTTGGGGGCTCCTGGATATTGGCTTGAATACCACTTCTGTTTTTATTATGTCCTGCGTTACGTCATTTGATGGTTTAGTGGTCTAGGTTAATTTTCGTTGACTGAGTGTCCTCACTGTGGTTTTAGCCTTTTGATATGTTACATGGTCCGTCTCCATGAGATCGATGATGTCTTTTTCCTTGGTGATATATAGCCACTCATCTGATTTAGGTCGGTGAGGTTCTCGGCAGTTTGCGCACTGTATAACTTGATATTTGCACCTGCCGCCATGATGCCTGCCACAGGTGTTGCCCATCGTTTTTAGAGCATGTTCTGGTGTGGTGTCCCCATGCCTTACCATTGCTACAAATTCTGGGCTTGTTAACATAATCCTCCAGTTTGTAGCAGTGTCCAATATTGCCAAATCTAACAAGGAGGAGTGGGGTCGATATAAATTCTACGAGTGGTGCTGCCGTTCTTTTTCCTTGTTTATTATTCATCCCAATTTCTTATGTTGGCTTCTTGCTGTATCAGTTCTTCCGTGACTTAATCATTGATTGTTTGAAGGTATCCTCTACTTAGCTCAAATACATTTTTCTAGATACAAGTTGGTGTAGATTCCTCCAGGTACGACACTTGTTCTGTTCTTGTTGGGCTAGGAGTTTCCTTATTCGTTTGGTTGGTGATGTGTGGTCTGGTGTTACAAGCGGTGTGCCTGGTCAATGACACCTTTATGGAACTAATTCGGTCGATTTTCATGTATTTGGTCACTTGTTGTAGCGTTTTTGGCCTTAATAGTGTAAATTCTCCTTCATGTACTTTAGTTTGAGCTGTAGTAATACTTAGTGCCAAGGTTGAAAACCTGGGAATTGCTACAAGTTATAAATATGGTATGTTATTTGGGATTGTATTTTTTAGTATGTTGATTATAATCCTTCGTTTCTATATTTCAGCTCCATTGTGCGGATAATGTGGATTTGCTAGCCATTATAGGGTCACTATTCTTCTTTCCTTTGGTAATGCCGTATTTTCCTTTGGAAGTGCCATTGTCGTTTGGCTGGGTATCTGGTTCTTTACTAGGTTTATTACTTGGGCTAATTTTGGCCTGTGTGCGTCTTTCTTTTATAGTTGTCGATTTGGCCTTGGCTTGGCCATTTTTAGGGTTTTCCCCTTGGCAACATATTTAACCGCCTTTACTGATATTGGTGGTGTGGATTTTATCCAACGTGGTGGGTCTAATGAGGCAATGGGTTTTTCCGTTTCGATGTCATCTTGCTCTTGGTAGTATTTGGATTTTTTTGATAGTCAAAGGATTTGGCTACTATGTAACACTTCCTTTTTAACTGAGTGATATTTTTTGTGCTCCGAGGCCGGTGACCGTTTTACTAGTATGTATGTTGCTTGAGTTACATTGATCGTTGTAGCTGCTTCTGAAGTCTTGAGTGGTGGGGATTTTTTTAGACGACCACGTCGACACACGTTTTGACGTTTGATGTTATGTTAGATTTTTTCAGTGACCCCTTTTGCTCTTCTGTTTTAATTATAGGCTGGGGGAGGTTTATCGATTTACATTATTGATTGTGGGGTACTTAGATTGGCTGAGAGAAAGTAATTCCAAGTCACTTGGTTGGTCTATGTTAATTATTGGTTTTCCTGACAGGGTGTCTATTTGAGCTCTTATTGATTTTATTCCTAGTTTATTGCGATATTTTCCAACAAGTGCTAGTTTTAGAATTTGGTTCTAATTCAATTACAGGGGTCAGAAATATTACTCAATAGAATACTTCCAATCAGTTAATATTTAGTTGCCTAGATAGTCAATGAGAAAAATATAAATATTTATTTATTTCCTAATACATAATAGAATTGATAAAACTATGACATTTTAAGCTACTGTAATTAGAGTTACTTGGATAATATGCTTTTAAAAATAAGTAATCAGGAGGTGAGCAGCAGTCACTGGCAGAAAATATCGTAGTGATTTGCACGGTCTTGCTAACTTGCTAGGATTCCGCCCAGGTATATGTCAGTCGTGACACATGTTGTGGGCTTAAGTTCACCATGTATGTTGTTTACCTCGTATTTACCTCTACAAATATTATAGATTTTACACAGATAATTTTGTATGATTGTTGGTTCAGTGGTAAATAAGTTCAATTAAGTAACAGATAGAGCAAGTGGAGTAGGAAAAGAGTCAAGCAGTAATGGATTTTTCAGAAGTACAGAATACAATACCCGAATGTTTAATAAACCAATTTCCCCTACCTTACACAATAATTGATGTTGTCTCCCTTTCCAAACGTTTTCCTAGTTAATATGTTATCAGTTGTTTGGACTATATGCCGGGAGTGTTTCTGGGCAGGCTGCTAGACCTCTGCGCGGGTCGATAATGGATGGCGGGCTGATGGTCATTGTATGCTCGTCTAACTACTTGTCGGGCAACAACCTGGCAGGCGGGCTGCAATGTCTGCCGATAGTGACTAAGCGGTTAGAAATGTACAACTTTTGTACACGTCTTCTGAGTGACGTACCGCTATATACACATGCAACACGGATGTAAATGAAAACACCCCTTACACATGCTAACAATACACTCATCGCATGCGAAACATGGACCGCGCGGAACTAAAAGTAACACACTCCTCCCTTTTTCATACAAACACATTATACTACATCCATTACATAGAACGAAACACTAAACCTACCGGACACATTATCACGCAAGCAAAGTTATGAAGTGTTTACAGACACACTTGTAACCCTTACATACAAAGGAGAAGGAGAACCATTTATTGTCCAGTCGACAATCCACAAAACCTCTCTCTTCATTTTGGTGTTGTTGTTGCTGCTGATAATGTTGTTTCTGCTGTCTATATATATCACTGTCCACATTTCCTCTTCCTGCTAAGTCTCTTCTCTCGAAAACATTGACTTGCTGACTTCGGGCATGTGCGACAAGTTAATTTCCACATGGTGGGATCTTTAGTTACTCGCAAAGGGGAATCAGTGCCTCACACCCGTGTGCTTTAATGTGAGCACATATCACTGGTCAGTTTTGGTCCGGACAGGGCAACGGAGGAAAGACAAAATGGGAGGCCCCCTCCCATGACTCTACAGGCAATGATCGACAGACATTTCTATTAATTTTTCCCCATGTACGAAATGTAATTTTCGTCATCTTGACGGAATTGTGAATAGGTGCTTATTGGCTCCCTGTACTGTGTATGGTTCCCTAACCTTTATTTGACATCTGCTGCTCGTCGATGTGATGAGTTGTAACTGCTGTAACTGACACGGCTTTATAATTTAAGCTTTTAAATTGATTAATATCAATAGTGTCTCCTTGTGAGACGAGCTTGATGGGTTTGGATTTTAAGCACTTTATATTTGCGAATAACGACCATGGCTATTTGAATTGTGCCAATATTGCCATGTATAAGTCATTTATTTTCTATGATATATTAATGCACATTATGCGGTGTGCCTGTTGGTGTGGGCTATTAACCACCTTATATTTCATCATTTTGGGACCCTATCTACCTTAATGGTCCTAATTTATTTTAATCATTCTATTTTAGTAAGCCAGGTGCGGTCGGCCTGATGGTTCGGGCTATTAACCACCTCATATTTAATTAATTTGGGACCATCTCTTTGTGAATAATCCTGATTGTTTATGTAGTGCATAAAAACATTTGTTAATATTTACTTATTTTTATTTCTACTCAACCCACCATTGGGCCACAACTATTTTGTAATTTGTTTGCTTTAGATCATCTAAAACAATACAAATTGAAAGAAGAATTCTTTTTTGTAATTAACACAAAAAAGGAAGAAATTATTTTTTTTAAATACACTTATTATCCCCTATCAGTTTGTATTTATATCATCCCTATAATACTATCTCTGTTACGTATCACCTTGCTTCTTATGCGGCATCCCATACAGGCTTACGGCGTTTACGAGGCTGTTGTTCTTTAAACAGTGAATGTTGAGTCTGAGTCTGCGCATCGGAACAACCGGGCCCTATGCTGTCCGATCTCTCTCGTCCTTCATCGATTGTTTCGTTCTCCTGGCCTAATTATTGAGGGGACATATTGCATAGTACCGGCATATATTCTGGGTTAGGACTCGGGTGTGGGGTTTCAATGAAGTCATGACTATAGTTTCTAGTTTTCCAATAAATACTTCAAACTTCTGCATTGCCACCTTAGACTTATTTTCATTTAACTCTTGAAAAGTAACTGAAAGTATTTCAAGGCTTGCAGTGATGCTTAGATTTGTCTAAGGTATGGTTGTGGTTATATAGTGATTACGGGGTATATGATAATAAGTCTAAAAGACTCGTGATTGAACCGCTTTATATTTGTAAAGAGCGGACGAAATGGAATACATCCCTGCACTGTTGCAGGAAAGCTATGCCTGACATAATCTAGATGGATCGAGAGAAGAGATAGAGCACATATTCATAGGGTTTACATTAGAGAGAAAAAACAACAGACACACATTTTCAAATAATACAAATTTTGTTTATTCACAACCAATAAAAACCCAACTACAAATACAACATCAACAAGGCAACACATTGTTTCAAACTTATTTGCAGACTGTGAAGTCACATTCGACTTCCCCTAATGTATGTCCTTTTTGCCAATGATGCACACTAAGTTTCCTAGCTAAATCATAATGTTTATAAAACCATTTTTTGACTTTATTATCATTTCTAGAACAGTCACGATCAAAATAAGTCCCTAATGTTCTAAGGGATATCCAAGACTGAGTTGATAAGGAAAATACACAATATTGTTCTGACACCATGAAATCCGTGTTTTGTAATTTAACATTATTGAATCCAGTGTTCTTGTCATTTCTTCTCATAAAGTAGATGATGTCTTCTTCCAAATGAGGTAATCCATAATAATCAGAATACTCCACATTGTGTTCGTCGGGAAAGCAGACGGTCACCCTGTTGGTTCCTGGGACATGGCAGTCGTCGGTGTTGATGACATAAGCTTGAATGTATTTAGGTATGCGATGAGGAAGTTCATCTTTGGCGCACACGACAAAATTCCTACAAGCGGTGTAGAAATTCCTTTTCAGAAGGCAATACAGTTAGCGGGTATCAATTTTATTTTGCTTTCGCATGTAATTCTGTGTAATCAATTCAATCCTCACTTTTCATTTGAACAATTGTATTGAGTAAATGTCTGTTTGCTTTGTCTTCTTACTCTGTGGAAAGAGAGACTCGATGTGTCTGATCACCAGAGAAGTCAATTGGGGGGAGGGTACTCTGGCAAGTCTTTAATTCACTGATGCAACACTGCTTCTTCTGAGATGAGACCCAAAGCGTCATCCAGATAATATTGCAGTTTCACTTCTTGTTTCACCATCATATATTTTTCGTGTTGAATGTGACTGGGATGAACGTTTTAGCATCGATAACAATGGTTGAGGGTCAACGCTCTACTTGTTTCTAGCTAGGTGCTTCGAAAAAAGGGAGACTAAACGTTCTTCTTGTTCTGGCCATCTCGACATCAGGGTATCCTCTTCGTAGGTGTATGTTATGTAGCTTCAAAGACATCATCATCTGCTATCTCCAAACAGGCCAAAGAGGAATAAAAGTCTTCCATAGCGTCTAATAGTCTAGAATCACTTCTCTCAAGCTGATAATTTATATCGTATTGCTAAATCCTGCATTCAAGATGACATTCACCTTCCTGCCAAGAGCTGTTTAAAACTGACGTTCCACACGAAGGTGGCCAGATTTTATAGGGTGGAAATGTCCCTCGTCGCCTCAGTCTGGAGTGAAATCAAAAGCCCACACAGAGTAACCTTCTGCACAATCGTCGTACGAAATACAGAGGCTAGTGGTGGTACCTATATGTCATGTGGCTTCGCACAGGGACAAGTACGGCCTCAATTAATTATTATCGGCGGAAAAGACAGGTTCAAATGGTCGGGTACACAAGGTCTTACCATTTCGACTATATTCAATCTTGGACACTTTGGCGGGGTCACAATAAAAATGGTTTTCTTTGAGGGTTCCGTTGAAGGGTGACATTTTGTCCATACCAATGTTCAAATGTTTAGGTAACTGTTCTTGGAACAGATGATCTTCGATACTAGATAGATATCTAGCGCGAATGATGAAAGTTTTTACTCCCACTAGTCGTATTGGATACATGGCGGTCGTTCTGTTCAAAGTGTGACTGATGTCGTTTCCCACTTTGGGTAACACTTCCACGTGACCCAGGTAGAATCTGGCTTCTTGGATGATGGTTTTTGATTTTTCAGCATTTTCCGACATTAAATAGAAAGCGGTATTAATTTCGATTCAGTCTCAGTCGGACATCTACACTGTTCAGCAAATACTTGTCTTGCAAACATATGTCAAAATGCAAGTGATCCACCAGTTCTCAAATGTTTGTCGGGTGTTATGATTTATCTTTGGCGGCCTCTAAGTCACTCATTGGTCTCATCTAACTCGTCCGACTTCCCGCCTCGTCAGGTTTCCATACCACTAAAGCATCCAGATGGGTCTCTTTGGCTTCTTTTCCGTACGTCAAGAGATTTTCTTGGTATTCTCGGTATAGGTATGCATCCATGGTGCTACTGACCAGTTTGTTATTCAAGTAAAATTCCGCTTCGCTGAACATAAAATACATGAAATAGTTGAAGAGAAATACCTTATCGTCGGTGTCTGAATTGGAATTGTCTTCCTATTTCGACCAATTTGACTTTCAACTACAATTACCTGCTATTCAGGTCAGTGCTATCTTCAAGCTAACCTTTGATTTCAAATTTGATGGGGGCTGAATCTGAGTCTTTTACATAGGAAATGAGATTAAAAAATATACCCATTGGGATCCTTATATTGTTATCATGATGGGTGGCATGGGAAACATATCCAGTTTTAACTTGGAACATCTGCAAGCCTCTCGATGCATCACTTTTTGTTCTCTCTCTCTATCTTTCTCTCTCTCTATCTTTCTCTGTTGTTTAATAATCTGATTCTCTGACGTTCTTCTTTAGTTCGTCTTTTTCGCACCTTGTCTATGAAATATATAGGGTTACCATAGTCGTCTTTTTATCTGTTTAGAATTTATTCTCCACTTTAAATATCAAACAATTCGTCACAAAATGAAATGGACAATTTTGGGTATCCGTAAATTTCAGCAGCAGGCGACGCGCCATTAGATGGTACTCGATCTTGACACACAGGTTTCTTTTGTCCAGGGCATTGACAATCTGAACGTTGAAAATGCCGGCAATCATTTTCACTAGACGTTGTCCGTTGAAATTTGAGCCTGCAGGATTGTTCATGTCATACGTACGCAGTGGAGAACCACGTGACGCTGAACCATTGTTTACATAACAATTAGGACCATTATTATCCAAGTGATCTAATACTTGTACACTCCTGATTTCGATTCTATGAAAGCCACATCCCAATGCACTTGTGATCCAATTGGATGTCCTAAGGTAATTTGGTAGTGATACAGCACAATGTATTGTTGGGAAACGCATCCATGAAACTGTCACTGGATAAAGTTAAGTGAAATTGTTTATTCATAATTCGATAGTTCTGCTTACTGAGGAGTCCCTCTAAGTTAAAGGAGTGTCCAAAAGAGGATTGTTGTTACTGTTTTGTAGGTGACTGGCGTTGGTCACAAGGCTATCTTTGTTACTACTGGTTGATTATTTCACCGATGGATTGTGCTAAAGGTATATGTTGCAACTGCTGAGTAAAATAGTTCAAAAATTGTTTGTCTGCTTCCTGCTAACTGAAATTGGCGATTTAAGCACAGGTTACACAATACGTCAGGAAGATTTTGCAGAAAAAGACGATTTGCGTTTTAGGTACACGTTCTCCAGTCTACACCCACAGGGGTTGCATTTGCAGAGAATAACTCTGAGCGTTCGCTGCTGTTGCTAATGCTGTGTTGAACGGCATGATGGTCTCTTCTTGTTTTCATCAAGCATCGATACAAGAATCAAGACTCGTGGGATAGCCTTTCCATCTCACTTTCACTTCTTTGACAAGGCGTTTTCCAACTTTATGGGTTCTCAGATCGAGAATGCAGTCGATGTCGTCCACGTCGCCTTCATTTTCACATTAAAACCGGATCTAGTTCTGCAAGTAAAAGACATGATCCAGGCACATTTGAAAAAGATTTCGATAACACAAAACAAATATTTGTAGCCTCAATTATAGCTGACCAAGTTAGAGACATCGGGTAAATCGGCCTGCCATTGATAATAAATGCTCTCCACTTTGGTGCGACTTCAGAAAAATGGGTCTGTATACCGTGTTCTAGTTCTTTTAACGATCGTTGCACTTGATATGAAGGTATACATTTCAGTCTTGTTTTGAAAGCACGAATCAGGTCTTTAATGCTCCATAGCGTGCAGGATGGGCAGGATCGTAGTAAATACTTGCTACAAGATTGTCCATCATGAATTTCTCCAGTTAGTCACCTACTTTTCACTGATACTATTCATGCTCTAGTGAGGTGGTTTGGAAACGGCTTGGTATGTTCGACGTGCCACTGGTGCAGGAGACGAGGTTGGTGATGGCAAAGTGATCGCTTTTTCTTGCTTTCCATTTCGCTTCTGGTTTGTCTTCTTTCTTTGTCACTTCTGTCAAAGATGGAGACGAAATTTTCGTTTTAATCCGAGCTCTGAGTTACTTTCGTTTGAATGTGGGGTATGGGGTCACCACTAACGCTCCAATAATTCTAGGGTTGAATGCTGACTTTCGTTGAGAAGCTTCTTGTTAGCCTTCTTCCTCATGCATCCGTAAGGCTACGTCTGTCTTGGTTAATGAAGATGGCAGTGGTGATGGCGAGTGGCTTTTCATTATAGACTTAAAAGTAGCTGTTTCGTCTAAAGCTTTCTGATGAAAGAGTTAAGACGTTGTAAAACCTGGTCGCACGGTCGCGTTATTTCCTTTTCTGACAAATCGGTGCATCCATCGACGAGTACAATTCGTATTGAAACTATCACATATCGGCAAACAACTAATGTTTTCTTGTAAAGTATCCACGAAGATGGCACCGAGGTCTCACTAATGCAAGGTAGTGACAGAGCGGAGATCATCGAGCATGTTCCAAGTAAGCCGAGTCTTTCTGCTTCCACTCGTGAAAAGACACACCGCAACTGAAGAACTTGACTTGATTTCCTTCTCCCAAGAAGGTAAATCTATTTATGGCGACGTCTCCGTGGATAGGTCCTCTCAGATAGTTTGGCCACTTTCCGTTTAACGTTTGGAATCGAATTTCAAAGTCGCATTAACCAGACAAAACGCACAGGGAACAAATATTCTTCTTTAACAGGTTTATGTCGATGATTTAACTGTGATACCGAAGTAGTTTGCTCAGACATGGAATAAATCCTTATAGTGTAGACACACGATATCACCATGACGACATTAACCAGTAAAGAGATGATGTTTACTGTAACGAGTGTCATCTCTTTCGCATCTGACGGGTTTTGCATCATTTTCTATCTTAGAAGTAGTAGTAATGCCGAAGTTCCCATGTTGTACTAAATCGGTGATATCACAGGGTGCGGCACCACTGCAAGTCGTAAGGCACTGCATCGCACACGACTTTATCATTACCGGACATGAAGATCTCGTTGGCTTATGTCAGTGTGAAATGATCCATCTTTCTAGCTTGGGATATGTAGTCGTAATGCAATTTCGGTCCTGGAAGTGTTATATACTTTCCAATATCAGTGTGTCCATAAAGCAAAGTGAAATGGTTGCGATGCCTCTCTAGCTTCTGGTACACGATTTGATACAATTATTCTCAGGGGCCACTGACGTACAAGTTTTGTGCGGTTCGTAGGTTGAAACTCTAAATCTCCATCTTCTCCAGACTGTACACTTTCTTTAAGCACGCCAAAATACACCACTTGACTAGTAATCGTATACGTAATTTTAGGACCACCTAAACGGTCTCTTTTGATGGTTGGTTGAGGATGATGAAGGCGATCAATGTAGATGCAACTGTCCCCGTCAAAATACAGGACGCGCTCTCCTAACATGAGTAAGGCTTCGTACAATTCTAAACGAGCATGATGACAATTCCAAATTCTTCGGCCAATACAAACAAAATTTGTCTTTGTAATTGACTAGGATCAGATTTTGGCCAACGACGTTTTCCATATATTTTGATTTGTCGTGAATCATCTCGAAGGTGGGGGAGTGTTCTGTCAAGTACTCCGTCCTGGGTAAACACGGTCATTTTGTTTTCTTTCCCCCACAAGCAATTCAGGATGATCTTGGCGAACGATCACCTTCTATTGTTTTTCTCGACGTGGACTAAAGTATTGCCTTCCTATCCTCATTGTATAATTATTCCCTTTTGAATTTCTCTTAGTCGTCGGGAGTTTGACTCAAGGAAGGATAACTGCCTCCTTCTTGTTTCAGTTTCAAAAAGGCATCCACGTAACCGGAGAAAACGCCTTTCTGAGAGTGATTTCCCTTTTGGTAATGTTCTGTCTTGCGAAAGTGGTACATTTAGTACACTTCTAACAGTTCGTATTCCAGTTCCTGAGCTAGAGACAAATCCACGTTGATCCATATTCCTGTCAATGCACGTTTTTCCTGAGCGTGATGAAAATGCTAATTTCGGTTACAAGTTTCGGCATAAGTACGGCACAAAAGAAACATCAGTTTCCTTGGCAATGTAAGGTAAGATGGGATAGTACAAGTCTGTGGGAGGTAAGACTTTGCATGTTATTAGTCCTTCGTATTGTCGAATGTTTTTTTCACGCCGATGTGTTACATCAGCAATGGTAGGTGCACTGCTGGAAAGTGTCGATATTTGCAAACCGAATAATACAGCGAACACAAATCCATGTATTTGATTTCGTCCCCTTTCTCCTTGTCCGCGTGAAACATGTGGTATTCGTACGTCCTGCAAACAAACTGTCCCGTGTTCGAGTGGGTTCACCAGGTTGTAACTTTCCACGATACGTTTAAACTCGGATTCGGTTTTCAAACGGCGGACTTAGTCATGTTCCCAAGACTTGGTATTAATGTTGTTCTAACTTCAAGAGGCGCTGACAAGTGGAATCGTACAAGTACATGTCCCGAGAATGTGTTTCTAGTGTCACGTTGAGGGTAACAGGTCGGACATCCTTGAAAGAGCAACCGTTAAACTCGTAGATGATCTTAGGGTCTTCAAAGTCCTAGCCATCCAACTCAAACATTCCAATGATATTTTAGCCTCCTCAGATTCGGGCATGCTGGATTCATTTTGCTTCCTTTTCGCACAAGTAATGTATCCAGCGCAGATCTTTGACGGCGTATCGACATTTGACGAAGTCAGTAGTTTGATGGCGCATGACAGCCAGGGTCATCTCAGGCATGAATCGCTTGCGGTACTTTAAGGAGCACATTTTGGCAATGGTAAAGGCTTCTTTCAAAGGATCGATCCATTCGTGCTCAATAAACAGTTATCGAACTTTTCCACAGCAACGTCGGAGTGACAATACTTTAACATTGCTTGCTGAAAGTTAAAGGGGTCCGAAGCATGAGACCAAACGCATACACCACCCAAACATGTTTTCACGTACTCAAGGTATATTGATACAGTGACCGAAATGAAAAAAGAGAGGTTGTTGGATATACTTCTCGCACGCTCGATAGCACAAATTTTCTCTTCTCTTATGCTTCTTCCTCTCGTTTTCTCTTTCTTCTTCGTGTTGTTGCTGTTGAATGACAAATGCTTGTTCTGTTTATTTATGTTGTTAAATTTTCTTCAATTCGTCTTTCTGCCTCTCTCTAAAATCCTCTACTTGAGGAAGGAAGGAAATGGTCGTGAAGGTATTTGTACCGGTACATATTCTTGCAAAGAGGAAAGAAAATCGACAAAACCCAGATTAAAATCATTCCTTTCTGGTAGTGTCACCGTGGCTTCTTTGATAGCCGATGTGCAATTACTCCTCGTATCCACTGCAGACGCACTCATATTCATCGTCTTCTTAGCTTCAATCATTTTCAAACAATTCGATTCACTATGCACAGACTCTAGCGTTCCTTCATCGGGTACGTAACGTCATATGTAGCTCTCTTTTGACTGGAAGAGAGTCTCCGTGTTGTGTCTTAATTTGGATTGGTAAAAGACGTACATCCGTTTCGATCCGCCTTTAAACTATAAATACCGGTAGAATCATCATTGGCGGCTCAGTCTGGAGAGACCATGCGATTAGCGCCCTTGGCGTGTCGTCTGTCTCTGTGCTTTTGGCAACGTCTGCTGTGATGGACAATACACGAGTGACAATCCCAATTGCAGTTGGTCAGTATGTACTTGGAAGTCTGAGTTGCTGCGGGTACTGCCACGCTCTTCTTTCTCTTGTAACAAGATAACCAGTTGAGATATTTCGGATTAACAACAGAACACGTTTTGACGACACAGATATATGGTTTAATGTGGCGATTTATATGAGTAGTGGATTATGAAGATGTGTGCGTATTTATAATCCAAATATTGGATCTATTTAACAAAAAACGCAGTTTCAAAGATGGAAAAAATATACAAATAAATTTAGTTCAGTAACCCTAAAATACAGGATAAATGATTTCACAAATGATTCAATAATGGAAAGATGAATATAGTTCACTCAAATAGTAAACGATGCAAGTCTTTACACATAGTAAAAAAATGTATTCGCTCAGATAGCGAAATTATGTCACTAAACAAGAACGGATATACAATCTATCCTTCCAGTCCTGAATAATACACTGGGTCTTACTAACCCAAAATTAGCATACAGCTAAAAATACATGTGTGGAGATGCACTCCGTCACCCGTGCACCATATCCGCTCCACAGCTCCTCCGAATCAATTTCACAACCAATATAGACTCCGGACCCTCGGAATACTATGATCACTTGAAACATTAGACCATCCGGACCCCCTGGTCCTTTGACGGCTCTACAGCTGGGTCACCTTAGTCACTCTTGACATTCCGGACGCTAAACATTAGACGCTCCGGCACCTTAAACGCTCCGGACACACGGACGTCTCTACACTCTGACAACACCGGACACCCCGGATATTCCTACCATCAAAACACTCAGCGGAAAATATACCCGATACAGTGTACTAAACTTGATACAGACATAACGTAAGGACGTTATACATGGTAACTTATAAAGATTATATTATTATGGCAATTACAAAACAGAGGTTCAATAGTAAACCTAACCCTGCTCGATAAGACAATAGTAAACAATTCTTTTTAAAAACATGTAGCTTTACATTACCAATATAAATCCTGCACTACGTCGCAACAAGAATAAAAAATGCACGCATTATGGTATGTAAAGAAAACTATAACAAACATGCAAAGGTAAATATGGTAATACACTAGTTATCACTTAAAACCCAAAAATTACCTACCCCTACAGCTGGAGTTGTGCGAATCCTTTTAGCAGGCCGCTTGCTGACAAAACCATTAGTATTGTAAAGGTCCTTTACATGTAGTAACGTATTTATACCTTTAGAATTTTCGTTATTCCTTATCGAAGGCACCTTGCACGTGTGGCATAGGACGAATCGTACTCACGATTTCGAAATACATAGACCATATTATAATCACCCTCGGGTATCGTTGTACAGAGAAAAGAAACGAAACCCGAGTACATGTATTTAATTAACAACATTTACACCATTCCGTGACATCTCTCACGTTTCCCTGTCGCGAGCTGGCCTCTCCTCACATCAGCGACTGATATGTGCTAACGGACCGTCTGTCTCCGTGCCTCGCTCCTCTGCCTTCTCAGCCATCGGGTGAAATGTCGCATGCCTTCATGTCCCTCTCGCACACATCCATGACAACGAATGAAGGGCGACGACTCTTCTGGTGCCAGTGTCCAGCTGTCCATATAGGATGTCCTTTGGCAGCCTTCCATCCTGCATGTGTTGGACATGTCTCACCCATCAAAGGCGGCTTTTGCTCAGCAGGGAGTACAGGTTGTGGTTACTTGCACGCTGCAGGATCTAGTGGTATTGAACACGGTCTTGCCAGCTGATTTTCAGGATGCATTTTAGGCACCGTATATGGAAGGAGTTGATTCGACGCTCATGATTCATTGAATTCACCTGTTCTCATGACAAGATGTGGACAAACGTAGAGTTGTCTACCCTGATTTCGGGTATGCGGCTCAACCTGGGCTATCCCATGTATGTGACATCATCATGGGCACTCACGAAGATCACATTTAAGCTAATTTGGAAAAGAGGGATCTTTGTGGAGAGGTAAAGTTGCCTGAATAGAGTCTTAATATACGTCCGGATCTCATAGAGAGTTTGAGAAAAGTGAGAAGACCAACGAGATGCTCCTTATGCTAACTCAATGATGTTAACAAAAGCCAAACTGACATTTTCAGCACCACTCCATTGCAGCGAAGGATCTCTACTCGTTTGCTTCTTTGTATGTATGCGCCTTTGTTTGTTCATGTCTATGTTTTGTTTGTTTATGTATGTATGTATGTATGTATGTATGTATGTATGTATGTATGTATGTACGTAGGTATGTATGTATGTATGTATGTATGTATGTATGTATGTATGTATGTATGTAATGATGTAATGATGTATGTATCTATGTATGTATGTATCAATCTATGTATGTATATGTGTGTCCGTGCTTGAGTGTGTGCGTGTGTGCGTGCGTGTGTGCGCGCCTTTGCGCGCGTGCGTGCGTGCGTGCATGCATGTAGTTAGGTAGGTAGGTATGTGTGTATGTATGTATGTGTATATATATGTTTTTCCCTATTCACATTTCTCTATTCCCTATCCCCTATTCACATACCTACCGTAGCGCGGATTCCGGTCAGTTCGAATACCGTTACTAAGAGTCTACCCGATATAGGTTAGCCACTTGTAACACTAGTGCCGTCTTTCTGCTAGTGTCTTTTACTTTCACTCCACCTTTGTTCCATTTCTAATGACCATATATTGTCTCACCATATAAAATTTCCCTTGATCATATATATGTTTGACCCAATAAATTGGCTTGAATCTACAGTGTGCAAAACACATATTGTTAAGGTTATGTCCCATAGACTCACGGGTTTCCCCATATACTATTCACGTTTTGCGAAATATGTGGACATATAAAAAGAAAAATTATAAATATATGTATTTGAAATATATTTAAAATATTCTTTTTAAGAAAATATGATATCTG
This sequence comes from Sinohyriopsis cumingii, assembly GCA_028554795.2. NCBI lineage: Eukaryota > Metazoa > Mollusca > Bivalvia > Unionida > Unionidae > Sinohyriopsis > Sinohyriopsis cumingii. The sequence goes on from CM068837.1 coordinate 38,829,065, forward strand.
AAAGAAACTAACATTAACCGTTTAGCATGTACTCAAGCTAGTGTATTCCAGAAAGTTTGTTGTCAAGCACATATAATACAAACTATACAAACATGCGAAAAAGTATGATTGACACGTGTAACCAGATGGCCTTAGACATTTGATAAGAATGTTCAGCATGTAAATAAATATTGCTATTTATTTTAAATTTGCGATATTATACCTGACATTAAATCTCATGTTTATTAACAAATACGCACAATTAAATTGCAAAATTGTCATCTCAATCCTACGAAAAATGTTTACAAATTCTACACTGTATATTGGACTATATCAATATCCCATTCAGTATGATTAACTCTCGTCTGAATCCCAAACTATATCTTTAAAATTAAGTAATCATAGGCTCATGCCTGAATGATTAGATTGGCAGCAGGTTGTCGGATTGTTTGTTTATGACAGCTGTTTAATATATGCCTCAGCTAGCAGAAATATCAATTGAAGATTTACTTATATCTTATCGATATATAGTCTAGTGCAGGTGCTCTGTTACAGTGTCGTTATCACACGATATTTACTGAGTTAAAATCTGCACTTCGCAACACATATAGTTGATTGCCTAAAGAAATCAGCAATAAAAACTGAAACACAGTCCTTTTTCATTCTTGGAACGTGTCTCTTTTTTCTAAAAATTCTCCATGATACTAATTGTAGTTATTAATATTATTAGTCACGATATTGGGATTTAAAAACTAAACGAGCCAGATTGAACAATCGGTGTGAGTTTAACGATAAAACGATAGTTTTATGTAATAACGAGCAACAAACAAAACGCACTTTCGAATTGGTTTGAGATGGGGTGCAGATATACGGAACAAAACTAATTTGCTGTTTTCTTTTTCGAGTATAGTTGGGAAAGAAAGAGTGTTATCACACAGAGATGTATATTCCTTCGTAAACTGGAATGTTAAACAGATTATATCACTTATTTAAAAGGATTTGTTGGTCAATAAATAACTATTTTATCATAGATTTCTAAATTTTAATGAAGATTAATAAAGTCTGTAATGCATTATTTTGGAAAGCCTCCAGTATATTACTGTTGTATTTTGACCTCAGTAAAGCAGAGAGGTGTGTGGTTGTACAATCTTTAATTACTCCATTAATTTGACGGAGTGACAAAATGTTTCTTTCATATCAACTTTTACCAGCTTTTCTCTTCAAAGACAAAACAAGGTAATAATTTGTAATATGAAATAACTAATAACATTCAATAAAACGGGAAATAGAACTTTAAATTTTATTACATGCAAAGTTTCATAAAAAGATATTTGTTCTCTTTATATTGAATTAAGACTCATTTTTCATCCATAAGGATGTATGGAAACTCAAATAGCAACAAGTCTATGGGCAAGACACACACACACACACACACACACACACACACACACACACACACATATATATATATATATATATATATATATATATATATATATATATATATATATATATATATATATATATATATATATATATATATATATATACATTTCTTGCGGTTTAGCTCTTAAATGTGTTTGGATTCTTTACTTTGAGACAGAAAGGAACAGCTCGTACAATCTGGATATAATAAAATGTGTCAACAAAATATTGCAAGGAAATGAATGATAAAGACTATATGATTACTGTGCCGGTTGTAAATTATATTTAATTTATATTGTATGCTCTATTTTTGTCCTTAATTGAGGGTAGTGAATGGAAGTTGTTGAATACCTGACTTTCTTCATGTTTTGAAGTAGTAAGTAAGATGATAAATTCAATTACATGCTCAGCATCCTTCTTATCAAATAAGGACGATTTTTCTTCATCCCTAGTAGCTATACGACTACTGTATTTGTTCATCATTCAAGCATGCTAGCTTGTCTTACACCCTTTGGTATTCGTATATCACTTTTAGGCACAAATTGTTTCAGTTGTTATACTGTAACCGGTCGAGGATTATCAAAGACATCTTTAGGTCCATTAGGGAAATATATAGGCTTATGGCATACATTTTTTGCATTCCACACTGTTGCGTTATATGTCTTAATTGAGTCACAGTCAACATGTTTCCATTTAAGGGAAACGTTTTCACTAACTGTAAATTCTGTGTATAAAATGAATCACTTGTTTAATGTACCGAGATCATAAGCTTCAATCTCATTACTTTTAGCTGTTATTTCATGTCCTTTTATGATTGTTTAGTAACAGCTTCCTTTATTTCCACAATTACATGGACCGTGTTAGCATAACTTTGTCGACGAACGCGATATTCGTCGCGAACAGATGATCTGACTCAGACGCCGCTATAATACATGGTGGATTACCTATACCAACACGAAACGCAAGAATGTGATTGGTTGATTTTTTTAATCTCGCCATTTGTAGTCGTATTTTTAAACAGAAATAACTCATGTAACTTATATATTCGAAGTTTTCCAAGGGCATCAAACAACCAATAATATGTTTTTCATAATATTAATGCAAAGTTCTACATCAACCCTTTGCAAATGAATAAGATTGTCCTTTTTATATCAGGCAATTGATTTGCAATACAAAAATAAATTGTCAAACCGGTATCGGCCCAAATGAGTTCAAATGACTCACCCCTGAGTATTGCACTGACTCGAACACGATCAGATTTTGTATATTTGTCTCCAAGAAGGTCAAACATCTTGGTGTGTTCATATATTTCCTCAATACATTTTGCTTCATTGTTTATAAAATAGCGTATGCAAATATCTCGAGGTGCAGGTGCCGTTCCACTTCTACAGCGGTGTATCTGTGCATAAAATTATTATTCCTGTTTATAAGTGTCGATGCCATCGTTATGTTAATATTAAAATATCCATTTAACTGAATTCAAGTTAATGATACTCACTTTGTTATGGATATTTGATTTAATTTAATTGTTTGTAAGTTTTAAAATCTTTTTATTTTAATTACTTGTCAAAGCAATGTAATTTGGTTTACTAGGGTTTTGATATTTTATAGAAAAGTCATTTCGACCTGACTCTTTTCATAAACACCTAACAATATAAACAATGTTTCTGTTCTTGAATTGTGCTCGACCTTAATTCAGAAATCACTGAGACAAGTAAACACCTATATATTTTTATTTTATTCTCGTATTAAAATGATTGGTTTTTATCAAGGTCATACTTCAGGGAAGTGATTTTATATGTAAACAGCCTTAATTTCGCAATTTTGGGGTTTCCAAAATTGAGAAATAATCAGGTCGTTTACCGATGTTTATAGAGATAGTTCTCAGTTGCGTTTCTAAACACTGGGACGTAAAAGAGTAATTCCTTTTCCTGGAAATATTTGACTGTTCAACCAAAATTCTTGGACCAAGACATTTATTTAAATTTTATTCGGAATTCAATCACAGTAATATTATTTTATGTGGCTTACAAAGGACTGTAAACATCAGCACTATACTGACTACATTATACGTCGTCAAATTCCATTCTGGATTCTTCGTTGCGACTCGAATTCATTAAAACGTTTCATTACTAGGACTTCTACAATTTAATTCGTGGATTATTCTTGGATTATTTATGGATTTGATTCTTAAAACCGTAAGTTATTATTTTTTCATTTTTTACAGTGTTTTTTCCAGGAATATAAATTATTTATTACATTTTTCAAAGCTTGTTGTTTTCACTCTTTCTTTTGTTACTGTTTATTAGACTCCAAACAAGTAATACAAGAACTTCTTAAGATACTATATTTGACAATGATCTGATATTTCAATGTCGTCGCTATCATCGTTATTGCAACATTCATATGTACTCAACTTTAGCAACATTTAGTTTTCCTTCTACAATATCGAATAAGAACTAAGACGTTTTGGTCATAATATTTAAAAAGATCACATAGTTTTTATTCTATCATACTTCCTAATGTTTTGGATATGTGTTACTCATTGCATATAAATTCTTTTGGACCTCTTTGAAAAATATGGATGATGTATTTAAACAAAACAGTGATTTAATCGTTTCTGTCAATTTACAAATACTCTGGCAAACGAATACCAGGATTAGATATCTCCATACAATCTATCAAAATGATGCACGCACCTATCTGTGAATGTTTCGCCATTGTATAACAAAATCATTCATTTATATATGATCGGGTTGTGCTTCTTAATTGATACATCTACGATTATTGGCAGGTACCAATTAAAAGCTTGTACATTTGAAGTTCTACGTTCAAGTTAATGTTTGGAAACCATATTAATTACAGCGGTTCCAACACAACTCCAAATGAGCCCCATATCGTGCCAAAGACTTACTAGAAAACCTAGAGGTTACACATCTGCCTCAAAGATTGTATGCATGCCACGTATTTGTAACTGACATCAATCTTACATCACTACTACATTACTTTAATTTCTCCATATCCAAATAACCTTAACATTGAGGTCTCTCCAATTATTAAGAAAACATGTTTTCTTTAAGTTGGACTCGAATCGATAAATTTGTGATTGAAGTATAATGTCTTTGCTCTCTTCCACTGAAAACACTTAGCATGTAAATGAAAACTCATGTTTGAAGATAAAAGGCTGATGTGAAAATATGCGCGCGCATCCTCTCTGTAAAAGGAAATTAGGAAGATACGCCATTTTAAACTATTATGTCATGATATTTTATAAACATATCGATACATGGTCACGGATAATGTTACTTTATGTCTCTAGAATATTTGAGAGCGCTTTGACTAGCCAAATAATTCAATTATCTATCTATACCGGTAAAACGATTGTATGAAGACAAACAATGTGCAAGTACTTGTTTGAGATTTCGTCCCGCTAGTTACCGCTTACCTTGATTAAATAGTGACAATAGCATATTTGTCTTGTTGTTTCAGTGATTGAACACATACGGGAACCATATAACTAGCTAAAGCCCATAGCACAGAGACTATATGTAAGGCAATATATATATATATATCGATCTGGTGCTTGGTAACTACTGTACTGAATTTGGTTGTGTCTGTCAGCGTGTATAGTCATAACAGCCCTCAACGAGTTTCCTATATAAGTGAGAATGATCCGTGACATAAAGCTTCAACAATAATCGACATGTTACGCATTAAGTCAGTCAGTGCCTACACTACTGGAAAACATGATACTTTTGAAAGTCATTCTGTACACCAGTTTCGTAAGCGGCATGGAGTCGATTTCTAATTGTCTGGGGAATATCACCCATTTTAAAAAGTCGATTGATCACGTATGTTATTTTGGCTATATCAGATGTTGACATTCAACTTTGCGAATGTGATACGCACGACATAATGCCTAAAGTAACATTTACTTACTAAGTTATTAGATTTAAAGCAATTAAACAACTATTGTTTTGAAAAGCAGAAGAAAAACATAGACGAGATAACGTGGAAATAAAACAAGTCGTGAGGCACATATATTACAAAGAAAACAAATCTTCGAAAGGTTCAGCGTAACATGTTCAACCATGTGACCACTGGAATCTGAGAAAGTTCTGCACATCGAATGTTCCGTAAATATGTTTTTAATTTGTTGCACAGAGAAATAAATGACTATGATTATTCATCAATTAAGATGTAAACATTTCATCTCCGTCGAAAGGAAAATGTCGGAGTCATCAAATTTGGAAAGCATGCATGACAGGTTAGCCAGTTTGACAAACTATCCTCTGACCCCCACACTTGATATGTAAATTTAGGTAATTATGTGACTGGCAACCCAGGCATTATCTGCATCATTTTCTTTTTGCCGTATACTTTTTTAAACATTATGAGGACTACGCTTCCTTTGCTATCATTGTGAGGATGTCATTGTGAGGACTAATTACGCGCAATCAAAGACTACCATCAACCTGAGAATCTGAACATTCTTTTATCTTATTGCGCCTATCCTGCATAAACATGAGAAAATATTTATTTTAAAGCTTAGGAACTACTTTATCTGCAATTAAAACTATAGATAGATACACTAGCTTAAATGTTGGTATCTTATATATAACAAATACGTTTAAGTTTTTTTGCCGAATACAAAACTTCAGGCACTGTTTGGCAACTTTGTGACCTCTTTTACTGACACAATGAAAAATGACTACCCAGTTGGGAATTGAGAAATATCATTAAAAAATATGCATCAAGTCTAGACAGTGCAAAATAACAACTTAAGAATATCAAACATATCTAAGTTGTCAATTCATCTATTAAAATAAAAAATTAGATTCCTAAACATTTAGATTGACACCACGACAACACAAATGTCATAAGTCAGTTTGCCCATGGCAAATTCACTGAAACTGAAGTTGCCTTAGGGAGATCTGCGCTTGACCTAGTATGTGACAATGTATTAAAACTAAAGTTTAAACATTAGGCAGAATACAAGGGGAAATTAAGGAAATTGCGTTATATTCGTTTTACAGTTAAATGTTTTCCCTTTTTCTTTGTTTATGCCTTAAAATCATATACCAATAATTCAAGTTATCGAAAAGATGTGTGTAAATAGTGAACGAATGTATGTATATGCATATATAAATATATTATGGTTTTGAAATAGGTAGAATTGAGAAAGAGAGTATAGAGAGAAAGGTGGGGTAGGGTAAAATACATTCAACTGAAACATTAAATATGTTTCTTCGAAATGGTTCTTTTGATTTGCCTTTGGAAATGTTGTTAAATTCACTTTTTTACACCTAGATATGCTACCAGATCAATATGTACAGGAATGAAAACTGGACTGCATTGAATAATACTGTTTTTCTTAAAACTAAATGATTTGATAACACTGGCTTATCCATTTGCTTGACAATAATCATTTAGTCACCATGATGTCGGCGACATGCATTTAAACTCCCTCTGACGAGCTGAGTTTTGAGAAGGAGTTAAAAATTGTTTTCATGTTTGTTTACTTCATTTCCAAACAATACATTTGTTATCACTCTTCTGTAATTTTCATGGAAACAATCAGACTATAGATGATAAACATCGATCGGGTTGCTAGTGTTTAGCTTGATTGATTAGGCATTTAAAGAAATAGAAATTGCTATAATCATTATGGATGTGTGCTTTATTACGAATGCTTGTAAAATAAATCTCACACTGATTACTGTATTAACATGTGCATGTATTACCTAACTACTTTCAAACCAGTGACATGCATAAAAAAAATCTTTGAGAAGCCGATTGTTTAGTCTGGAATGTTGGCATATAATGCAGCACGCAAAGTTTCCATGGCTGCGTTAGAGCCTGTAATATGCGAATCACACACACACACACACACACACATAAATATATATATATATATATATATATATATATATATATATATATATATATATATATATATATATATATATATATATATATATATATATATATATATATATATATATATATATATATATATATATATATATATATATATATATATATATATATATATATATATATATATATATATATATATATATATATATATATATATATATATATATATATATATATATATATTATGTACGATGTATCAATGTTATAACACGAGATACATTTTTCATTAAAACAGAAAGAGGCTTGCCGAATATCCTTTTAATGAAACATTTATACGAGTGGATTATAATTGATACAGCGTGTATACTGTATATATATTTTATTTAAATCATATACAAATACTTGTATTTGCACTTTGAATGGAGTTTAAGATTGACTACAAGCAACTGTGTACTGACTGAGTGAATGAACTACTCACATCCATACCGAGTGTGTCCGTTACAAAATGCAGTATGTGCCTTGTGTTGCCATTGAAAATCACCTTTGCACTTTAGTAAGATGGTTGTTTTCTTTTTGAGTTTCTATTTTTCACATTGATTAAATCAACATAAAGTACATTTATGATTAAAATATGAAAGAAGGTTATAATGAAGGAAGTATAGCAATACAAACACATGGTTAGCCCAATCATTGATATGAATGCTCATCCCTTCACGTACTAGCGTATGGAAATTAGTGTGGAATAGAAACCAAGCAAAATGATGAACAAGCATGAGGTTATTAAAATATTTTATATATTTTTACAGTTCATCTCAATATTTATTCTGCTTTAATGACAGTACTACCGACCATGCATTCTCTCTCACCCCTTGGTCGGTTTGAATTACTTTTACCATCATTAATATGTTTGGAGACATCGTGGGATGAAACAAACGAAAATCCACATACATATACGTTCGTCTTTTCATAGATTTTCGCCCGTACCTTGCTACTATGGTCCAGAGAGAGAGAGAGAGAGGTGGGGGGGGGGGCTTTGAATATTTTCACAAAAACTTAATAATAATCGATTTTAGAATGTTATAACAAGTTTAAGAAACAGCAGATAAACATTAAATACATCACAGTATGGATCGCTCCGGTGGTCAAGTGGTTAAAGCGTCCTCGTCGGATGGTGGAGGTCGTCGGTTCGTATCTCCGCTGAGTCATACCAAGGCATACAAATGTCACAGCTGCCTGGCTATGCGCTCATCATTATGAAGTTAGTGTTAGGTCTGGTCGGCCTGGTGTCAGGATAATGTGATTAGCTGGGAATATCGTGCTACATGTCTGCGTATGGTGAACCAGTGCAAGACATCACTATAAACTGACACACTGCAGATATCGTAGCAATATGACGGAACAATTGATAAAGCTACGTTAACAAATCAGATCACACACACACACACATCATAGTACATGTATGTGTAAGATGTGACCGAGAAATTTACTGTATAATGTCGACAGGATTTGCAACTTTAAATTTTTAGTTGTATAAATACCAAGCCAAGTGCACACATACCGTTACAAGGACTCATATTCTTGTGTGTTACTTTGTCAAAGTTAGATTTCAGTGTTTTCATCCAGCCCAAATTCTGTATCTCTGTCACTTCAGGTTTGAGTATTATGTCCTTTATGCATGAGAGGGGAGGGAAAACGGAAAGCAGAAAGGATTGCGATGAAATTGTGTACATTAACTCAATTCATTTAGAAAACGGTGATTATTACTAATCTTTATCGTTATTTTCATACGTAACTAGTGATTAACAAGTGGACACCACACAGTTGCAAGTATGTTTATATAAGGGTATTATTGCTTCATGGGCGGATCACAACTTGATATTCCAACAGTATTGGTATAACAAATTGCTTTATACCAACACTATAAAAGCCATGCTATATTTAATTGAAATGTAACTGACAAGTTAAAATATAAATATATAGTACCTGTTGTCGAAACTATGCACGTTATGTCACGGATTAAAAAATGGAACTTACGCACTCTAGTAGGGATCGACTGGTTATATAAACTGTGGACCATTATGTAAAAGAAGATTGCGATAATTGTAATCATACATAAAGTTCACTATATATGTATTTGGAGAGATCGCAATGTATAAAAATTGCTATGTCCCACCCAGTCACATTATTTTGACACCAGGTCGACCAGTCCTAACACTGACCTCCTAATGCTGAACGCCAAGCGAGGTAGCTGTTAGTACCATTGTTGTAAGTCTTTGGTATGACTCGGCCGGGGATCGAACCCACGAACTTCAGCATTCGAGGCGGACGCTCTAACCACTGGGCCACCGGAGCGGGTGAGAGAGAGAGAGAGAGCATAAAAAAAGATTTAGTTATTTTTTTATTCCTACGTTTTGAACATCGGACATCGATATACAATTGTTTATGTATGATATATTGCATCGAAACAGTTTCAGATCACATATCATAGCAAGTTCATGATCCCTCCTACGAGAACATCAAACTATAAGGACCAAATCATCACTGTTGTGTCCATGTTAGACATCCGATTAGCACCACTTTAGTTTAGAACCGGCTAGATATCATATGTTTTTCTGTGAACACCTGATGGCAATATGACTTTCTATTATGGGGTAGCAAAACGATTTTAAGGATGCCTACCATGGTGGCCTTCTTAGCATCAGATCTCCACCATTTTAATTTAGGATCAACACATTACAAGATGTCAGTTGGTGAGGACTTCATATTGGTGCGACTATCCACTTAGGAGTAGCGAGAACAATATTGTCACAATGGATGCTGTTCTGGAAATGTTGAATGATTGAGTGACATCATTTTCATTTAGAATCAATTAGACTACGTGTGGTAAACTTTCATGGCAATCCTCAAGGTCAAGTCGCACCGGCAGATAATGCTTCTTTACACTGTGATCTTTACATTGTTGTATGATAAATCCAATGAGCCTAGTTCTCTTAATGTGATCGTGCATGTGAATAACTCAACAATTTCATAGGATTTCGTTGCAAAATACCACCGTGGAAACAAGGCATTACCTGCGAAGAGTAAGACAGGTGCTAGGGATTACCCTCCTCATTCCTCTAAATTATGCACCAATCATTTTTGGACTAAGGATGGGGGCAGAGTTCTATACAGTTGTACATTTCCATTCACTTTCGCAGCTCTCTTTGATGAAATAAACACACACTCCATTTGCAGTAAGAGAAAAGAGAGAGAGAGAAGATATGCAAATGGAGTGTGTGTTTATACAGATTAAAAAATAAACAACATAATAAAGACAGACTTTCCAAATGCTCTTATTTTAAGAGGCCAAGGTCACAGTCCTGTACTGAAAGCAATACATTTGTTGGATCAAACAAATCAGTCTGATTGTATTATTGAGAATGATGAAACATTCATTTTCAAAGGTTCTATATCAGCTGTGGGCAATTCTGTTAAGCTCTTCCCTATTAAAATAGTAAGGGACACAGGAGCTTCGAAGAGTCTTTTATTATCAAATGCATTGTCCGTATTAGAGAAACAGTCTGGTCAGAGTGTTCTTATTCATGATGTAAAGTCCGGTTTTGTTTTTCCTCTTCAGTATAGCGAACGCATGACCATTGGATTACGAAACACAGTGATCCACCTACTGAGCTGTTATGGCCACTTATCCAATACTGTTTAAAATCAGTGTATTAAAAGTAAATAACAGTAGGAAGTTGAGAAGAATTAAACGATTAAATTGCATTATAACTGAATTATGCCATTCAGATAAGCATGTATGAATATGACACATATTTCACGGCATACGGTAAATGTTCGTGTCAACAAAAATGTTTAACATAAAAGATGCAACCCAAATAAAGGCATTTCAGTCAATTTGCATGTCATTATTGAATAAATACAACAAGCTGGCCACAGCCTGCATGTTGAGCCCACTCGTGAATAATATTCAAAATATTGGTTAAAATGGTATTGAAGTGAAAGAAAGTAAAATAACTGTACCATTGAGGGTAATCAAAAGGCATTGACAGATGAACGAAAAGACATCAACTTCCATCTAAGGTGGAGGAGTCTTGACAAAAATGGCATCACAGGAAGACATATGCAATACTGCTGCGGCGATACATGAAAACATCATCTTAGTCATATTTAATGTCAGCATGGACCATCTCTAATATAATCAAATAAGGTAGTTCCTTCCAAACGTCATGAAACGTCAAACTGTCAATTTGTTTTTGGAAGGAACATCAAGAAGCAAGAAAATTTCTTTTGTAAAGTGTAAATATATTTGAGTAATTAAAATAATGTTATCTTTACTTAATCAGAGAGAGAAACAAACAATGTTTAAGTTAAATATGCTACAATTATAATTAGATTTTTCCCCAAATCCAAAATAATGAAAACAATGAGAAGTGGGCAACAGACCTTTGAGCACACTAAAACAGGTGCTAAATACACGTCAAGAATATGGATGTCGCATAATCTCGTTGACTGACATTTTAAACATCTGACAAACAGAACTGGTGCATAAAGAGATACATCTGAAAGATGTTAAATAAGTTTTGCCTTTATAATATTCAGACAAACTTAGGTTCAAGCAATACAATTGTACTAGACTTGCATTTAAGTTGTGCAATGTCCCATTTAAAAACTGCTGTACATTTCTTACCAAGAATACATGTCTCAATCCACCATGGGTAAAGAAATTAAAATCCAAACTTCTTTAAGTCTAATATGAAACATATGTACAGGACGAACATATTTGTAAAGAGAAGCAAATTTTAAACAGCATGTTAAGATACTGCCATGAATAATTATACTGAAGTAATCTTGACTTCAGAGATAAAACTCTATTTTCTGATATATAAAAATGTACATGTTTGAAATATGGCAATCCTTTCAATGATTCTTTCCATGAATAACAAATATATAAGAACTACTTCACTGACAGGAAAGTGTATAATTCAAATGTCATATTCAAATTTCTTTTGTTTATGACATTGGTTAAATTGTCATGTTTTAAATACGTTGGTTCGTGCTCTTCTATTATATATCAATGCTTAGATATATATGATTCATTCCGTCAATTTCTCATTTTATGTTATTAGTTACTCGTTCCGGGCAATACGATTGTGATCAATCATCTACTAGATAACGAAAACCAAAGCAAAAGTACCATCACAACCGGACGTCTCCTAAGAATGTTGGATTGTCTTCAGCCCAAGAATACACTTTAAATTAGTCCAGTTCCCCAGCTGATCACCAATATTTACTAGAGTGTTACCTTTATCTAATGCGCGCTCTTTCTTCTAAGATAAACTTAAACAGCTCTCCATTCCATTTAGAAGTAAATTGTGCACCACATGCAAAAGTTAATAATTTATCATTAACGGAATTTTATCGAATTTATTACATCACTGCTATTAGAATACTTCCGAGAAAAAAACGAAACTTAGATAGATTGGAAGAATGGTGACATTTATGACAATCAGAAGCATTGGTGCTTTAAAGATAATTATCCTCCCTTGAACTGACTTCGGCATTCCTCGGCTTCTATCAGATTACAACCAACTGAAATGTATATGCACGGAAATTGAAAACACGTCCACTTGCTCGTGTCAGAATTTGTATCTGTTAGAAACAAGACTTCAGAGTAAGTATAGTCAAGCTAAAGTAAAGTGTTATTATCATCAAGTCTATGGATGATGTTGATTATAAGAACGACTGGGCTTATTAATTATCCTTTCATCCTTAGAAACAGGTAAAGACATCATGATATAAAGGATATGGGACGGTTTGACATGTTCGGACACTAATACACTAGAATGCTTAGTGAAACGGGCAAATGTTAAATCATGTAAGCCAGGCCCACATTGGTTTTTTAAACTATCCCAGCTGTTAACATAACATATTGATTTCAAAAATAAATTTAGATTATTTGTTTCACTTGCTGTTGGTACTAATCCGATTGTTCTGTTTTGTCCATGACATCACGGGTAAGCATCAACTCGCATCTCTGGAGTTGAAATTATTCATAATAGTGTTTTTCTGCAATTGTACACGACATCTCGAGTAAGCAACATTTCACGTTTCCCTTGCAATTTGAATTATTCATAATAGTGTATTCTGCAATTGCACATGTCCTAAAGGGTAAGCAGCATCTCACATTTCCTCTGGAATTTGTATTAATCATAATACAGTAATCTGCAATTGTACATGACATCACATCTTTGTAGTTTGAGATTGATCGATAATGGTGTAATCTGCAATTGTTCAGACACCAGGACTGTTTTTCTTGGCACCCATTTTTCTGTCTAGTTTATCTTCAGAACTCTAGTTTAAATGATAATCTTTGAAATATTGTGTTGATATATGGTAGAAATGCTCCAGCTATGCGTTTCTTATATAGATTAGGATAATTAAGGAACATTTTCCAAATGATGTGCACATTTTTGGGGGGAGAGGCACCTTTTGAAAAAGGTTATTACGGAGGTAAGCTATCTAAATGCTAGAAATGAAAATGAGTAGTTCACGTATGACAATCGACCGTTAGAGGAATTATTTCGACTTTAAAAGAAACAACAGAACCAATTTTATACTTGTTTAGGAAAAAAAAACCAAAGAAAATTCTACTGATCTCAATTAAGTATCGGCTGAGATATATTTCCTTTCACACAAAATTCGTTTAGTTTCAGTCTCTATAAAAATATAACATTTCTGCTTCACTTATATCCATGTCTTTACAGTAACACATTTTCCACACTAACATCAACTATGGGAAGTCCACTGACAATGATAATATAAAGTAGAATATACTACTCCGACAGATAATGATGCCAGAGGAAAAGACAGTACACAGTAGTATCAACAAAGGTGGCGTGTTTCATTGTAACAAATTATTTGCTTGTGACATAACTCTTTCTATCAGCCTAGTGTGCAAGAATAGACCTATGGCTAGTTAAGGGCCTTGTATTATCAATTTAATGCAGCCCTGATTTTTCCATAGTTAGACTAAGCTGTGCATACATCGTAGATGTTGTTGCTCTAGTTAGGTAGGTTGAAAGAGAAATGAATACTAGCAATAAAGTAATCTTTGCAAACAAGGCCATTTACTGTTTTTATTATCTACAAGAATTACACTAAATAATATTGTCACGACTCTGCCAAATTATTTTGAATGAGTGTGCATTTTCGACGCTGCAGAAGTTCTAACTTGATGCCCTAAACACATACAATACACACGACTTAACAGAAATAGCATTTTATAAAGAAGAACAATGTCAAGAATTTGTTTAGTACATATGGTAGACAGAAGCTTCCGTTCTCTACTCAGAGAGTATTATTATAGCATTCAACCTATTGGTCGAACTACATATAACATTTTAGCACATGATATGAAAGTCTATGACTTATGTTTGAGAATATAGGTCAATCATGGGTTGTTTATATACTAATCTAATTCTACTTTCTTTCCAATTTGATGCTGCTTCTTCCATCTATCCTTCTTTCAACCTACGTTCCATAATTTCCCCTTAAATCCTTTCTTCCCCCTTCTACGTCTGGACCATTCCTGTATTGGCATCGTGAAATGTTCCTGCAGGTAGAAGACTGCGGACATAATATCAAGCAAACATGCTCTACCTTTAGGAGGTAATCGACCCACTCCTATCACAGGCTTATGTTAGATTAATTGTCGGCCAACATTATAACGTCCAATATACAGTTAATAATCTCTTCATATGAATATATACAGTATGAAAAATATAATCACTACTTCTACGAATATGATAGCACACAGTAATATTGTTGATATATTCAGAATTAAATGACATAAGTAATGAAGTACCTATTCATACTGCTTACGTAGTACGAAATAATGAAGACATATCTAAATCAGAGTCTATACCATAATCTAAAAAATTATTAACAAAGCAACAACGCATACTGCTTGCTTCGTAGGAACGAATGAAGACGTGCCTAACACGGTGCGAGTCTATTCCGTGATCTGCGAAATAATTAAGGAAGCAACCACTCATAATGCTTGAGTCATAAGGATTAACAAAGACATGCTTAACGTGATGAGAGTGTATACCGTATTATACGACATTATTAATAAAGCAGGCACTCATGCTGCTTGCGCCATAAGAATTGATGAAGACATACCTAACTCGATGTGTCTAGTTGGCATGGTTATAAACGTACGCTCATTACATTCTAATATGCAAATACACATGATAACTCAGTGCAAAGATAATTGCAAGTACCTACATGCGACATAGTATCTTAACTCTTTAACGAGTCAATCCAATCCCACTGATTACTCGGAGTGACTTTACCTTTTAAATCACTTCCACTACCATGGTTCATTGTACCTAAAACATGGCAGTAACATTCTGACTCTAAAGTGTCCTTGTCTCCTCGAATTATCTATTGCACTGCCCAAAGTGAATCAAGTCTTATTCCTGCTTCATTTTCTTAACAAAGGATTCCATATATCTGAGTTATATCTGGCAGTCCAAGAAAGCACACAACCTATGAAGGGATCCCTCCCTTCTTAATACATTACAGTCAATAAATATAAAATATGGGCACAACATTCTCTTAAAAACAAGAATTGGTTAAAAGAATGCATGCAAAATAAACACTTAAACTTGAATTGTACAATATGCTTATAATGTTAACAAAATCTTTATCTAAGATTGATCTGATACTTGAAATAGTTCTGACTTATGCCAATTATATAAGCTGGATCAGATGATTTTATAAATTATTTCGTTTTAATATTCAAGAGGAAATTATAGAAACCAAAGGAAACTACTGTATATACTCACTTGAACATCACGTCCAACAGAATACATCATACAATCTGATCTGAAATAACATAATGCACAGACCGAGCAGTGTCTATTTTGTTCGGTCTCCTGATTATATCCAATAAATAAAATAAACACAGATCTGCTGGCACATTATGCAACAACACATCTCGGTATTTTAATATGTAAGTATATGTAGTACCTGAATTGGGTCAATAATGATTTACTCTCATATATGCGATAGTTGATGAATTGATATAGTAGTAATGGCTTCACCTTCCAGTTAGTATTGTAATACAGCAAATATGAAATATATTAGCCTTTCTTGCTGAGGGTGCAATAAAGGTAGTTCAATATTGTATTCCAGCGAAATCATCTGTCTCTAACTGTCCTTCTGTTAGCAAGCGTGACTTCTAAATCAACTTCTCTCCAACTGTAGTTTGTACTATTTGCTATTATAGTTGTTACAATTGTCCACTTATTGGCATTTTAAACCAAACTGAATCTCTCGAATAAAAGAAACAGAATAAGCACTGTCCTTTTCCTTCGTTCTTGAATAGTCCGTTTCTGTAAAAACAATCTGTATCGTCTGCATTCAATGTTTGCAACGTATAGTTTTAATATTTCCAAAACCAGTCAACAACTAATGAGGATGCAAGTGTTCAAAGCAATATAACTCCAAACTGTAAGGACCATTTTCAAAAACGGTGATCTATATTACATATGTTACATGAAAACATGGACTCAACCAAGCAAATATGCAGCCGTATTGCTAAAAAAATTCCCATTTGATTTCGGAATGCTTACATGTCAACAGTGTTTGGGGCAACATGACAACCATCAAGTACGAAATTATAATATGACGAATGTAATGTCAAAGTTTGTGCATTTCTTATAACCAAGATGTAAGGGTTATTTTGTATTTCAATTCGGTAGGGATTGAAAAGAGCGGAGAAAATGTGCACAAACAATTGTTCGTATATTTTCTCTATATCTCTAAAGGACTTACTAAAGGTGTTAACGTAAAGAGTAGTGAAGATTATATAGCAACATAGAATTTAGCTTAGTCATGAATTAACCTGTAATTCCCGGAGATTCCATTGTGTATTTGGTGTCCCTTAGTGTTTGCTACACAAACATCGGTTGAAAATTGTGATTACCACACTGTACAAATATGAAACTTTATTATGGTAGAAAGTTCCATTTAAAGTAAATTTAACCAAGTCGACTTGGTTATTCATCAATTGGAAATCACGGGCTGTAACCTTGTTCATATAGCTTAACTGCCTTTCTGATCGACCAACTTTACACTGAGGCAGAGGAGGCATTTTAAAGTTGAAAAAGGAAATTGTTCCCTTTAACCTGCATACAGATTGCCAACTAGGTGGATGGCTAGAGATTCTTACAAGATAAATATTAAAATTTCAGTGGAGAGCACCAGCTTGATGCAAAGATCGAAAACCTCTTTAGTTCGATTGAAACCTGCCATTTAAAGAAAGAGATAAAACCTAAAGTTATCGACACTAAAACCAACGTGTAGAAAGTAGGAAACTAAAACTCTTCTATTCTTTCTTTTGTTCAACCCTTTGGCACTACATTTAACTACAGTATATATATACATATATATATATATGTATATATATATATATATATATATATATATATATATATATATATATATATATATATATATATATATATATATATATATATATATATATATATATATATATATATATATATATATATATATATATATATATATATATATATATATACATACAGGATACTACCCCTTCACTGTATTTGCGATTCAGCAAGAATCCTGCAGTAAATAGTATATCCAGTAAAGTCCTGTATTAAATATTATATACAAAGTCAAGTAGTTAATATTATGTCTGCACGTTTACTCATATGCAATGATATGTGCTTTCCATGTGTGTATGTGTATCGTCATATCTTGTTCATCCATTAGCGTTATACCTGTAATCCGATCGACAACAATATTGTCTGCTGAAGTGGTATCATATTTGGCATGATGTTTAAGAAGGATGAGTAGATAATATAAAAGGTTTCTGATTATGTGTGTGCCTCTTTTGGAGCGGAGGGTAGGAAGCTTGAATATCACAGTTCTGCAATTAATATTAATTCTTGCCATTCAACATGAGCTCAATCCACATCAACTGAAGAGAAATTAATCATATTTTGTTACGATGTTTTGGGAGAATGAGTTGAGTACAATGAAGGTTACAAAAGAATGTATCTGAGATTTTTGTAAGGATGGTGGAGAGACGGTGGAATGGGGTTACCTCTGGGAGACGAATGTCACTAATCGCAGATATCTGTGATAGTTTTCATTTGTAGTTACGCATTAACAATATTTACGATAGTATTATTATTATTATTATTATTATTATTATTATTATTAGTATTATTATTATATGTTTTACAAACATTTGTTTTAATGTTTCATCATCTAAATACATTAACAATATTCTTTGGGTATACGGTGTTATTATGATATTCCTATTCAGAGCATATGCAAGATGATACAACTATCCTCCACTTTACGGAAATGGTGTCTCGCGGCCTCACATTCCATATATCCTCAAAGAAATGTTACCAATGTGCCATCTAGTGTTGTTGTCACAGTTGCTATCTTGACAATGTTGCTATTATTAATATTCCTACTTGGATGGCCATGCGACCAAGGGTTTTTTGTCGCAGAATAGAAACCGACTGGGTTTTTGGACTAAATGAATAAGACAAACACAATGCGAGAAAGATGTGAAATTTATGAAATTAATTAATAAAGAAAACAAAATATATGTTATAAACATATAATGATTCTCTCACGCTCTGAACATACGACTGACTCAAATCACTCTATACAACATTCACACATTGAAAATAAACCATAAATATTAAATCAATATGAAGTACAGATCCAAGAAACCTCATGGACTGCAGAAACGCTTCAAACAGTATTTTACACTACAAGAGAGATTCACATAATCTCGAATATGAACTCCTATTAAGATTCAAAATAATCTTATGGACACAACTAAGATTCAAAATAATCTTATGAACACAACGAAGATTCAAAGTAATCTTATGAACACAACTAAGATTCAAAATAATCTTATGAACATAAAAATTCAATTAGAACAACAATAGAACCAAACGTATACTTCTAGACCCCTTGTACAGTCGCACGATTCCTTGGGTTGGCCCACACTCGTATCGGCTGCTCGCACCCTTTATGGATCGACATGTACAGTCATACGTATACACGCGTACAGAGATCATACAGCACCCTTTTTAATTTGCTAAGACTACGTCCGTGGCACAGACATACGTACATACATACATACGTATCGACAGCATGGAGCCTTAAATACTCTGGAAACTCCAGACAGATCTAAACAACTTTAGACAGCTTCAGACAGCTCTAGTCATATTCACAGTCACAATCACAGTGGCAGTCACAATCAGCTACAATAAAACCAAATTGGTCATAATAATTGTTTCTGTATAATCTCTAGATATATGATAATACTTTAACCTCTAATAGTGACTTGTAATTCAAAGTTCAAATATGCGTTGTAATAAATGATTATTACGCGATAAGACATTACAAACCGAATAAGCTTCACATATCAAATGAAATCTAAATTTAACACTTACCCCTATGGCTGGAGAACAATGGAGCGCGTACACTCTTTGACGTGATCCAAAACGACCAGTGTCGGTTTTAGAAATTGATCTTACTTAAATCCATAGGAGAGTGAGCAAAGGTCAGGGTAAAATACCCGTGCATATCATGCTATTAATGTTCCTTCGTCACAAGTAATTTCTGGCGAGGTACATGTTAATACAGTCGCTTACCTGGAAAACCACGTATTTACTCTAGATAACGTTGTACGCATGTACAATGAGAAATAGTCAAATAGTTCTAAGGCAAAACCAAGTTATTTATTTGCCTAATTCTGTGACAGTTTTCATTGATAGATGATTGATCATGTCTAGATGGTCCTAAATAAAACTTGTGGAGATTTTACTGTCATGGCTGACGTCGTGACAATCTTGCCACAACTGCATCGAGTGCATTGTAATATTCAAAATGAAGTTTTAACTAAAATACATCTTATGATGTCCGATTGGCCCCTAATGAATATGTTTCCTATACGATGTCTATTATGAACACCACGGTGGCTATCTTCAAAATCTCGTTATCGATTTTTCTGAATGAAGTGTAACAATGGCGATGGTTTTTCACCAGAAGACGTTTGATAATCATTAGTTGGTCCCAAATGGAAATTGACTAAATCTAATAAAAAGACTACAGAGACCACCTTAGAAATCTTGGTTTTACAAATCCTCCTGATGAAAAGTAATATTGTCATACGATTTTTAACTGAAGACTTCTTTAGTTAGTCGGAATGAAAATGGGCCATATCTGATGTATCTGTAGTTGCCACAGTGGACAGTTTGAAAATTATGTTCCTGCTATGAATGTGAAGTAATGTTGCCATGGGTTTTACACAAGAAGGCTTCTTATGATTTTTAGTTGGTCCAAAATAAACGATGACGTATATCCTGTGTTGAATATGGTCACTACAGTGGCAACCATGATTATATTGTTATTTATATTCCTGTTGAATGGATGGTTAGTACTAATACAATTCTTATGATGAGTAGTTGGTATTAATGGTGCCATTGATACAACTAAATTGCCAGCCACAGTGGTCATCTTGAAAATGTAATTATTACTGATATTTCTCCTGACTAATTGGTAAAAAGCATGGTGTGTTTGCTGAAAGACTTCTATTATGTCGATTCTCATCTGAATTTTGATATAACTACATCAATCACCATCCTGAAAATCTTTTTCTCACTTCGCATCCATGGTAACTGGTCAAATAGACACCATACGTTCAACAAAAAACTTAACGTGATGGCTCGTTTATACTAAGCAGAAATCGTGCCAATCAGATAAAATTAATAACTATTATTGCACCACAGCAGTTAATTTGAAATCTTATTATCGCAGAAAAATATTTTTTGATCTGATCTTAAATTTATCAAATATCTTCTAAGCCAGTGGACTGTCAGTCCTTTTCAATGTCTCGAACTTTTATTTGCATTTCCTGATTTCGAGCACACCCAACATTACGAAAATACAACACGAACAGTGCACCCTTATCTACACAAGACGTCCAGTGTTGCATCCAAGAACATCCATGTATACGTAATTGTGGTAATGCATAATTTAAAATCAATTGTGTCTAACTAATTTTATCCATAATAATTTCAAATGAACTATATGACATGGGTTGAGCATTTTATACCTTTGAGTGAAAATTATTGGACTTGGTCTGTACATATAATTTGTAGTTAGCATAAAATTATTGTAAGATTTGTTTATCACATGACAGAAAAGTAACCTCGATTGTGTTCCTTGAAACCATAACATGTTTTAGTGAAATGCCTCTTAAATGCAATGACTTGAACAATGAATATTATCTGTGATATCATAAAGTGTTATCGCACCTGTAATATACAATTAAAGTGATATATATATATATATATATATATATATATATATATATATATATATATATATATATATATATATATATATATATATATATATATATATATATATATATATATTTATTTATTTATTTATTTATTTATTTATTTATATATATATATATATAGACATGCATATTATGCGGCATAACAAAATGATGTGACTAAAGAAATTCAAACATAACATCCATACACAGGAAGAGGCAATTTACACATTGCAGGGTGTATCTGAAGCAGAAACAACATGAGACCAGACCACTCGTCTCATCGTGCATCTTTACCCCTGGTGCTGCAATGTACAGCTGATGATGTCAATATATGAATTGAAAAACACAACCTTCCAAAGTAAGTTAGTGCGTACACCCTGATAAAGTGGTCACGTACTTTAAGTCCCTCAGGATACCGATGCATCTCTGATAATGTGGGTGTGATAATAGATCCCACGAAATGTTAACAAATATCTATATAAAAAGCTTTACAACGAAGAAAAGTGATCCTTGATTGTAAAGCTCCTCGTTGTATTAGGGTTTCCCATAGTTAATGTTTAGCTCTGAAACATAGCATTGATCAATGGCTAGTTCTGAAACATAGCATTGATCAATGGCAACATACCTTAGGTCGTTGAAACTCAGGTTTGGTTCGATTGAGTTTCAATATTGTCAATATATGCATATTTAAAAGTGTATCTGTTTTTATTGCTATTTGTGTTAGAGAAGCTTCATATTATTAGAAATGTATCTGGAAAAGAAAAGTATTTTAAATTTCATTATTCAATTAATTTAAAATTTTAAGCATGGTTTTTCACTTTCTTTCTATCGATTTTTGTGTATAACAATCTTATTTTCACGTCCGCGTTCAAAATCTTACGCTTTTGCTACACGTCTGAGAACCTAGCTTGAGTTTTATTGTGATATGATAGCATGCTTATGCAAATTTTATCCCCCTTCATTTACATCAGACACTTTTCGGAGGATAGTAAGGTGCGAGGTATTTAGACACGACAAAAGGCTTTTGTATAGTATGCATGAGTTATTTAATATTACTCAAAAGGTCGGTGCTGGATAATAATCAAAAAGAAATTTATATTTGAGAAGTGCGTTGGATTATAATCGAAAAGCCCGTGTTAGAATACCAAAACGTGCGTGGTAATAGTGTGTTTATGAGCTTCCATCGCAATTCATTTACATGATATTCTTTTTGTTCGATATCGGTGCCGCAATTTAAGACACTACACAACGCGTTTTTGGAAAGTGTGCGAGAGTATTCAAAAGTGGGTGTAGGACAATAATTAAATATTTAGTGTTGGTTGGTGTTTCGAAGACTTCAACCCTTTCTTTCACATCCTATTCCCTTTTCTGAGATTGCACGTTAATTTGTACGAGAGGTGACAGTTTGTATTTCAACATTTCCTGCCCCGCTCTTGCTTAAAGCACATACATCGAGGTGTCTTTTTCATATATCAAATAAAAAAGTGAAACTATTGAAGAAGCCTCAGATGTCGGCAAGTCGAAAGAACTAATATGATTGTTGGAGAGAGCTGATCAATTTATCAGTACAAGAAACATACACCGAACACCGAACACGTGAAAAAAGGGAGACGAGTTTGTTTGATATTTGCGGAGTTGATTGTCAGGGACGTAAAACATGAATGTAATGGAGAAGGAATTCCGCAAGGAAAAGGGACATGGAATAAGGGATGGGTTAGGAAAGAACGAGAAGAGAAAAGCACCATGAAGGGCTATATATGAACTGGATGAAAATCAGAGTGAAACTAAAGAAATTTGGGCTATCCAGTTTTGACGCCAGGTTAGACTGGGCTAAGAAGGCTCAACTATCCTAGCTGAAGACTCGTAGTCTATACCAAGACATGCTGGAGCAAATCTGGTAAAGGTCAATCAGCGTGTGGGACCGCTAATGGGAGAGTACTGGCAGAAATATCATTGGTCTTTTTCAGAGTCGCTAAGATCTCTAGATCTGTATTCGTTTGTATCTTGCGTATGGCTATGTCTTTCCCCGCAAAATAGTAAAATTTTGAACCAATTAACCTTTATCCTGTGCTAGTATGTGTGATGGTAATATAGAATTGCGTAAATGAGACCTTCCTACCCTTATCTATGATTGTATCATTGCGTTTAAATAGGAATAGAACGTGTTTAAATATCAACATAACATTTTTTGGTTAGAGTTGTTGGAAATTAAATAACTGCTGGATAATGAGTGTAAGCATTTCGGATATCAGACAAAAGGTGGGGACTACGGTATGCTGGATACTAATGAATACACAGTTACAGACTTTAGAGGTGTCTTGGATTCTAAGTGTTTGAGTTGGATCGTAGATATCAAAATTTTTATTATCATTCTGGTACGGCTCTATACAAATTTCTACATGAAAATGATCTAGGATTTTTTAAATTTATCATTCCATTTCCTGCTTCATTATATAGCGATTCCTTCTGCAAACCATCGACACTGATACATTTCCCGTTTCGATATATACATCATTGGCTTCAAAATGCCATTCAAATGGTAAACCTCTGGACATTTTCACTTGGGATTTCTGGTTTGGTTGTCTGTCCTTTGGATCTATAATAATATCATATGAGAAAGCTTTAGACAATTTTACAAATAGCTTTCCAGTATAGTTCTCTTCTGGCATATAATTAAAATCAATGGACTAATGTTTAATCCACATGGCTCACATATGACCGATACAGTATCTACGTGGGTTTGTGGGTTTGTGGAAATGGCCTTAGAAGCAAAGCTAGTATGGATACTATAAATGATACAGATTGTAAAGCAACATGCTTGTCGAAATTAATCACAATGAAGTGAATATCTTCACTATCTGGGAACCCAGATACAAGCAGGTGAAGAAACCAAACAAGAAACTAATCAAACTAATCAGATGCAGCAAAAGTTTCAAAGGATACAATAATATTTATTTTGAATAAGGGATTGAAAACAAAAGTTCCAAATTTTAGAACTACTTACGATGACAAGTACAGCTAGAAATTCGACGATTTACATTCACAAACAATAGCTCTTGGATGCATACGTTAATTCAATACAAATAGAACAGGAGATATAAATTAAGCTAAGTCATCAAGAAGGACGTTTGAGTCTTGAACATATCATGTACAAACTTGTTTAACCATGAACAAGATTAAATTGTGTACATATCAAAATACGGCACAGAATCGTTATCATTTTACACACATAGATCGATACAGACATATGCTTAATGGAAACAGTATGACTTTTTAAGTATGCTTAAGATCGCTGGCAGATAGCAAAATAATGTCATTCAAATAATGTAATTACATGCTGTTCTGAGGGCTATATAACAAGGCTTTATTAGAATACAAAAACAAGACGAAAAGAAACGGAAGACTACAAAGAGAATACAGCAAATATGCACTATTTTAGGAATATAAGAGTTAGATTCAAAGAGTTCGTTACCGAGATGCTGATTAAATCTGACGGCTCTGTACAAATGTCTACATGAAAATGATCTTGCACATGTTTCAATTTCACATTTTATTTCATGCTTCATTAAATAGCGATTCCTTATGCGAACCATCGATACTGACAAATTTCCAATTTCGATATATACATCATTGACTTCAAAACGCCATTACCATGGTAAACCGCTGGACATTTTGACTTGGGATTTCTGGTTTGGTGGTATGTCCATTGGATCTATAATAGTATCCTCACAAGAAAGCTTTCGATGATTTTAAAAAACGCTTTCCAGTATAGTTCTTTTCTGGCATATAATTAAAATCAATGGAGTAATGTTGAATCCACATGGCGTTCATATGACTTATACAGCATCTACGTGGGTTTGTGGAAATGGCCTTAGAATGAAAGGTAGTATATAAAACAGCTTTAGAAAGTTGAATCCACATGGCTCTCTTTAAATCTTTAAAAAGTTGAATTTTTGATGTTGAGTTTAATTATAGTGGCGTGCGCACAATTGTGCATGTGCCACTTTTTTCTGACTGCATCGCATTCTGCTAGTTGTTCCTGGGGAAGGGGATGGTGCCACCTCCCTCAGGCTTTTATGGATTCAAGGAACCCTGATAGTGTGGCCTCAATCTGTGGGGTCCATAAAGGTCCCTACAGTTGAATGGTTGGCTGTCATTAGTGGGATGGAGAGCTCGGGAACGTTCCTGCTTGCTTTGTATCGCTGGTTTCTTGTTGCATTTGCTTGGTGTTTCTTGAGAATTTTTTGTGTTATTTTTTTTTTTTTTTTGATTTTTTTTTCTTTCATCAAAATGTTCTAAAAGAAGGGGGATGTTCTATGCTGTTTATAGAGGTTCTTAGTAGAAATCATGTATGAAGAGAGATTTTCAAGGTTATTATGGTATTACTAGTCGAGGTGTTTAGGGTGTGTGTCCTACGTTATGTTATTTATAAGTTTTTAGATATTACCTCTTTAAGTTATTTGTTAATTAACGTTTTCAGAGATTGAATGTTATTTATACTTTATTTAGCAAGAGACCGGAGTCCTAGCCGATTACACGGTTCGTTAAGGACATCTAGGACCGGAATCCTAACTGATTACTCGGTTCGTTAACTACATCTAGGACATCCGATTTTGCGGTTTCCTTAGTCTTTTATAGGTGCTTCGTAAGTGAATTATTTAGTAATACTTTTATAAAATTGAATGTTGAATCCACATCGCTCTCATATGACTTATACAGCATCTACGTTGGTTTGTGGAAATGGCCGTAGAATCAAAGCTAGTATATAACACAGCTTTAAAAAGTGATAATTCCATACGTATGCTGGGTAATATAGGTGATACAGAGTGTAAAGCAACAGGTGCGTCGAAATTAATCGCAATGAAGTGAATATCTTCACTACCTGGGAAAACAGACAAAAGCAGGCGAAGAAAGCAATCAAAACGTTAATCAAGCAACTAATCAGATGCAGCAAAAGTTTCAAAGAATAATATAACATTTATTTTGCGTAAGGGATTCAAAACAAAAGTTCCAAATATTAGAAATACCTACAATAGCACGTACAACTAGAAATTCGACGAATTACATTTACAAGCAACAGCTATTGGATGCATACATTAATCCTATACAAAAAGAACAGCAGATATAAATTAAGCTAAAACGTCAACAAGAGACAAAATATAGTTCTAAATTCAATGCATAACAAATATAATATTTACAGAAAATAGATTTTGAGGACAGGTTAAACAATGTGTTTAATGAGCTAACACCGACATATCCTAGTACTAGAACTAAGGGAATGAAACAAAATATGAACAAAGGGATAGGGAAAGTGACTGCGACAATGAAGGATTCATTGACCAGTTTGTAGTGTATCTACATATTATAATTTCAAACTGAAAATTCAAGTATCAGTTTTTCCTGACTGTTTTGTTTTGAAAACTGCCAAAAATATTCTTCATCACAACAGCAGATCGTTAAGCCAAATCATTGCCCCACGACCACATTTTGCTAATATGGCGTACAAGCGATATGCCTAGCGGCGATTCAGACAAATATGTTTGTAAACAATGTAACCTTTTTAAACTGCTCAGTGGAGTTCAACACCACTTGTGACATACGATTTATCTAGGTAAATTAAGTCAGTAACAATTATAGTTAATTTTCCTTTTAACTAGTACTAACATATAGCCAGAGATTCCATGTCGCTTAGTTAGATTAACATATTTATACGCTATAAAGTATATAGGTCGGTAAAGACTGATTTATGTTCTAACGATTATTGAATGCGCTTAATTACTATGCTTAGATAAACCTATGATTGGGAACGTATCTTGTAAAATGAAATGCCGGTTACTTGCTTCTAACGTTAATTCAGGTCACATTGAGGAACAGAAATATGAAGATAAGCTATGATGATTTTACCTTGTGGAAACATACTTTGTATGCGGTCAAAGATGTATTGATACAAGTGGGAGGTATTAACCACTGCTTCGGTATTTAAAACCACTTAAAGAAGATTATTGTGATTCCGTGCCATGTAATCACAGAGATGATACTAAGTCAGTTTTCAGTCTTTACGAGGTATAAGAGACAGAATCATGTAAATGTAAGTGATAACGCTTCCACAACGTGTCCGTGTCATGCTCAACTGATGTGTTTCTTTAATATATAATGTATGTCAGTTGAACAGGTGGTCAATGATGTATGATTAAATCCTATGTAAGATTTAAAGAAAAATAAATGAATTAATACATACTTTCAGGACAGACGATCGCATGCATAGTTTCAAGCAGCAAAGAAACGATAGAAGCCTTCATTTTGATAAATGATGCTCGATCTCTGTTCGAAGCAATCGATTACTCTCCTTTGAACCCTTACTCATATATCTGTCAATTTCACCTCGTCATCAAGAAGGGTCAGAAGTATTTTATGAGACAGCAGGGTTTAATTCGAAAATTATGCCATCTTGACACTTTGAACTTTTCGGAGCCTATTAACCTTACAACCGTATTTTGTCAATTTGAAAACGCGATCCAGCAATATTGCTTGAGATTGTTTTATGAAGTTGAATGTGTAAGATATCCATTTTCTCGCATTATCAAGTACCATAGTTATTGTCTAGTACTACTGACATCCTATATCCTTCAGACATTTAAGTTTCATGTGCATTTCGCTGTAATTTTGGTCATAATTTTATGTTAGTACCTAGAATATATTCTTTATAATTAAATCGAAAAAATAGGACAATTAGATGGTATTGTATCTGCAACAAGAAACTGCTACTAGAAGAAGCGAGTTTCTTTCTTTATTTCCCAAACGTTGAACACAAAAAGGACAATACTTAGATCTTGTTTTTATTTAATCACTTTAGCATGTGTTTGTGAAGTTGCTGTTAGTATATACGTAATATCAGCTACCCAGTTCGAGTCATGTATTTTCATCAGTCTAAGACAAAAATAAGAATATGTCTACATTAAAAGCTAATGCACATAAACAGAATAAGCACTATGACAAATTGTACTCTTATCATACTTTAATTATGATGTTCCAGTTGATTGACTGTATGACGGTTTACCACTGAGCTAACATTACTCACAACCCCACCTTGTTACGCTCATTTGTGACCGTATAGAGATTATTGAATATGTTCCTTTCACAAGGCGGCTCAGGAAGTACCTTATGCTCGTTTAAAGTCCAATGGCCTATAATCACGCCTTAACCATCTCAATATTTTCTGTACATACAGAAATTATTAAGCCAAGTTGGCTTTTCATTTTTAGCACAGGATACGCATTTGATCTTCAGTGCTAGACAACCTGTGACAGGCAGTCACCAAACAAGACTACCCATTGGAAAACCTAACTGCGCATAGAACTGTTGATTCCGCCAATTTGTGAATTTATAAGCACGAAAAGCTCTTCTTTTGTATGCCAATGTTATCTAAATTGAAATTTAACTGGGTATAGAATCAAGAAACTATCAAGCAATGACTAAATCCTTTGAATTCAAGAGTAACTAGTAGGATATGGGACAATTCCAAAACTGTGAACATTTTTAATAAAACACTATCCTAAATAGATACGATATCTAAATGGATTGTCTGCTATCTCCAGCATGTATTTGGCATTCATAATACCGCCTTACCGTGGTTCAATTCCTATCTGGTTAACAGTACACAAATTGTGTCTGCAAATGGAAAACACTCCAGCCCAGTTAATTTATGTTGTGATGTTAAATAGGGGTATGTCATTTGACCTGTTCTCTTCATTCAATACACTCAGCTGCTCTCAAGTGTCATACACCATCATCCAGTGTCTCACCTACAGTGCGCTGTCTACACCCAAATATATAAATATTTCCACCCAAATAAAGTTGATGCTACCATCCAAGGTGTAGAGATGTGCTTGTCTGGTATTAAATCACAGATGACATGTAACAAGCTGCAGATGAATGATAATAAAACTGAGGCCATTCTGATCACAACACAAATACTTTCTCAGTCACATCCTTTACCTCAAACAATAAATATCAGCAACAGCAACACCAACATTAAATTCACACAGTCAGTACGAAACCTATGTGTCACTCTTGCCAGTACTCTCATATTGCACCAACATGTCAGGAACATGTGCAAGGCTGCATATCTTGAGCTGAGACGCATCAGCTCCATTCGCGTATACATTTCAGTTGATGCCACTAAAACACTTGATTGTTATATGGACAACGTTCTTTTACATACCAAGGCCCAGCAACGTGGAATGAATTGCCCACTGAACTTAGACACAAAGACACAGTGATCACATTCAAAAGGGCTCTCAAAACTCATTTATTTCGACTGCAAGAACAAACTTAAAGACCTAATAATGTTTCCTACCTGATATATTCTCAGCATGTTTTTTTATGTTTTAATGTTTTTTCCAATTTCATGGTGTTTGTTTTTGTAATAATATTATTATGTTTTTTTATCTTATAGGTGTTACCTAATGTTGTAAAGCGCTTAGACCTTCTAAAGATTAGGCGTTATACAAAGTCCTCATTACTATTATTATTATTATTATTATTACTTATTATTACACACACACACATACACACACACACACACACACACACATATATATATATATATATATATATATATATATATATATATATATATATATATATATATATATATATATATATATATATATATATATATATATATATTTATATATATATATATGAACTAGAGGAAAGAAAGTTTAAAATTTTGTAAAATGGTCTAACAGTTTATCAAACATTAACTTCAAAATCAAGACAGCTCTATTTCGCTACTAAAATTGCAATTTCAACAGGATGTGTTGCTATTCCTTGTTTATGTAAAGCAAAATAACTAAATATGTTTGTTGATAGATCGGGTTACCGCCCCACATGCTAACATAGGTAGAGTCATTGGCTCTTTCATCGTTAACGTGTATGAAAGCATATTTTCATTTCAAGCAGAAAATATTGCAAAAGGGGTATGATGGTAATATACAACTTTGGGAAATTGTTAAATTATTGTAGAAGCTAATGTAATGCCACTGATAATTAAAATAGTTTTATTTTCTTTAGTCTGTCGCTTTTACTTTTATATGTTATGTCTTTATCAGCCCAGGTCAGTTGTTTTTGGTTGTAAATTACCTGCATAGCCGAGTTTGCATAATTGAGATATGCAGGATTATAAAATACCGATGCCGCAAAGTAATTACTTATGAAGAAAGATTGCCATCTGGAAGTGGATTATTTAACTAGCCTTAGCTTTATACAGGTTCCGTCGGATATCTTCTTAAATGTAGGTGGCATCAGAATCATAGCATTTACATTGGTTTAGATGCAGAAATATATCTCATTATCTCGTAGATTTTACTAAAAGAATTATAACACATTCTAGCGTGTATATCTTGTTTGTTTAAATTTTTTTTCGAATTGTAGGTTTGATGAAACATCTGTGACACCTTAGTCAATAAAACCTTGTTAGAAATTTACTTACAGAAAAAAATCAGATGCAGAAATTTATTTCATTTCTTAGTTTTTAAATTACAAAATTGCCATCAGATTCAAAATCAACACCGATAACAATATTTCTTCTCCCACTATTTTTATCTCTTTCTTTCTATTTCTCGTTTGAATCGTCCAACGTGTTTTTATATTTTAATATTCTGTGTTGATTTTTGGTGAAGTGCATGACTTCACAAAACATTTTCCTAAATGTATTGTTTGTGGCTTTCCTTTTTCGTTTGAACATTATAGCATATATTGAATATATTTATGTGCGTATTATTATCCACATAAGATGTAAAGATATTGTATACAATTCGAACATTTTGTAAAATAATTTGTAACTTTTAAATTGTAATTTACGCTGATTAGAATGTGTCCTTATTATCATCAGATAAATAAATAGAGCAAGATAACCCGTTGGACAGTGCTACCTTTTAAATTGCACAATGCTTATCAGTTCTAAGTTTTCATGTAAAACTTTTGTTTGCATGATCAATCTGAAGTCAAGTCACCATTTACGACTTTTACCCTCGTAGCTTACACGATATTCATTTCTGAAAAGAATAATTCAAAGTGAAGATCTGCGTATAAAGTACAGACGAAAAACACCTACGATAGACTACGTTTTGTTGGCCTTAAGACTTATCTTTCAACTATAAACCTTCTAAACAAACCGGACATCATTTACAACACAGATGCTAACGATTTCTAATATTGTATGTGAGAGAGAGACAAAACTGATTTCTGCAATAGGAATATAGAAAGACTGTGTAGATACATGATAATTATTTACTAGGTCGTCTGCTACACACGAGTGCAGATAACGCCGATTGAGTAACATCATTTGTCTGATGTGTGCTTAGTCGTGAGGAATATGGGCTCGTGTGTGAAGGAAAGCGATGTGTGCCGTTTACCCACGGACCTGGGTTAGAATCCCCGTGGAGTAGGAATACACCTGAATGACAGTATTATTAGTTATTAAAATATACCATCATTTTCAATTTCAATTTTTTAAAAAAATGAGGTTGTAACATATCTACTTTGCAAACGAGATGTAGGTTTCAATCAAGAGGAAAGAACCTACCTTCCAGTTAACACCGCGTTACTTAACCCATATTATAAGTGAAATGCACCATGTCACTGGACTGTTCATTATGATATCGAAACTCGTGACCGCATTGTGAACTTAAGTCTCGTGAATTTTTGGATTAAACGAAACCCTTTGACACACTGCCTTAAACACAGTCTGCCATCGGCACTCACACTTTAAGTGATCGCCTGCATGTATTGTTGCGAATGCAGCGGCAGCACGTATCGTACTAATTGTAACTTGTTCTTCAAATCCGACTTAAACTAGATTACAGAAAGAAGATGTCGCTGCGAGCGATGTATGTTTGTTGAATGATAAGTAAACTTGTATACTTATAATACTTTTTGCTGAATACTGTATCTTATTCCGCAATAGTGCCTGCTCCGTCCACATTTGCAAATGCAACTGTTTTCACAATACTCCTTTTAAAAAAATTATTGATTTAATTGTACTTCTTTTACAATTGTAATTGTCATTTTAGAATAATGTATTTATATAAATTCAACAGTCAAACTATACCAAGCATATCCCAACGTTTGTGGCATAAACTGCATATCTTCTTTGAGTTATACCCTTGTCCATTATAAACAGTTTTCTGAAGGTAGGATGCACCATTTTCTAAAGATCGTTTAATGTCTTTGTTGCTGTTGCTGTTGTTGGGTTTAACGGTCATTTTTCAGCACACGATAGGCTATGCATGGTGGCCATTGTTAATGGTGGAGGAAGAATCCTGGAAAACCCCGGGAAGAACTGTTGTGTCTACCGGATGCAACTTGGGGCGTTCGAACATTTTGCAATATAGTGAAAAACTCGCTTAATATGTTGAGAAACCCGAGAATTAATTCAATATTCACTAAATGTTCTTTCTTAACAACCGATGGAAACAGTTATAAAATAATCTAGGGATAACGATATGTGTTTTCCTTCCTGTTCGTCAACCAGTTTCGGATATGTGTCAAGTTATGATAATGTTGTGTATATCCACTGCATATCAAATAGAACTCCAAAATTGTAAAGCAAATAGATGAGCTTAAATTTCCGATTTCCTTTCGAATTCCTCATTGAGTTCGTTCCATGAACAAGATTTTGTGAATCTTCGAGGCTACAATAGCCATTTACTATTCAGCCGGCATGGATTATATTTTTGCTTGGGATACAATCTTACACTTTGATGGCCTCAAACTACTGTTAAAGGAAACAATGAATCAAGGGAAACATAAAATAATAATAAAAGCACTATGAAAGTTAACCTTATTCTGAAGAATCATCTTGGACTGTAATGCATATATACTAGGAGCTGAATTTATGTAACCTCGTATGGAAACTTGCCGCGCCTAATCGATTACTTTCGTGATGTGGCATCATAGTAGCAACTCCAGCATCCCGACTGGCATTTGTCAGAGCAAACGACAATGACGTTTTGCATTGCTTGTGTAGTAGCACATTAAAAAAGGCCCTGGACAACATTTTTTTGTGCAAATGACAAAGTCATAAAGAAAGTATGAATACATTATTGCAAGTGAGTCGATTTCGAAGCAATACCATACAGCGCTCTGTGCTCATCACATTTCTCAAAGAAATGTTACGGGAGGGACCCTGAAAAATCGCAACCCTAGGAAAGGCATGTTCTAGACCTATAATAAACGTTAGCGCTGATCCAGACATACCGTTGGATATTTTACATCCTGTGAAAAGTATTAAACGTGTGAGTCATACAAATAGAGAGAAGGCCGAATAAGTAACCAAACAATGCAACAATCAATTCACAGTGTGCTAACAAAATTTGATAGCCCAACACCCGCGGCCCCTCTAATTTTAGGTCAGGCCCATCAAAAAATCATCCTGTATTAAAGTGAGGTGCCCGTCAGGCTTATCAAAAAGAAACTGTTTGCTCGAGGAAACTTTGATCGTGCTGATGGAATGAGTCAATGTATTTTCAAGACGTTGACATACTTTCCTTTACACTGAAATTGAAATCTGACTTTAATCAAATGGAAGCTTTGTAAAAATAAGACTCTAAACCCCTGATACTGTAGTGTTTTGAGATAATGCAATTTTACATTGTGGAATTCATAGTTCTGACCCTTGCAGCTGCTCTCCTAACATACATTCTGCGTATATTTTTCAGGTGGTGCCAACTCCCCTTGCTATTCATTGTATGAAATACATGTAGAATGTGCCAAGTTCTTAACAATGATACAGGCTACATCTGTTTGCAAAGAGTTTGTGAATTTGTTTTATTTTTCCTTGATCACAAAAATGAACCCACCCCACCTCCACACAAAAAACTACAACTTCAAAATTATCAAAAGGTATCAGATCGGTACGTTTAAGCACATATTTTCATGCCTAGGTTTGCCTTAAGAATTTGTAATAAAATTGAATTTTAGTAATATCGTATTTTTCAACCTTATCAAGAAATAATCAAACCTATATGTTCTATTTGTACTATATGTATGAATAGTTATTCTTTACATATTACATTCTTTACAATTATTGATCATACTATAGGGTGTCGAAATAATTCTTTAATAGATAGTGTATAGTCGAATCGGAGACGCGCAATTATCACCATTTAAATGAACATAAACTAATTTCAATAACTTGAGGAAGGTGGAGACAGTTATGCAAATTAGCTACTTTTAAACTTATTAACTTAATTCAGCTATTTATTTACAATAAATTACAAATATTGATATATTTGTGTCAGAGAAATTAGACGTATCTTCTAATCAGCTACTTGAAAATTTGAAGTGTCGTACAAAATATTGTTCCTGAATTATCTTACTTCGATGTACAGTTTTCAATATTCACAATATATGCTTTCTATATATGAATTGTAGGTGTGAGAAAAGTAAGTTTCGGTTTCACCTGGAAGGATACATGACAGTGTGTGATTGCCTCGTTGATATTGTTATATATGATAAAGAAGGATCATTAACGGATGAAATACTTTAAAGCATCCTATCCATTTCGAAATTTTATAGATTTAAGATAGCTTTTTATTTCAAATAACGTTTATTATGTTGATACCAAATTAATTTTTAAGCTAGAGAATATGAGCCTAAAATGCGATATCCTTGCCTGCTTACGAATTCACACATCGGCTGAACCTAATATGTGACTCACATGTTGTTTGCATATTACCTGGACTTGTTTGAGTGTATATGCAGTATAATAAAAACAAAAATGATGATGCATGTGTTTGGTGGACTCATTCGCGGATTTTCTCGTTAAAGCCAATGACGGTCATGGAGGAGTATATAATCAAAAAATAATCTTAATCATTTCCAAAACAATGAAACGTTTTCAAGGTTGGACACACTGAACTCAAACAATCATTTGAGTGTGCTCTTTGATACAATATAAAGATAACGAAGGTAGCATAACTGCGATAAAAAGATCTAAAGATTTCGCCTCTATTGTTTACTGCCAAATAGGAATATAATATGAAATTACAACATAAATGAAATTTAAATTATTTAAAATTAAATCATTGATAACCAGTGAGATTGTCTGTAAATATAATTCTGGAGTTCAAACACAATTTATTTCCTCAGATTCTATAGGTTTCGCTGTGATCCCTTTACTCGTTTTAATAGAGGAAGCATTACAATTCAAACAATCCGACTATTACTTTGCATCACACAGTTTCGAGCAATAGTTTACAGAAGCATGTACGATGCTTCTTATAATAATTATAATAGCTGTAGTTCTACGTACCTGCTAATAAATTATGTGGACAGTCTGGCTATGCTTTGTTAAACGTGGAGGTCATCCAGGATACGATTATGTAATAAGTGGCGAAGTTGTTTCGAACGATACAGTTTAAAGTGCAAGATGGTATTATTTTACGCTGAAGTGTGGCATCACTCATTACTGACCCTTCCTGATGACGAGATCATCTGGAGAGATATATAAGTACTGGCTTAAATGGGATTCATCAATAGCTACGAACAGACATCGAGCATAATATCACAAGATGAAGGCTTCTGGTTTCTCTTTGGTTCTTGTAACTATTCTTGCGATCGTCTTTTCTGAAAGTATTTATTCAATGAATTATTTTTCTGTGAAACTTATAGATTTAAACATCCTTTATACATCATCGGTTCAACTGACATCATATATATTAAACAAAACACACGAGGTAAGTGTGCCACATAAAAGTAGTTTAAGTGTTAATACTTACATTACACAAAAAATCCCCAGGCTAAAGAGCGACCTTTGACATTGACATAATGTTATATGTGACTACGTTCCAAGGTATCGTAATAGTTCTCTTGAAAAGTGTTCAAATACGGAATCCGTGGCTAATATTTCACACGGATATCAATCAAACTTTGACATCATCAAAAATGTGTTTCCAATTTACTAAATCTCAATAGTCTCTCTGCATAGTTTCGATTCTCAATGTGAACTGAATGAACGTTAGCTACAAGAAACCCGCCATTCAATTTACAGGCTATATTTCTAAAAATAGTTTCTTCTCAGCAGAGTAAATAACCATATTAAATAATCTTCAGGAAATACATCTGCCATTAATGACCTATATACATTATATCTCACAAATATACAATTCAGCTAGACACATGGCGACTCCTGTGACATGGCATACCAGGAAATATGATAGTAAGAATTGCAAAAAGAGCGAAATGTAATTCGTATTGATTTAATATGCCCAGCGAATCAAATCGTATGTCAGAAAGAATGCATAAGTCCGTTGAGAAGTTTTAAAAAAAGATGACAGAATGTTTATAAGCATAGTTGTCGCGAATCACCACAAGGCATCTCCCTGGTGCGCTATTTTAATAAAACCTGATATGGTGCTGATGCATTGGCTTACCCATTCACTGTAGAGGTCAAGAGTATGTTTCAGAGCAAACATATATTTCAATATTTAGCACGCAATTTAGAAATCAGAATATGTTGTTGTTGTTGTTCTAGGGTTTAACGCCATTTTTCAGCACAAGATAGGCTATACATGGCGGCCAGAATAACTGGTGGAGGAAGAACCCTGGAAAACCCATGGAAGAATCACCGACCCACGAGAAGCTACTGGCAGGCTTTCCCACGTACCCACGCCAGCCGAGCCTTGGACACGCAGAAAGAGGTGAGATGGCAGTGATCCGGAACGGTGAGAGCTTTAGACCACTCAGCCACTCAGTGCCCCTCAGAATATGTAGATACACGATCAAACAGATTATAATTCCATCCAGTTTGTGTATATATTACGGATTCGTTAAGTAAATCAATATATTGTGACACTTTTAAAATCTGTTGTATTTAAGAGGACATTAAACTGCATGCATATTGGCTCACAATTTGAAAACATAAATAAAAACATAGATGCACCTTCAAACAAATGACAAATAGGCTCATAAACGGAACTTCACATATATTATTCTCCTGATTTTCATTAACATTTCTAAACCAACTTGAATCTATTTCGCTTTCAAATTGGACAGATGAGGAAGATCAGTTTCTTCAATATATTATTTAAGTTAGAAATCGTTTTACTTGTTCATGTCATTACACGCCAACGGATATGTTGTTATAAATTATCGACATAGATTAACAGCCAGATAATGTGTATTGACAATTTCTGATTTATATATAATAATATGTTTGGTG
Organism: Sinohyriopsis cumingii; assembly: GCA_028554795.2. Classification (NCBI taxonomy): domain Eukaryota; kingdom Metazoa; phylum Mollusca; class Bivalvia; order Unionida; family Unionidae; genus Sinohyriopsis; species Sinohyriopsis cumingii. The sequence goes on from CM068837.1 coordinate 38,866,987, forward strand.
ATATGTATTTCACTGCATCATTTTATTCAATGTTTCCCATTTGACTGAATAATACCAATTGAACGAGGACAGACGATGAGATTAGAGCCAAATTAGTCTGAACCAGCCGCACTGGAATCGACAGTTCCACTAACTTTGGTTTCATTAAATAGTTTAAGTATAACCTCAACCTCAAATACGGAATCAATCAATTCGCCTATTTCAAATGAAATATCCCGCAAGCAGACTGTTAGATTTTGTATTTTAATGTATGATGTATATCGATACCCGGACCTTGTTAATTAGTTTCCTTGTATATTTCAACTCCCGACCGCTTGGGGTGAAATACTCCTTTACTTTGGTACAATGTGCACCCTTTTTGCCCTCCATACATTATCAAATATATGTTCAAAGTTAAAACAAATACACTCCACTTATGTGGTTTATGATGAGTTTAGTATTAGCCTTCTTCATGAATAGGGTATGTGAGAAAGCTTGCCAGTAGGCTCTCGCGAGTCGATGGTTCTTCCCGGGTTTTCTCGGGTTCTTCCTTCACCATTCATACTGGAGGCTATGCATAGTCTATCGTGTGCTGAAAATGGTGTTAAACTATGCAACAACATTATAATGTATAAACACGAACGAAAATATTTGGTTAATGGGGAATTTTCATTGATGGTAAACAATTATAAGTAAACTAAGGTATCTTATGTAGTGCATCTTATATTATTGCAGGGTTATTATATTGATATGGGCAAATGTCAATGAATCGCGATCATTCAAAGCATATTATTTGATTTTTATTTGAGTTTATCAAACTATTCCCAATAAATCTTCGTTACATACACTTTTTGAGGAACGAAGTGATGATGCGTTTATATAGATGTGTGATTTGTACATTCCAACTCAACAAAATCTGTTTCGCATACACGTTTTGTAAAACAGAATGAACACAAGGAAATAATGTAAAAAAATAGTGGTACAATAAACGTTTGACTTTTGAGAACAATGTGGCGCAAGAAAACGTTTTGAAACAATTGATACATTCTGTTATCAAAATTTCGTTAATTTCTACTCATTTTGTTTTGATCTGTTGTCTGATCATTTCATTTAATTTAGGAAGTGAAACGTGTCATATGTTCAACCATTTTTAATAATTATATACTACATATGGATTTGGAATTACCGAAAAGAAATAATATCTTCAGTGGCTGATTCACAGGTATTAAAAGTAAGATACTATTATTTTACTTATCCTTTCCAAATCCTGTGTAAAATACAAATGTGACATGTCATTAGCGTTCACATTTTAATGGGAACACTGAAGAAAACCTCTATTTTGTTCCATTTAGAGTTGATTATATAACCATAAAGTGAGTATAATGGACAAAAACATTGATTTCGTGGTTGAAAAGTAATTTGGATAAAATACGTCATCCACGCTTCCAATTTGCATTGTTACTTTAACCAGGACGTCTAAAGTACTATGCTGGCAATGTCTACCATTATACTATAGGAAGTCTTCATATTAGCTTTTGAGACAGACGATGAATTGAAATGACACTTTTAATATGTATAAGGTGCATCGAATTTAAAGTCAATAATGTAAAAATCAAATTGTCGTATAATCTACACTGATCAGTCCAGACATAAAGCTTTATCTTTCTTTCAGCAATCTCTAAAGACCAGAGATTTTAAAAAACATTGACCATTCAAAACTTAAATTATCGGCATTTAGAAAACAATTAGCGAATTGATTTATAAAGAAACTTTCCATAATAAGATACTTCAGTGCGGATTATAGACAATTAAAGTAATGTCAGCTTAAAATCTCCAAACAGGAAAGCTTTATGCCGTATTATTGACCATTTGAAAGGGAAAGATTAAGGATATTTAGTAAAATAATTGAAACATAAATTAATTTGTAAAGACGTCTTAAAGGAAGAGATTTAATAACCGCTTTGGCACTAAAATCAATCTCCCGTTTTCATATCCAACAAAAAAGAGGACATAATGGCAGTAAGCATTAAAAGACGATTTTCGTTGTTACATTTGCTTTTTCTAGTTTTCTTATAAGCATATGTTCTTTGAACCAAAATAATATGGATACAAGTTTACATCACTTTTCTTGTTAAAATTGTTTTCTTTGACACGTTTATAAATGTATATATATATATATATATATATATATATATATATATATATATATATATATATATATATATATATATATATATATATATATATATATATATATATATAGTTAGATAGATAGACAAATGCAGTTCAACACTAATGACAACATTGAAATCTATATATTTATATTTTTTCGACCTTCATAACTGCTCGAAAATCAACTTTTTCTTTGCAGAGTATGAATTCTCCGATTCTTATGATGAAGATGATCTTCATGTTAGAATCGATGTGCTTGACCTGAACAATGCCGGTTATGTAGATTTGAAAGAGTACATTTATGTATACGTCTTGTTATATCGTCTTTTCAAGCATAATGTTGATATATGCCATACCTCTAGTGTTATAACTATTATCTCTGTTACGCTATTCATTCTTTGCTAGATCCAAAGCACACTTAACAAAACCAATGCAATAGGATTCCTTTATTTTACTAGTGCGAGACCGCCTATGCACTATTTCTGCTGATTTCATTCAATTTCCCTTAAGAACCATAGCGTTCTTATATAATAACGCATAAAGAAGCAAGCAATGTATATCTTGAGGACGCATAGTCTTAAGTACATTTTGGATTCGTACGTATGAATTGTGATATATTGTTGGCTGTGCAAGCTGGCTTTACCTTTGAAATGCAGTAAACTGAAAAACTGCGTTGTGCCATTCGCATAAATGTTTAAATTTAATGTTTATCTAAGGTGGCTGCACTCAGGCTGAAAAAAAATCATATTTTGTAATTGTTTATGCTCTGTAATATTATTGTGAACTTTATCGTCGTTTAGGACAACTTTGCATTCGTTTTATATATTTTGTCTTAAATGTCACCCGAGATTATTTGTCAATGTTGTTGTGCTCTCAGAGCAGAATTATACAATGCATAACGCTATAATCATGTATTCATATTTATTAGAATTCTTTAGGATTAAAAGTTGACGGTTTATGGTTCATTCTGCGGCCTCATTCGTTTCAACAACAACACATACGGCAGCTGGTATCTCCTCTGTCTAAACGTAAGGTGAGCCTATGATTTACCTTCTCTGTTACAACACTTACGTCGTCATATGTTTCATCTTATCATTTCGGTTCCACCTTAGTGACTGGCTATCCAGAAAGAAGTAAAGCACATAAAAACGTTCAGCGGAAACGGATATGAAAGGATTGACATTAACATTCCGAGTCAAAACTTCAAATTTTATAATACCTAAAAATAACAAAATTTGGTTCACCATAAGCAGTGTTGTTTTCAAAATCGCCATTTCTAGTTCTCACTCACATGTATATGTGTAGTTGTACAACTAGTTCAAGTCAACCAAATACACGTGGATTGTAACGTAATTGATGAGCCTACCAATATACCACTGCTGCAAAATTTAGTGAAATTTTCTTTATGCACCAATATGATACTATATAATACACAAATACAGGAAAACACTAATGTACGGTTCATATATACATAACCTAGAGTACGTATTACAATCGCGCTTTCTCTCTGAAACACACCATTCAGAGCAGATACGTTGTAAACGTCTCCTGTAGTTGTCAGTTTCATGTTTAAGAAAGAACCTACACACAGATAAAATGGACATATTTGGTAATATCTTACTGGCTTCATTCATATTGCCTATTCATCATGTATGTACCATTTTTACTGTCTGCGATTACTGCTATAGTTTTGCAAACGTGTTTACTATCAATTTAAGCTATATTTATAGGTTACTGCATTTGTATGGGAAAATATGAATGAGTTTTTTGGATGGAATACTGTACGAACTTGTGAGTGCAGTATATCCTTCATACAAAACGAGTTCGTATTTTCCCATGCAAATGCAGTAACCTTTTTATTATGTACTCATTTCTTTATTCTACCTAAGGTTTAATTATATAAACAAAATACACTTCAAGAAACAACGTAAATGAACGAATGCCGTATTCCAAACTAAATACACAAGCGCAGATTTGACATTAAAGAATGACATCATTATTAATGAGCACATAACTCCGCCCAAATAAATTTGAACTAAGTTGCAACTGTTCCATTTGATCTGGAATGCATATATTTTGGTATTTTGTTTCGATTCGACGAAAGTTTGTAATTTTGGACTGGATTCATCTGTGCAAATTATACATGAAATACATCGGATTGAAGTGGCACGGGAGAAGCGTGTTTACGTCTGCAAATGTGTCTGTTTCTGTCATTGAATGTTTGAAATCACAATGTGGGAAAAATATGAAGTCTTTCAATTGCAATTATCAAAAAGACGCTAAGGAATTTAATGCTTATTTCAGTTTGAGTGCAATAAGGAGGACGCAATTGCACTTATCATCGAAATTACATCACAATTTCTAAATGTGTAATGCAGATTGAAAACCGATGACATGGCTCATGTAATTCGGATTTGCAGAATTAAGACAATACATTTTGAGGAAATTCAGGGTGTAAAACTGTAAGCATATTATATTTTGCCATTCTTATCACCAGCTAAAGAAAACATTATATGCCTTGTCACTTGTATGTTATTTGTAATGACCTAATCTTCCGTCATTTATATAATGTAGCTAGCCTAAATCAGAAACATTGTATCAACGCGGAATGTGCCAAAACAGCTGGGTTTTTTTTTTTGCAGTCCACGAAACATGTTTTAGTTCATTAAGAAACAAATTTAAACAACCACAACGTAAAGAGCCTCTTACGCGAGTGCACATGATTTGTTTACAAATCAAAAGTGCTGGCGTCTGAGTCCATTGTTTGTTTACAATAGAAAGTAGTTCCTTTATTCACGTGAATGCTATATGTGTAGTGTCGCGCGCGTTCCGTATCGGGGAATATTTAATGATTCTGACAATGTAAAGTTAACGGGGAAAAAATGAGCATACATGTATAATAAAATGTGTTATTGGTTGAAATTCTAGTTTACACATATTCATCAATGTTTGCGTTGATTTTAGTATTGACTGTTGGAGATAATAGATATCAAAGACTTTGTCCTTTCAATAACATAATTTTACATTGAAAGGACGTTATTCTCACATGGTCATATGACTGGCAATTGACGTTGTCTTTGTAGATGATGATTGCAGATATTTACTTTGACTTCGTATTCAATAACGCTTTATTTACAAAAGATGGCGGTAGGATTGCAGACAGATATACATTTTACATGATATATTCCTGTTTTACTTATAGGATAGTGAACATATGTCTCCTACATTTACTTATACTGACTTAAATCTCTATCTGTGCACAATACATTAGCATTTTGTTCATGGTGATTTTTGTCAGCCTGCTGGGGAACATAATACGGCCATTTTATATAATCTTGAAAATACGACCCTGAACAAAAATGTATGCCTGATGCGTCCTCGGCAAAGTTGTTAGTATTATCATTCATGTCCTCTTCAGCCTTTGGAAAACTTTCTATACATTTCTACATTTCATGTTTATTGACTATCATATGGTTAGCTTAATTCGAAAATGTACTGGATATAATAATGTCTGCCTTATAGACCAGTTTCGTTCAACATCGACTCTTGTCATATACAGCCATTCAAATCAATATCGGACTAGATACAGCTAGAACAAGTGAACATTTCTCTTGTTTCATACACGTTTGCCCTTAGGACCATGAAGAAGACAAATGTGTAGATCTATTCCTAGTAGTATGTGTGTGCGCTTGTTTTAAGAAGTGCGGGTGTTATCATTTAGTGTAGAATATACATTTTCTACTCAGTAAAGGGACCGATTTTTCCGTCTCTTCTTTCAAATTGGAAAATTACATACAGTCGTTTTTGATTCTTTATTACCATAATCTTATGCTTGGCAGGAGCTAATTGTTCCTTGAGGTTTCCTGGTTTCTCTTTATCGCCAATAGCCGATAACAAAGCTCTTATAGCGATGATAGATTACAAAACTTTTTTTTTAATCGGATATGTCGAACTATGTCTTATGCTCGTAGGAAAGAATTTCACACTCAGAAAACCAATGATTATTTTTTAAAATTAGTATGAACCACTTCTAACCTGTGCACGTTCAGAGAGGTGGCTAAAGCCATAATACCGATATATATATATATATATATATATATATATATATATATATATATATATATATATATATATATATATATATATATATATATATATATATATATATATATATATATGTATGTATGTTTAGCCTTGTACTCATGGGAAATGAATTATTTGTTGAATTGTTCAATGATTCAAGCCACCCACTCTTTTATATTACTCGTTTAAATATTCGAAATATGATACGATTTATATATATATATATATATATATATATATATATATATATATATATATATATATATATATATATATATATATATATATATATATATATATATATATATGTGTGTGTGTGTGTGTGTGTATTTATATTTGATGACGACACTTGATTCTGCAAATTTATATGATTGACATGAACTTGGATAACATCGAAACTTATCTGCGTCGCTGCCATTAATTGTCTTTCAGTTATTGTGATTAATTATCAAACCTTGACTAACACCTTCCGTCGTCTATGATGGTATAACCGACCAAGATTTAATCCATTATTTGGCGTTCGCTACTGCTTGTGAAGATTTATGCCAAAACAGTATACTCGTTTAACACATCACACAAACGTCATGTCAGAAAGTTAAATTACAAGAACACATTTTCTCTTTAAGCTCTAAAAGGAAACAAGTAGTAGCAGTTGTAGTAGTAGTAGTAATAGTTGTATTTCATGTGGCTGTGGTGTGTCATATATGCTCAATGTATTCTCTCACCCCACGCAAGATCATACTGATGGAGCAGCAGGGAGGGCGAATCCGACATTTTGTCCAATCGTCATTTGGCTTAATTAATACTTTCTGCACTCAGCGGATCCGGTGTCGTCAGCGCCCGGTAAAAAAAAAACGACGTCGTCGACGCTGGGATCGTCCAATCGTCATTTGGTTTAATTAGTACCTTCTGCGCGCCGATCCCAGCGTCGTCAGCGTCCGGTAAAAAAGCGCGACGACCGCGTCGATGTCATCGCCCTCCCTGCTGCTAAGTGGCTATTTACAGTAAAAATTATTTACAACTAACCGAATATTTGGTCAAGTCCGATACGATATCGTGTCCGAGGATCATGTAAATTTATCGTTACAAGTCCATGTGGGGTCGATTGAGCATGACTAAAAAAGTTTCGAAAAACATTTAAGTCCATGTCACCGCCGCACCATGTCTGCCAAATATTTCGTAGCGTGTGTCTATCAACGCCGTTGAATACAGCAAGAATATTGCAGTTGTCTCTGATTACTTTTGGAATCTGAGTGTATCGTTGAGTGACATATATCACGTCAGTGTTTTTATGCCTGCCTCTGGAAAATATCCTAGCTGGGTTTTTTTGATTGTCTAACATAACATCATCGTACACGACTAAATTGTTGACGTCGCCATCAATATCATCGATACCTGGTGCATCATTGATATCTGTAATAAACTCAATAACATTTTTTTCAGCGATTGCTGATGCATTCTCGTTGAAATCTTTCAACACCTCGTAGCATCGTTGATCATCTACGCTAGGGGCGATTAAATACAACTTATCCCACTTCATCCATCTCATTATTAAATTAAGTAACAATTGCGTCTTGCCGGATCCAGATGGTCCGATGATAATCATCCGGATCGAGTTTGGTAACGCTGCAACATGCTTAACTGGTTCTCTTGTTTTAGTCGCCGAAAAATCAATTATATTCATATCTCTATACATAAATTATGGATCTATATTGTGTGAAGTGTAGAGCGCGTACTGGCACAAATGATATGACAACCGTTACAACAAAAAATAACAGATCGGCACTTACTGGTAAGTGTGTACAATGCGGTATAAAGAAATTTAGATTTAGTTCTATTAGACCCGGAGATGTTTTAAAAAAAAGCGAGGAGGTGATATTGCAGCCAAGTTATCAAAACTCCCCGGAACACCGTGGGCAAAGTATCCAGGAGAAAAGCACCTCCCAGGATATAACTACTGTGGCCCCTGAACACGATTAGATATCAGACTCGATGATCAAAATCAGCCCAAACCCGGTGAGTATCCAATAAACGCTATCGATAAGGCGTGTCATGCTCATGATGTTGCTTACTACAAAAGTAGCGATCTGCAACAGCGTCATATCGCGGATGTAAAATTAATTCACGCGCTAAATGCTATTCCTGATAAATCCTTCAAAGAAAAATTGGCCTCATGGTTGGTAAAATCGGCTATGAAAGGTAAATTAATGATTGGAAGCGGAGCTTCTCGCGCTGGTAATTGAAAACGCTAGCGTTTATAATAACAACATGGAATCCATCTGTTATTCTCCGAGAGGATACTGGAAGGGGAAGGCCGCAATTGGTAAGCTTGCAAGCGCTGCAAAAGTAACGAGGGCCACTGCGGCTAATTGGTTATCCAAACAGGCTATATGGCAAATCTATCTACCGCCGCCTAAACAAATCAACTTCTCGCGCTTTGATGTCAGCGTACCTAATGAAGTTCATCAGGCTGATATACTATTTTTGCCGCATGACAACGGTTACAAATACGCGCTAACCGTAGTTGATGTTGCGAGTCGATACAAACAAGCGGAGCCGTTAAAAACAAAGTCAGCAACTGAAGTGGCCGATGCGTTTGGGCGAATTTATCGAAGAGGTCCTCTGCGCTGGCCAAATCTATTACAAGTTGATCCTGGTAGTGAATTTCGCGGCGCTGTTCTATCAACGCTGAAACATCATAGCGTCGCGATACGACGAGGTCATACTGCGCTACATCGTGATCAGGCAATTGTTGAACGATTCAATCGGACTCTTGCTGAACGGTTATTTGGATATCAATACGCGAAGGAATTCATCCAAGAAAAACGATCTCGTGAATGGGTCAACAGGTTGCCAGGCGTAATTGCCGCGTTAAATAACGAGATTACCCGAGCAATCAACATGAAGCCCAGCGACGCGATTGAATACGAGTATATACCCGGAAGATCAAAAATAGATAGCGTTTCCAAGCCGATTCTCGGCGATGTCACTGTTAGATATCTGTATGAACCAGGAGAGCTTGAAGGCGGTAAAAAAAGAGCTACTGATCCTATCTGGAGTGTTACCACACATAACATATCAACGATAACACGATCAACTAATAGACCACCGATCTATAGACTGGATTCAACTGCCCCGCAGCGGGGTTTTACACGCGAGCAACTACAAGTGATCCCTGACGATACTCAATTGCCCCCGCGTGGTCTTAACTAGCGCCGTTGCGTCTATTACACTCAAGACAGGTCAACCTCACATTGTTTTTGACATGACCGAGACTGTTATCGATCCTGTCCACGGTAAATTGGCGAGCGTCTTTATCCGAATAACGCCAACTCATTATACAATTGCAACTCGCGCAGTGATTATTCTGTTGTTGTCGTAGCGCAATTATTAATTCGGCATCAATATCAAAACGCCGCTGTTTTTTTTTTTATCCTGTTGGCGGTAACCCGAGAGTTTTCTATCAATGACGCTTGCATCGATGATGTCGTTGTCGTTGGTGACTCCGTCACTGACTCCGTCAATAACAATTCTTCGAAGCTGATTTATCCTCCGTACTCTGGACACTGCAAGATAGACTAGATTTGACCATTCGATGCGATTATCAACCATCCAAACAATTGTGTCCGTGATAGTCAGTCCCTGCGAGGAATGTATTATCGTTGCGTATCCTAGCGTCCACGGGGATTTATCAGCACGTAGCGCGTCCTCGACGACGCCGATATCAACGAGCACGATATCATTCAGCACGAGAATTTGTTTTTTTGTCCCTGACGCTGTCGGGGCCGGGATTTCAACTTCAATGTTCTGCCGCCGTGTATCCGCGGGTCTATAACATAACGGCACTGGACGCGTTGGAAACTTTTCCTTATGCAACGTAAAACAACTTCCGCTGAAGTGTGTCTCTGACTATCTTTCTACTCGCTACAATCAAATCATTTGGTCTCCATGTTTCCCAGAATTCATTTAACGGCGTTTCCGGAATCACCTCGCGGATTATTTCACACTGAATTCTATCCGGCTGTAATCTGATTAATTTTTTAACCTCGCGCAGTTGTTCATCAAGTGCTCGGTAATCAGTATCGGTTTCTTCATAATAGTCCACAAAACCCTTTAACCAATCATGTGGGCCCTCGCCGACAAATGGTGGTGGTTGACCATGGTCCCCGCACATTATCACCGTTGTATTCGCGAGCAGCAACCAATCAAGAAACATTTGTAAAACATCTAACGAAACAGTACATATCTCATCCCAGATGATAACCTCAGGAATAAATTTTTCGCCCATTCGATCAGGAGTCCACTCACCGCCGCTGTATCGAAAAAAGCTGTGACAAGTAACGGCGTCAACATTTCGTTGTTTTATCTCTCGCGCTAGTCTATGGGTCGGTGTAAGCACGATTATACTTGCCCGCGTTCGAAATAATTCAATTGCCCGAGTCGTCTTTCCTGACCCGCCACAGCCGCTTAAATAAACTGTTTTATGTCTACAAATTGGATCAGAACACGGTGGTGCATTAGACCATTCTGATAGATTATCACCGCGTAAGTAGTTGTTCTCAACGGTGACATCTGCTGACGGGGAATAATCGCGTCGTATTTCATTTTTAATTCTCCATGTGCCCCAACTCTCGTCCGGACTAGTAAACTCGGCTATGTTTCCCTTATACTTTACGTTTATATAAAATGAATCAACGGCTACTCTAACCGCGGTGTCGGGGAATCTATTTATTATCGAGAATAAATTGATAGCGGCATAACCCAGCATAGACGCCCTCAAATGTGGATATGCCGGGCTGTCTCCATCGCTGTAAGTAACAACTGTACCCAACTTTGTTCCATTGGGCAAGAAAGCTGTTTTACAGTTCACGTATTTATTTTTCGCCACTGCGTCCTTAATTACGAAATCATATTCTGCGTCATCTATAATCAGCCGTGAGCAATATCGTTTGTAATCGCAGTTTTTTCCACCTTGTGTGAACTTACCAATTATTTTTCTACCGAGATCTTTTGCCTCGCGGTTTCGTTGGTTGAATATCTTTTTGGACCATTCGATGATATATTCCTCGTCGGCATCAATGTGTTTTCTGGACTCGTCAATTATGCTATCTAGACGCTCCGGTTCTGGTAACCAGACTTCAGTCTGCGCCCGGTATGATATAATCGCGTCACTGACAATCAACGAAACTAGCATTTTACAATCAATCATATACCGTAGCTGCGCTATTGGCAACCACTTCTTTTCAGCCATGTGTCTACCGATCCAAATATAGCAACAGCGATGAAGCCCTGCCGCGAATTCAAATAATAATATGCGAGCGAATCCGGTTAAATCAAAATCAGGCAGTGGTCCATTAATATCAACACGAATCATTTCATGTCTGGGGTGTCCAAATCGTTTAAAGTACTCAGCGGCGGATCCATACCCGAGAAAACTCGCTGGATAACAGGCAACCATATCAACGGAAATCATAGCGTCGCGGTTGTATCTAGTGTTCCATAGTCCACCGTGATAGTATTCCAAACAACTGGATTGTACATCCGGTAGAAATTCCTTGCGCGTTGGGCTCCACGCATTTTTCCTTGCTGCAACATGAGCCGCAACCGATGGAATCGTAAAACAATTTGTTAGCAGTTGTTCATCATGCTCCTCAAATTCCATGGCGGTTTTTTTCATCTTGTTGTGAAACGCTTCAGTGCGATATAATTCACCGTTTGGTCTTACAAACTGATCAAAGGTATCCGCATCGTTTTCAGCGCTGCGAAGTAACCACACTGATACAGGGTCGTTTTTACACAAACAAGCAATAGCATCAAATAGTTTCCTCTCCGCGAGAAAACCATCCCGGGAGAATTCTTCTCCCAAAAATTTTTCAGGTATATACTTTACTGTTCTATCCCGTGGAAACACTGTGATCGCGGGCGTCCACGCGTGTTCGTTATGATCAATAATTTTGATTGGGGCTCCATTTGATTTATACTTCGATTCGTATAATACTTCACCGGTTATCGTTGTAACGGTTATTGGAAATCTCAACGACGTTTCTAATCTCGCTATGTCGCTGATGGTTGCTCCACGCTCGCGCACTGTCTCCTCCCACTGGTTGATTTTGCTACGTCGTGAATCAGTCAATTTGTTTCCTCGACGCGCATTTGTAAAATGCTCTATTACTCGTTCTGCTACACAATTTATCCCCGTTGACTGTTTCATCGGCGCTAGTTTTCCGATATCAGGTTTCTTATTTAACGGGTATATTCCATAAACAACTGCTGTTTCAGGATACGCTCGTTCATAGTATGGTCTGTCAATTCCGGTTAACAGCCCGGGCTTGGAGTCGCGGCTAACAATGACTGTTTTCTTGTCGCTGAGAACTGGTTCAAATTTATCACGTATGATCCAATTACCTGATTCCACCCGGACAATGAATTTTACTCTGAAGAAATACTTTTTACCGTCAAGTTGTGATATTATCGTTGCTGCGCGGTTGTCGTTCATGGTAGCATCAACAACGCGATCAATTCGAAATGTTGACCAACTATGAGATGCACCATCACGCTTGAATTCATTGATACAATCGCGTATTTTATTCAACAGGGTTCTATCGTTTATTAACGCTTTTGGTGCGTCCTTGAGGACTCTGTCGAGATTAAACCTAATATTTTTCCAGGGCTTAATTGCTGCTAATCTCTCGAACTCCTCCATATAATTAAAACAAGTATTTAAATGAAAGAATACAGTATAATGAATCACTGCAAATGGTTAATGATTGGGTCGACAACCCCGTGCAATAAATCATGTAGAGGTGAATTCTGCGGGTATCATTTACAAAGCGTTCGCAATGGTTCTCTTGGCCCCCTCCCGTGCTTGGTTTGCCACGTTGGTGTAAGAGGAAAATCGCAGTTGTGTATCAATTGTGGCGGAAAGCGATACAGAGAGTTAAAGAGTTATTACGATAAACGAATAAAAAACGCCGTCATTGACTCCACCGCTGACTCCGTCAAGGACAAAATCATCAAAACTCCTCAAGACTATATTGAAAGGTTTATAATTAAACCAAATAATGAATTAGACAAGTAGTATTATTATACAAATGGACCAAGAATTTCTACCTCACCCTGTGCTCGTTAATTACGAGGCATCTCGCGACGGTGTTGTTAGAAATTGTAGACTAAAAAAACCAGTTGGATGGAAAAATAATCAGGGGTATTTGATATTTAATGCTGGAGGGAAAAACCATCTCTGTCACAGAATTATCTATGAATGCTTCCACGGATTGATCAAGGATGGTCTCGTTATTGATCACATTAATTCTAATTATCGAGATAACAGACTGTGTAATTTGCAAGCTATCTCTCAGAGCGAAAATATTAAAAAGGGCCAAACTGGTAAGTGCTCAAAGCAAGCAAAGGGTGTCAAATCGTTTAATACATCAACGCACGAGGAAAAAATATTTCAGTCGATGAATGAGGCAGGAAAATATTTCGACATTTGTATCGCCTCAGTACGATTTGTTGCAGAACGAATATATCAAACAGCGATCTCAAAAAGGACCGGACACAGAATTCGATTTTCGTACACAAATATCAGCGAGTGACGAGGTCACCATGACGAGGTCACCATGACGAATTGTCTGTAATACTTCATACTAAATAACACACTGCGCGGGGGTTCATTTTGTAAAATAATTTTTTTTTTATTTAAAAATAAGATGTTTTATAAGAATATGAATATCGAAGACATCAATAATATATTAACCGAGATTTCAAAATTAAAAAATCAAGGAATTGAATTATCCGATGGTCTCAACAGCGAAAAAATATTATCCGATTATGAGATTATTGACGAACAATCGAAACTGGGGCGTTTTACCCTGGCCTTCGAGTACTTTTTTATAAAACGATTACAACATACGATTAATGAGAACCTGTACCACAATGACGTAAATGCATTTATTGGACTATTTACTGCCGTTGAAATAATACGAAAAAAACTTGGACGTGTTTATGAACGACGCCGGGAGATTTCTAGTAAGATCAAAAACATTAGAAGGATTATAGACGAAAACTCCGTGGAGCCCCCGATGGCACATTAAATGTATACATATTCTCCCCCCCCCCCCCGCCACACTCGGCGGGAAATTAGAAATTGCGAAGCAATTGCAATAATGGTAGGCGAATCACTCACTACTCGGCTAGCCAGAGAGCGGCTAGCGGCGCTTAAAAAGTTCATACCGTTACGAGACAGGGTCCGAGAACAACTTCAAACGCGGCAGCAACTACAAACTGATTTTACTGTTGGAAGTGAACAACTCTTTGCTCCGATAACGAGTGCAACCAAGGATGTGAAAACAGCGATATACGGGGATATTCCCGACGAAGAAAGAAAGAAAAAGGCGCCACTGCTTGGCGTACTTGAAAAGATAGCGGCTCAGACCGAACAAACAAAAAGATCTTTAGAAACACCTCCTGCGGAAATAGCGGTTGCTACAACACGGAGGCCACCACCACTCGCTATAACGGACCCACAAGAACCCTATGTTACAATGGCCGACGAAGAAGAACTAGGTGCTACTGCGAAAGAACCAGAAGAAGAAATACCGGAAGAAATACCGGAAGAAACACCGAAAAAAAAAGAGAAAAGGGAGAATATACCCCGTAATGTACTTAAAAAGTACACAATAGATAAAATTAGAAGCCTCGGCAGCGAGGAAGAATTAATTAATTTTACTGTCACAAATTTTGCTAAGAGCACACGAGATAAGAAGCATATCAATAGCGGTTACGAGGAAAATGTAAAGGAGTTAAAGGATTGGGCAAGAATAGTGTATTTAGCAAGTAAACACTGGGGCGAACTACCACGTCGTGGTGATCCCGATTACAGAGCATTCCTCGATAAGGTTAAAAGTGCAAAACCAAAAAAGGAGAAGGATACAGCGGTGTGGTTGAAAACGCTTGTCCTGGTAGTGTTCTCAGTGATATATCACGGCTGGAAGTACTAATCGGAGGAAAACGAGCCGGAAATAACTCTCCGGAAATAATCAATGAGGCCGCTGATATTTGCAGGCGTTTATTTGCAGGCGGCATCATGGACATTAATGCATATCGAACGCTCATAGACGAGCTCGTGGATGATTAATTGGAAAACTGGTGTTTTTATAATAAAGATGATCATACACTACAACCAAGATAAACCAGTACTCGTCTACGTGGTAAACTCGCGATTGCCTGTTTACCGCGCGTACTATGGAGATGGTCTCGGTAGCACCATTGCGGGGTTATTTACAAGAATGGCTCCAAAAGTAGCGCCGTTAGCCAAACAATTAGGAATGAAGGCTATTGATGTTATTCGTGATAGGGGTATTAGTGCTATTGGAGATGTTGCCGGAAAGGCGTTTTCTGCAGCAAAGGACAAACTAATGTCGTTGGTGAGAAAAAGAAAACAGAAACCACCGGTGATGCCATCAACGACAGTGATGCCTGCAAATGTCAGTAAAGTAATAAATAACGCCGTGGAAGAAAAACTAGAGTCGTTGGCGGCTCAGTCATCCACCGATGCGGCAACCAACGCGCTCATGAACGCGATAGCGGGAAGTGGTCTTAAACAGAATTCAAAGAATTTACGACGAAAACGACGTTGATGAATTGCAATTGAAAACATCAACATGATAAATAATAAAATGTTTGCGCGAACCGCTGATCCCGCGTTTGATATGGATGCCCCAGTGCGCAGGGATGATTCTGTCCGTGATTATCAATTTTATTCCTATCAACCACCACAAGCCGACCTACGATCGCGAATTGAACTTCAAGTCCAAGATACCAGTAAATACTTTTTGCCGTGTGAAGCGTTTATCGAAATCGAGGGAGAACTCGTAACAAATGTTGCCGCTAGTACACCGTACGCAAATGACGATCGTGTTCGAGTTGGTTTCGTCAACAACGGTATCATGGCGTTATTTGAAAGTGCCAGATATCTCATTGACGGGCGAGAAATTGAATCAATAGAACGCAAGGTTGATGTTGCAACGACGATAATTGGGCTAGCGAGATACTCGGATGATTATACAAGATCGGCGGGCCCATCTATGATGTTCGCAAAGGACACCACTAATAACGCTGATCATCTTCGGTACATTAACGTGCTGACACCACAAGATACTTCAGTTGCTAATCAAGCTGAAGCAGCTAACCCAGACCGCAGGGCAAGACCAGACGCTGATTTCAATATTATAAAAAGTATTAACGATAATTACAATCTAGGATTCGCAACACGAGTAGGGATGTTGCAAGGACAACGCCGACAGTTTTCATGCGCGATTCCACTCCATCACATATTCGGATTTTGCAGAAATGTCAGAAAAGTTATCTATGGGGCTAAGCATACAATTGTGCTAGCGCGAAAGGGCGATGATAACGATGCAATATGGCGTGCTGCTGGCGTCGATAACGGTAAAGTCGTTTTAACTAAAATAGCATTGTGGATGCCGGTGTTGACTCCATCAGTTACCACGGAAGCACGATTGTTATCATTTATGGAACAGGGAGGGAAATCATTATTGAGTTGGCTAGCGGTAACAACTGATGCTAAAGAGGATAATGTCGCTGATACATTTACATGGCACTTGGCATCAAAACAAGGCGTTTCAGCCCCGCGTCATATATTCATAGCGCTACAGAATAGGGAACGATTGGGCAATCAAGAACGCAGCCATATGATATTTGATCAATTAGGAGTCAGGGATGTTTCGCTGAGAATAAACGGACAACAGGAACCATCCGAGGATATACAGCTTAATTACGGCGACAACCATATCGCACGTGTGTATCATCGATTGCTGTCATACATGGGTCGTGATCAAAACGTCGCCACTGGTTTGCAAATATCACAACTTGATTTTAAAAAACTGTATCCGATTTATTATTTTTCGTTGGAACATCTTGATTTAACGAGACAATCCGTCGTTGATATACACTTCCGAGCTCGTATAGCCCCGGGTGGTGCCGATTATAGAGCGGTTGCTGTCATTCTCAGCGATAAATCAATGCTGCTAGAAGGTGTTGGTGGACGAATGAGAATCGTTGATGCGCCAGTGGAAAACATGTAATTGAAAACACAAACGCGTTTACAATAAAATGTCGTATAGTGTTGTCAGTGGAGAGTTGACTGATGGTCAAGTCAAGAAATTACGATCAAAGTCGGCTAAACAATGCGGAACCACAATAACGCTGAAGCCGTCACAGATGGCAGGTGGTAATCATAAGATATCGTTGACGGCGCGTCAAATAAAACATTTCAATGATGCGATGAAGAATAAAAAGGGTATTCAAATAGATTTTTCGGCCGCAGCGATTAAAAACATGGAAAAGACCGGTGGGATATTTCCGCTGTTAGCTGCGATTTCAGCGTTGATTGCCGCGGCGGCCCCAGCAGTGGCTAAGGCGGCGGCGTTAGGAGCCGTTGGTACCGCGGCGGGAATGGCATTGAAGAAGGCAACCGGGAAAGGCTATAAAAAAAAACGATCCGTGGCCGGAAAGGGTCTAAGACTACCGGGAACCCCGTATTCATGGTACTCGGGAAAGGATCTAAGACTACCGGGAACCGTTTAATGACTCCTATGTCTAATTTTGATTTAATAGACGCCGCCGACGCGTTAGCGATAAAAAACTTCAGGGGTGTTTTTATGAGGGATCAATTACCGGCGGCACCAAGGAATATTGAAACCGGCATAATTAACCTCGATGGGTCCTCCGGAGCGGGAACTCATTGGGTTGCGTACGCGATTGATCCGCGTGCGATCGTCTATTTTGATTCATACGGGTTAGCCCCGCCGAACGAGTTCATGCGGTATATCCGGGCGTGTTCAGCCCCGGTTTTTTATTCCACGCTGCCAACACAGCGATTAAGTGACCCACCGATATGTGGCCGTGAGGTATTGAACGTACTCGCGGCGATTTCATCATCGCGAAAACCACCTCATGTGGTTGTAAACGAATACACTAGTGGGGTCGTAGAGGCCCGGCGGGTTAATTAAAAACACCGTTTTTTTTACAATAACGATGATTGATATTTGGGGACGACCTATTTCGGCGCTGAAAAAATCCACGGAAACGCCCGCCACCGATGACATAAAAAAACTAATCGAGGATGAAATCGCCGATACGTTAAACCTAACCAGTGTTGACCCAGGTGAAATAGTTGTATTTCAAGACCGCCAGGGTAAATTGAAATCCAGTAATGTGTCGCTGGATGACGTTTTAACACGACAGCGTGACGCCGCCGAGAACGCTATCGCGCTGTATACCGGCGACGGACGACTCAAACCGGGTGAACATCTATCGACAATAACGGATAGGGTAACATTAGTCCAAGACGGTTTTATAAGGTTAGATAGATCGGTGACCGAACTTGATACGCAGGTGAAAAAATCTGTCACCGAGGTGAAAAAATCTGTCACCGATATACAACTCACTACCGCTAGTTTTTTTGGGACCCCGACGGTACCCGAACCAAATCTTGTAGGGATAAAAAGTACTATTTCGGAGTTTACAACGCTATCGGGCCAATTTTACACGTTACGAAAAAATGTTAACAGGATCAATGACAACTTTGATAAATTCTTTGGTAAAAAAAATACCAAGCTGGATGAGATTACAACAACTATAAATGATATCACTGCGTATGGACAGGAAATAAAAACAATCAAAACTGATGTTGCAGCGAACAAAGGAAATATAGACGCGCATACAGGGGAAATAAGAACAATCAAAACTGATGTTGAAGCGAACAAAGGGAATATAGACGCGTATGGAGGGGAAATAAGAACAATCAAAACTGATGTTGCAGCGAACAAAAAAAGTATAGACGCGTATAGAGGGGAAATAAGAACAATCAAAACTGATGTTGCAGCGAACAAAGGGAATATAGACGCGTATGGAGGGGAAATAGGAACGATCAAAACTGATGTTGCAGCGAACCAAAAAAATGTAGACGGGCATACACAGGAAATAAAAACAATCAAAACTGATGTTGCAGCGAACAAAAAAAGTATAGACGCGAATACAGGGGAAATAAAAACAATCAAAACTGATGTTGCAGCGTACAAAAAAAGTATAGACGTGTATGAAGGGGAAATAAAAACAATCAAAACTGATGTTGCAGCGAACAAAAAAAGTATAGACGCGTATGGAGGGGAAATAAAAACAATCAAAACTAATGTTGCAGCGAACAAAAAAAGTATAGACGCGTATGGAGGGGAAATAGGAACGATCAAAACTGATATTGTAGCGAACAAAAAAAGTATAGACGTGCATGAACAGAGAATATGAACGATCAAAACTGATATCGTAGCGAACAAGAATAATATAGACGCGCATGGATGGAGAATAGAAACAGTCAAAGCTGATGTTGCAGCGAACAAAAGAAATATAGACGCGCATACAGGGGAAATAGAAACAGTCAAAACTGATGTTGCAGCGAACAAAAGGAATATAGACGCGCATACAGGGGAAATAGAAACAGTCGAAACTGATGTTGCAGCGAACAAAAAAAGTATAGACGTGTATGGAGGGGAAATAGGAACGATCAAAACTGATGTTGCAGCGAACAAAAAAAAGTATAACCGAGAATACACAGGAAATAAATACACTCATTACTAAGGTTACAGCGAACAAAAAAAGTATAACCGAGAATACACAGGAAATAAATACACTCATTACTAAGGTTGCAGCGAACAAAAAAAATGTAGACGCGTATGGAGGGGAAATAAGTACACTCATTACTAAGGTTGCAGCGAACAAAAAAAATGTAGACGCGTATGGAGGGAAATAAATACACTCATTACTAAGGTTACAGCGAACAAGAATAATATAGACGCGTATACACAGGAAATAGGAAGGATCAAAACTGATGTTACAGCGATTAAAGACAGACTACCTAGAATGACAGAGCAACTCGAAAAAATGAAAACACCTCATGGGAGCATCGGCAATAGCGTATACACGGTTCAACACGGATCATTCGATTGGACTCCTACGCATAATGTAGTAAATATCACCGCAAATGTTAAGGGCATTTATCGATTGACATTGATTTCGACGACGCAGTTTAATATATTATCGCCGAGTTCATCCGGGTTTAACAATACAATATCAACAATCATTGACAAGAATGCAACCGAACGGTTTATAATTAAAGCCGTTGATAGCAATCTATTTAGGACAAACATCACCTGGTATGTAGAATTTGTAGTGGATCTAAGTAAGTAATTGAAAACAATAGTTCTTTTAAAATAGAAATGACCACCAAGGTAATTGAATCAGAGGTATCACCGACGTCACATCAATATCGATTCGATACCGCAAAAGAATTCTCCGCGAGCTTAAAAACGCTTTCCGAACAATACCGCGCAAAAATAAAAAAATACCGTCGTAAAATAACCGCCATCGACGTGGCCGTGTACTCGGTGTCCGGTATAGTAGCCGGTACCGGTGTCATTTTATCCACGGTGACCAACGATAGCCCCGATCGCCGTTCCAATCGCTATCTCCGCGGCGACAACAATTGCTGGAGTCGCCAACGCAATCACTAGAAAGATATCATCGTGTTCTCAGAAAAAACTCAACGAGTATACAGTAAAACATCAAATAGTATCCGACGCGTACTCGAAATTATCCGGGTTGATCTCGTTGTCGATTGATAATTCGTTCATATCCGATGTTGAATTCTCCACGATGGTCCAGTTGTATGGCTCCGCGATGTCAAAAATCGAAAATTTTCAACTGGAAGCCGGAAACCACGTCGCTGAAACCACTTCAATGGGCTTAAAACATTCTCCTAAAAACAAGCAGGTTGTTAATATTCGGTGTCAAAATTAGACACTAAAAACAACGAGTAATAATAATGTCGCTGAACCCCGAAGGGTTTCAATTACTTCAACGGATCGCGGAAAACACCACTCCGGTACAAACAAGTATGATATCGATAACATCAACGAAACCCGAATTCAGTGTGAACTTCCCATCACCGGTTCCAGTGAAGGAAATAGCGCTGGCAAAATTGCGAGTATATCACAGTTGGCCTAATATCCGAGCGGAAGCATTTAACGGACAACAACCTAATAACTCACTGGTTTTTGCATGGACAAATAAACCCAATGGGACCCCAGACTGGAAGGAGGTTACAATACCAACTGGGTCATACCAAATAGAACAAATCAATAAAGAATTTCAACGCAGGATAAAATCGATCACAGGAAAAGAATCAAAAATCGCTATTACGGTTCATGAACCGACGTTATCGTCAACGATTGAAATAAGCACACCGGGGTATATGGTTGATATTTATAACAGTTCAATAAGAACCATACTAGGATGGCCTGAGAATTCACCTCATAAAATCCCCGCGGACTTGCACACGAATGCGCAATCGTATCATGAGATTACCCCCCGGTATCGAGATGATTTGTCTATTATAAAAAGCACGTTATTACCCAGTAGGTTTATATTTCAAAACAGGAATACCATGCAATGGTATTTTCCATATAAGCAAACTCCTGAATCGTCCGCCGTGGTCACAGTTAGTTTAAATGATATCACTGATGCTTTTATCGAGATTAATCGTAATTACCAATTACAACTAGAACAGCTACGGAAAACAAAAGCACGAAAACACGTTGAGGTGTTAAATCAACTTATATCAGACATGGAATATATCAATGAGCGAATCGTTAAAACAATATCTGCTAACAGCGATGATAATAAACAAAAATTCCTAACTGAGTATAATATCACAGAAGCCAATTTACCCGATTTCAAGTTTCCAGGATACAACGCACCAGAACTAAGAAAATCTCTTAATGATTTTCTCGCCCCATCAACTATCCTCAGACACGATAACGGAGAGGATGGTAGGCATATTCCTCCATACAACGTAAATATTACGTCTGTGATAGCAATCAATCTAGTGTGTGATGTTATCGAAGGGAGTTACCAGGTGGATACCAAGCAATCAAATCAGGTTCAACAGGGGTATATCCTTTATTCATTTTCACCAACGGCCCCTCCGGGATTTTTAATCGTTGAAAGTCCAATTAATCCGGTCCATATGCAATGCCATAATCGGTTTTTAACAAGAATTAATTTTAAACTTACCGATCAGTCAAATAACCTAATTGATCTACAAGAGGAGTTAGTGATCACTCTGTTTGTAAGATCATTGTAAGTAGCCACTTAGCAGCAGGGAGGGCGATGACATCGACGCGGTCGTCGCGCTTTTTTACCGGACGCTGACGACGCTGGGATCGGCGCGCAGAAGGTACTAATTAAACCAAATGACGATTGGACGATCCCAGCGTCGACGACGTCGTTTTTTTTTTACCGGGCGCTGACGACACCGGATCCGCTGAGTGCAGAAAGTATTAATTAAGCCAAATGACGATTGGACAAAATGTCGGATTCGCCCTCCCTGCTGCTGATGGAGCAAACCTATCTGCTTACCAGTACGAACTGGGATCGCTATTAAGGTGTAGAGGCTCTAGAGCTTTAGCAACAATTAGATTTATTGGATAAAAGTAGACTGTTGATTTAAACGAATTTATTTTAATTTGAGGAAACGTCTCGTTGTGTGTGTTATTTTTCTTCTTCTTGTGATACCTAAATTCGCTTGGCACTTTACATTCATCATTGAACATACATACATACATACATGCATACATACATACATACTTACATACGTACATACTGGTTTGAAAAAGAACATTTTTCTTAATTACAATTGTTGTTTGGTTACCTACGTTTTACTCTATATATTTTACATTTTGTTCCTATTTTACACATTCCGCTTTTTGGGAGACGGGCGGGCAGCGGTGACAGTTAACAGTTTCTTTTAAGCACAAATATCATACAACAATGTACTGTAGATAGCAAAATCTTTTAGACGTAAATTATGCGTAAACTGACATACTTCCTCCACCTATTGTTCCACCTCTGACTATGACGATATATGTGGACCATGTATTAGATTGTAGCTACTGTATTATCAGAATGAAGAAGTAATTGTTTGCAAATGGACTTCTTTTCTGCAAATTAAGTTTTAAAAATAAAAGATTGTATATTGAATACCATATATGACATGTTTATTTTTAACAAGGAAAACAAATCAATCTGAATTTCAAAGACTAATAAGGCATTTAAGAAAATAACAAAATGTTCCTTTGATCATGTCACTGTTAAGCGAGTGTAGCAATATTGAATTAATGGAAACACAAGGTTTCATGAAGTGCAATTTTCAAATGGCCACACAACAATATATTTTTTGGCCATGGCATGTTGAAATGTTTTTCTTTATGTTAATTGTATTGATCGTACATCTGGAAAAAGATAGTGCTATGTGAACGGGGAAATGTTACTTTAAAGTCGCATAAAGCTCCTATAAAATGTCAACATGTATCTTACCCACTTAATCAATTTTTATGGTCTGAAACTAACCATTGGTGGCGGGGAGGAAAGGACATAAAAACAGACATTGTCATCTATCAATTTAATCAATGGTAAGCATTAATTATCCGCATAATTATGTTACTAATTATATGCAGGTATTTCATCCAAGAATCTTCGTGGATGATGGCTGACAGAATAATGCTTGAAATACGCCCTCTTCAATTTCTGTATTGAACAGTTCAAATGGTAAAACAGTTTCATTCCAAGTCCATTCTCGTTTCATAATCAATCCATTCGTTTTTAAATTCTGAAATACAAATTAAGATTAGCATTTCCTAATTTATAAACATTATTATATACAATCTTTAACCCTAATATTTCATATTTCGCTGAAATAGGTCCGAGCGAATTCGTAACGAAAATAAATGATATGTTGATAATACACGCGCTTCGTACAAAACACATAACTATTACAGTTCGTACAACTCATAACTAAGAATGATATCTTCATCTGTAGTAGTGAATTTGTACGTGAGCTTCCGAAACTGTAGTTAAGAGAACCACCTTTTGCAATAGCATACAAAGCAACAGCAATAATTCCTTACATGCTCAAAGAGAGTAGCCTGAGTACATGTAATTTAATCCTTAATATTGGTCATGGAGCTTTAGATAAATCTAAATCTTCAAAGAGAACTGAGCCGATATGGATGCCGTCAAGTGCCACATATAACTAAAGATCTTATTTTCAATAGACAATTAAATATTTTTAAAAATAAACGATGTTAAGTAGAAATTTGAATTCGTTGATTGAAAACTAGATGAACTAGACGATTTGTTTTTCACCTGGGGCTTGTTAATGCTAATATAACCTGCAGTATTGTATCCAAAGATAGACTCCTTAGTAACTCCATGACAATCTTGGATGGTTACATGTACACATACCACTCTTTAGAAAATATATCGAATGAGTGGTGTTGCTCTTTATGCTCATTCAAACAGTCTTGAAATCATGATATAATTTTATCTAAGTTTGGAAACTTCATTGACCTGCAGACCATGGGCATATAATTGGTGACACTTAACAGAGCGAAATATAATAAGTAACATGCAGGATTTAT
The DNA here is from genome assembly GCA_028554795.2 of Sinohyriopsis cumingii. Classification (NCBI taxonomy): domain Eukaryota; kingdom Metazoa; phylum Mollusca; class Bivalvia; order Unionida; family Unionidae; genus Sinohyriopsis; species Sinohyriopsis cumingii. The sequence continues at coordinate 38,891,775 of CM068837.1, forward strand.
TCATATGATTTTAAAAGACATCAAATTCAAATCATTAAAACGATTCGTCTTGAAGTAGAAATGATCTAATCACAACTTTTCGATTCCAACTCGGGTCACATTTCCCCTTATCAAAGCATTTAAAGCAGTATCCGTTGCATAAATAAATAGCAGCATTCCTCTAAAATCTTTATTACCATTCAGTCTTCGATCCACTTCTTAATAGGTCGATATAGATGGCTGATGCACGTTTCTTACCACGGTTTATGACATATCATTCAGCTATCGTTTATAGATATGTTTTTTCAAAGTGTCCAGTAGGAAAATGATACTAGAAATTTAGTTCTTTACTATTGATGGATATTAATAACGTTTACGTCACCACAACGTGTGTAGCTGACGCTGCAAATGAATATTAAATAGGGAGAAATAAAGAGGACTCTCGTCATGTTTCACTTTCCTATAATGATCAAATGTTTGTTCTTTGATATTTCGAAAATGAAAAAGATATCTGATAGTAGAGATTATTATATTAGTAAAACAAAAGGGAAACGAAATAAATTAAAGACAATTGAACATGAAATATTAGAAATTTAAGGGGATTGTCGGATAACATGTATTGGGAAGCTCTTAAATATTTAGAAGAAGAAAAAGCTAAATTTAGGAAATAATGTTAGGAAATGGGATATATCATACAGGAATGTATCCGACCAAATAGATAACTTAGAAGCGTAAAATAAGTTATATTTGCAATTATACAAAATTAGAATTGATCAGCTAGATGTCAACGATATTCAAGCGACACAAACTATATTGTTTAATCACAAGTTAGTCAAGAAGAAAGAAAATATTTTCATTGGTATTCTTACTAATAAATGCACGTTTAGCCAAAAGAATGTTGAAAGCTTGTTCTGTATTGCTTACGATGAGTTACTATCTAAAGCAGGTACAATGACCCGACCAGATTAATGTTATATTACTTAGTTTTCCAGTCTGTTGTTTCTTATGATGTCATTACTCATTGCTAGAAAGCAAAGTTGTATACAAAAACAAGACATTTAGATGAGACTAATGTCATCTTTTACAGAAGCTGCAACAGTTGGTTTTTTTTTTGATATTTTAATATGTAAATATAATGAGCATTCAGTTTGGTACAATAATTTCCCACGTGCATCCAATCAAAACCTGTATTTGCTTTCAATGTTTGACAATCATACTTGTAGTACAAATTGCATAGACCACCCACGAAAATGCCCTTTCCAAGAATGAGAGCAGATAAACATAACTATTTGAAATACGCTTTTCTAAGTGATATTCATTTATGCGTTGTTCCTTGTCAACGATGATCATAGAATTTATCAAGATTTATTGACACGTATATATTGTAAGAGCAGAATACATTGACACTGCTGTTAGGTGTCTTTTATCAAACACGTTCATATTGCAACTGGAATTTTCAAACCCTTTAGAAACGCAATAGGCAAACAACCTTTATAACCCAGGAATATAAGTAGAAAAGTACATCTGATTTAGTGGAAAGTAAACGGAGGATAACATGGTATTAGAATGATTCTCTGAAGCAAATGTATTATTATCATTATTATTATTATTATTATTATTATTATTATTATTATTATTATTATTTATATATATTTTCTTAATTTACGCATGTATTTAGTTATTAATTTTTGACAACTTTTAGCAATTATTTAAATACCTTCATAAGTATATTTTCCGTCACCGTCAATGTCGAACTGGCTCGGTAGAGAATCTACGAATTCATCGGTTGCTTCTCTTAAAGAAATAAATTACAAATGATAGACCATTGTAAAATGCTTAACCTCTTAGCTAGTACATATCTACAATACATGTTGTTCGTTGTATAATGTCCAATGCCTGCATACAATGACAACTAATGTAATGATAAACAGAAACATTGATTTAATTACACATATAATTTCAATTCCATTGCAGAAGATATAAAGAATGCATCGAGCTACAAATCTTTAAAATGTATCTTAGTAACTTATGCACGATATAAATATAGACTATATGTCTATGTCAGAGTGCCCATATAATTATATCTATTATAATTAAAACAGTTCAAAAAGAATGAGGCAGCACAATGAACCATAAATTGGTAACGTCTAGTCCAAAAGAATTCAAAAATAAATATAACTACTTGACTATATCGTTACGCATTGCATAATTCTGCTTCGAGAGCACAACAACATTGACAAATATTATCTGGTCCCAAACAATACAAAAATATACAACAAATGTAAAGTTGTCCTAAACGATGACGAAATTCACAATAATCGTACAGAACCTACGCGTGTAATAAATGTGATTTTCTTAGATTTAGAAATCTAGGTGACTGGCTCAACACAGTTATTTATTATACAGCATTTGAAAGTAAAGCCAGATTGTACAGTCCACAATATATCAGAATTACATACTTGCGAATCCAAAATGTACTTAAGATTGCGTGTCATCAAAATATACATTGTTTGGTTCTAATTGCGTGGATTAGACAAGAACAATCTGGTTTATAAAGTGAACTTGATTGAAATCAGCAGAAACGTGTATAGGCGGTTTCACACTAGTAAAATAAAGGAATCCTATTGCATTGGTTTTATTAGGTATGTTTTCGATCTTACAAAATGAAAAACGTGATAGAGACAATAGTTCCATAACGTCAGGTATGGCATAGATTAACTTTATCTTATTGAATACGATATAAAAATACATACACTTACATGTACTCTCCCAAATCAATATAATCGTCCTTGTTCAGGTCGCTCCTTTCGATTATACTATTGAGAATTTTTTTCTTCATCAATACCATCGGTGACCTTATACTCTACAAAGAAAACGTGGATTTTCGAGCTTTTATAAAAGTCGAAAAATAGAAAGAGATTGATTTTAATGTTTTAATTATTGTAGAACTGCATGCACACACATACACAAAGAACACACATACACACACACACACACACACACACACATATATATATATATATATATATATATATATATATATATATATATATATATATATATATATATATATGTGTGTGTGTGTGTGTGTGTGTGTGTGTGTGTGTGTGTGTGTTCTAAATCCCCTTAATCGAAGTTTCGAATGGTCAATTTGATTGGTAATAATTTTCAAATCTATGGTCTTTAAAAAAGGCTGAAAGTGTGAAAAACTTTCTATCTGGACTGCTCAGTGTATATTATACAAGGATTTGATTTTTCACATTATTGGCCTTCAGTGCGAAGCGCCTTATATATGTCTACCATTATAAAATAGTACGTCTTCAAATTAGTTTTGAGACAGACGATGAACTGAATGATAATTTTAATACACTGAATGACTGAATAAATATTTTTGTAAGATCAACTAAATTCTTAATTTTTCATAAGTGTTAGTGCTAAATGCACACATTTAGCTTGGTCGTACAATATCATTTGTTATTTTAATCTTTGTAATGACAGAATCTTGCGAATTATTAAATTTGCTCCTACAATCATATGTAATTGGATGATTAAATCTTCAATGATCAAGTATTTCTTAAATTACCTGGTTTTTATGCTACAGTTTTCTACCCACATACATTAGATATAACTCTGGAATATATTAATTAACCTCCTGAAATGCTAGAACGTCTTTTTCTTTATCATCATCACCATTTCTGATATAATTTTTGGTGATACCGACATTGGATCGAGTTATTACAAATAATAGCAATCGTTTGATTGGTATTATTCAGTCAAATGTGTCGTATGGAATAACATGATGCAGAGGAAAACCTTTCATCAAACACATTATTATATAATAATCAGAAAATGTAAATATACATTATCTGGCTGTTAAATTATGTCGGTAATTTCTTACAAAATCTCTGGTTGCGTGAACTGACTGAATCATGTAATACGTTTGCTAACTTAAAATAACATATTTAAGAAATAGATCGTCCCCATTAGTCCAATTTGAAGAATATAAACCAAAGGTTTTGATGAAGTATTTGATCATTGTCTTTTGCTTATCAATACAAGTGATCTTTTGTTTTCTTAACTGACTTTATTAGTTAGAATGTTACAAATCTGCTGTAATGGATTGTAGAAAATCAACTGTTCCTATATCGTCCTCATATGACTTGGTATGTATATATTAGCAAAAGAGGAAATACAATCCGTTAAATCAGTTGATATAACAGGTAAAAGGATAATTTATCTAAGGTTCTAAAAACGAAAGCACATTTACATAAGTATATAACGTTTTCTGTAAAAAAAAACAATATCAAAGCTCTACGTAGCAAGATAGCGAGTTCAGCCAATATGCATAGAGTGTAATGTCCTATTCAATAAACCAGAGTTCAACAGTGTCAAAATATATTAATTTACTGATTTATATAACAAATCAGTAATATATATACAAACTGGATGGAATTATATAACAAATCAGTAATATATATACAAACTGGATGGAATTATAAAATGTTTGTTCGTGTATCTACATATTCTAATTTTTAACTTGCGTGCTAAATATTGAAATATATGTTTGTTCTGACTTTTTTTTGCTTTGAAAACTGCTAAACATAAATTTAATCACAACAGCGAATGGGTAAGCCAATGCATCGCCACTAGATCAAGTGCACCTGGGTGATACCTTGTAGTGATTCACGACAACCATGTCTATAAATATTTTTTCATCTTTTATTAAAACCTCACAGCGGACTTATGCATCCTTTCTGACACACTATTTGCGATTTGATTCTTTGGGCATACTAAGTCAATACAAACTAAATCTCGCTTTCTTTTCAATTATTGGTATCATATTTTGTTATGAAAATGTAAGTATTAACACTTACACTACTTGTATGTAGCACACTTACCTCATGTGTTTTTTAATAAATATGTATGTCAGTTGAACAAATGGTCTATAATATATTTTTAAACTTTGTATAAGATTAACCTAAAAACAGATGAATGAATAAATACCTTCAGAAGAGACAATCGCAAGCATAGTTACAAGCACCAAAGAGACGACTGAAGCCTTCATATTGAGAAATTATGCTCGATGTATGTTAGTAGCTACTATGAATCGCATTTGAACCCTTACTTATATATCTCTCCAGTTGACCTCGTCACGAAGACGGGTTAGAAAAGAATTATCCCACACTTGAAGGCAATTAGAAGATAATACCATCTTGACACTTTGAGCTTTTAGATTCGAAACAACTTCGCCATTTATTGCATAATGGTATCCTGAATGACCTCCATACTTAACACATCATAGTCAGACTGTCCACATAAATTATTAGCTTGTAAATACAACTACAGCTATTAGAATTATTACAAAGAGCATCATACATGTTACTGTAAACTATTGCACCAGCCTAGAAGATGCAAAATCATTATTTTGATCGTATGAATTGTAATGCTTCTTCTACTGATATGAGTAAAGGGATCACGGTGAAACGTATATAATCTGAGGAAATAAATTGTGTTTGAACTCAAGAATTATATTAATGGACAAATTTACCGGTTATCAATGCTTTAGTTTGCAATAATATCAAATATCCTTTATGTTGCAATTTCATATTATAATCCGATTTCGTAGGAAACAAGAGAGGCGAAATCTTAAGATCTGCTTATCGCAGTTATGCTACCTTCGTTATCTTTATATTTTATCAAAAAGCACACTAAAATGATTGTTTGAGTTTAATGTGTCAAATCTTGGAAACGTTTCATTGTTTTGGAAATAATTGTCCTTGACAAGATTGTTTTTTATTCTATACACTTTTCTGACCGACCTTGGTAATAGCGAGAAAAAGTTATTATCCGCAAATGAGTCAACCAAAGACGAAAATACTCTTTTATTGTGATATGTTCAGTGCAGTTTGAGTTTTGAGTATAATAAAGTACTTATATCCAAAGTGACAATTACAATTGTTAAAAAGTACAATTAAAACAATTATATTTTGTAACGAAGCAGAGTGAAAATAGTTGCATTGAAAAGGTAGACGTATCAGGCGTTATTGTTTAATAAGATTCAGTATTCAGCGGAAATTATTGTAAATATCCTCTTTTCTTTATCATTCGACAAACATACATCTCTCGTCTTTCTGTAATCCAATTTAAGTCGGATATAGAGAACAAGTTAAAAGTATTATAAGACAAGACGTGCAACAATACATGCAGGCGACCATATAAAGTGTTAGTGCAAATGGCAGACTGTGCTTAAGGTATGTGTCAATGGGTTTGTCCTAACCAAAATTTCACAAGACTTAAATTCATAATGTGGTCATGAGTTTCTATATATTAATGTACTGTTTAGCAACATGCGTGATTTCGGTTATAATCTGGGATAAGTAACGCGAGGTTAAGTGGAGGGTAAGTTCATTCCTCTTGACTAAAACCTATATCTCGATAGTAAAGTAGATATGATATATTCTGATAAAATTTCATGTTTTGATTTAAATTGAAACTGAAGGTATATCTTAATACAAATAATAATGTCATACTGGAGAGAGACTTTTTAATTCGTACTTTACGGAGATTCGATTCCAGGTCTGCGCGTAAACGGCACCCATCGCCTTGCCTGCACAGGAGCCCATATTCCCTAACGACTAATCACACATCACCGAAAAATGAAGTTACTCAATAGGTGTTATCTGCACTCGTGGGTACCAGACACACTCGCATTACGACCTAGTAAATAATTCCTATGTATATTTTGGCAAACTATCAGATACAGCGCAATAAAACGTTAGCATATTTGTTATAAACCATGTTCTGCAAGTTTATAAAGATTTTAATTTTAAAGATGTATCGTAAAGCCAACAAAACAAAGTTTATCTTAGGTGTTTATAAAGTCTGTATTTTATACGCAGGTCTTCCTTTTTAGTTCAATTTGAATTTTCCTTTCCAGAAATGAATATCATTTAAACTACGATCGTACTACCGTAAATCGTGACTTTGAGTTCAGATTATTTGTGCATTAAAAAGTTTTACATTAAAGCTTAGACCTGTTTTGATAATCATTTTGCAATTTCAAAGGTAATACTCTCCAACGGGTTATGATGCTATAAGTATTGATCTGATGATAATAAGTGCACCATCTAATCAGCGTAGATTATGCTTGAGAAGTTACAAAATGTTTTACAAAATAACCAAGTTGTATAAAATATATGTACATCTTATGCGGAAAATAATACGCAAATAAATATATTAAATAGCTGCTATAATCTAGAAACGAAACAGGAAATCTACAAACAATATTTTTAGGGAATTTTTTTGAAGTCAGGAACACCACCATAAATCAACACAAAATATTAAAATAGAAAAGAACGTTGGACGTTTCAAACGAGAAATATAAATACATAAATAAAACATAGTTTAATATGAAATGTTGTTATCAATGTTGAGTTCGAATCTGATTGCATTTTTGTACTTTAAAGACCAGGAGATGGAATATTTTCGAGCAACTGATAATTCTTATGTAAGTAAAGTTCTAACAACGATTTAATGACTAAGTTTGACAAATGATTCAACAGACCTAAAACTCGGAAATAAATATATACAAATAAGATATATCACGCTTCAATGTGTTATAATTCTTTTAGTAAAATCTACGAGTTGACGAGATATCTTTCTGCATCTAAACCAATGTAAATGCTATGATTCTCATGTTACCTACATACGGAGATCTCCGACCGATAAGGCTAGATAATTAAACTAATTCCCTATGGCCCTCTTTCTCCAAAAGTGATTTTTTTTGCTGCATCAGTAATTTAAAATCATGCATATGTCAATTATACCAACTCTTCTACGCTATATCATTTAAAAACAAACACAACTGCTCTGGTTGATCAAGATAGAACATATATAAGTAAAAATAACAGAATAAAGAAATAAAACTTTTATAAGTATCAATGATCGCACATTTGCTTCTGAAGCGATTTAATATCTCAAAAATAATTTAACCATTTCCCAACGTTGCATATTACCATTTTATCCCTTTGCAATATTTTCAGATCAAAGTGAAAATATGCGTCATGGACGTTAAGGATGAAGGAACCAATGACGCTACCTATGTTATCAGATGAGGCGGTAACCTGGCACTATATTCCGTTCTATCACCAATGATATTTAGTTATTTTGCTTTTCAGTCATTAGAATAGCATCAAGTCTAGCTGAAATACCGATATTAGTAGAAAAATAGAGCTGCATTGATTTTAAATTTCATATTAGTTAAACAGTTTGACGATTTTAAACAAGCTTAACCTTTCTTTCCACTATTTCTAATATACAACTGTGGAGGCGCGTGTGGCTCAGTAGTCACAATTCCGATACACACAGGCGGTTGCAGGTGGGGCATGGCACACCGGTGGTTAGGGGAAGACAGGATGAAGATCTCTGGCGGCTCTCACGAGCTGGAGCAAGACGCTACCGGAGGTCATCCTCGAAGGTGGAACAGGCTATTCTGGTCAGGGCTCGCCAGTGGCTTCTGTCTGAGGCAGCGAGCCCGAGCTGGTGGGGTTGAAGGTCTGTCCTTTTAATGTGATTCTTGAAATTGATATATAAACCCAGAAGTTTGTGACATATCTTGACAATTTGAATTTAGAAACTTTCTCTAGCACAATGCAACCGATTGTACCTTTATATCCAATTAGATTCGTTTTGTAATTTTATCAGCAATCTACAGCTATTTAGTAGCACAGAAGAGCCTTCATGATAATATGCTAATTCATTTACAGCTATTAAAATCTTCCTTATTGATAACAATACCAAACCATAATATTTTTCAAGGGAACATGTCCTGTTGCAGTTATTTTGAGTTTGAACAATATAAAGTATTCTTGCAAAACACCTAATCCAACCGCAAATGAATTTTCCAATCTTTATTTAAAAATATATAAAAAGTAAACGATTTTCTAGAACACAAAAGTGATATTTAATTTAACCTTTGGATAAACAACAGTTAACTTTGAGTTCATGAACCTTCTTATTAATTGTTACTTATATTATACTGATAAATACATTTAGTTTGATTTGAAAAATTGTTGATGTGTTTTCGTTTCTCATACAAGGGCAGGAATGCTAAGTAGGTGATATATAGATCATGAGACATCAGTAAAAATCAGGTATGGATAGATTTTAGATGCGTATAAACCTTTATACTTTTCTCGTTTTAATTTGAACTCATTTTTCATCACCGAAGAGTATGCAATGTTACGATGATATGAAATTGAATGAAAATAAGGGTACGTTTCGTGACTGGTTTTGAGAAAACTATTTTTCTTCAGTTCGCCTACATGTTTCTAAATCCATTTTATATGAAACAAACACAGCAAGAATATTGTATTGTTGGTGGGAACGCCATTGTACTGCTCCTTGCTCAGTGTAATGACATTTTTGTATGCACCAGGATTCACCTATCTGATATTCATTCAAAAGAAAACACTCCTATACGGTTTTTATATACATAACCTACAGTACATTTTCCATAGGCATTTATCACTGTCAGAAATTTTGTGGATTTTGCAATTGCTCTTTCTTTCTGACACAGTTCTGAGCGGATATATTGTATACGTCACATGGTTTTGTCATGTTTAACATAGTTATCTACACTAATTTCAAAAAGGAATATAATTGGTAATATCGTATTGACTTCGTTTGCATTGCATGTTAACAGTTTTGGGTCATCTTTGCTGGCTGCCAGTGATGCTATATTATGCTTTCCTGTTCATTATTTGTGTAAGCTATATCATTTGTCAGTTATATGTATCTCTAATGTATCTTAAAATGATCATTTACTGGCGTATCATGAACTGAACACAAGTTCTTTAAGGAAAATTCAAATTTTATTAAAATTAAAAACTGCTTATAAATTCCGGATTTTATAAAAACCGTGAAGAGACCAGATTTAGTTGGCTTTACGATCCATGATTCAAATTAAAACTTACTAAACGTGCAGAACATCATTCACAACATAGATACTAACAATTTCTCCAACACTTAAGTTAGCGCTGTGTTTGATATGTTGGCCGAAGATATATATATATATATATATATATATATATATATATATATATATATATATATATATATATATATATATATATATATATATATATATATATATATATATATATATATATATATATATATATATATATATATATATATATATATATATATATATATATATATATATATATACCACTACCATCAATTTTAATATAATCCAGAACATAGATTAAATCAGAACGTAGCAGATCTATTTGATGTTCGAGATCTAGGTTTTAGTAAAGATGATTAAACTCAGCTTCCACTTAACCCTGTGCTATATAATTATATAATTCATATTATCACTGAAATCACCAGTGCCATTAAAATATCAATTTAGGTATAAAAAATCGTGACCACATTGCAAACGTAGGTCTCTTGTATTTTGGATAGAGAAAATCCCATTAACACGTTCCTTCAGCATATCGGGGTCATCGGCACTCACACTTTAAATGATGGACAGTACGCATTGTTACTGCACATGTATGATCATGAATGCAGTGAGTGCTTACTGATCAATGTATGTATGCTGGACTTCATCATGTTTGTCACTTCAGAATGCATAATGTGCACATTTACCTTAAAGAGGTTACTTTTACATAGATGATTTGCGAAATTTTGATATTGCGTCTAGGACTATGTAATGATCAGTTCAAGCACTCCAACACGGGGTGAATTTTATATGTGAGAAAAGGAGGTTTAGGTTTCAGTGTGAAGGATAAATAATGATGTGTGAATTTCTCGTTGATGTTGCTATATATTATAATTTGTGGGTCATTGATATCAGACAATATATTGGCTCATTTCCTACTAGTTACTCTTCGTAGTGGCCTAGCTTGAGAGTTTCATGCTTTGATATACTGTGAAATTTAAATTTATATAGCATGGGGCTAAAAAGGAAGAGCTCTGCGTGCTTATAAATTCACACATTTGTTGAATCAACAGTTTGGTGCGCAGTTAGGCTTCCCAATGGGTAGTCTGGTTTGGTGACTGGCTGTCACAATTTGTCTAGTATTGGAGATCAAATGCGTAATCTGTGCTAAAAAATAAAGGCCAACTTGATTTACTGATTTCTGTATGTACATAAACATTTGAGATGGTTAAGGAGTAATTATAAGCCAGTGGACTTTAAACAAGCATAAGGTCCTTTCTGGGTCTTTGAGCCGCCTTGTGAAAGGACAGTATTCAAATATCTCTATACGGTCATAAATGTGCGTAACAAGTTGGATTGTGGGTAATGTTACTTCAGTGGTAAATCGTTATACAGTCAACCAAATGGAAGACCTTAATTAAAGTATGATAGTCATACTGGTTATTCTTTTTATTTGCTTTATCTTTCAGTGTAGAAATATTCTTATTGTTGTCTTAGATTGATTAAAATGCATGACTCGAACTGGGCATTTAAACAATAGCTGATGTTACGTATATGCTAAAAGCAACTTCACAAATACATGCTAATGTGATTAAATTAAAATAAGATCTAGGTATCGTCCTTTTTTGTTCAATTTTTGAGAAATAACGAAAGAACCTCGCTTCTTCTGGCAGCAGTTGATCGACTGTTTGTTCCTTGTTGCAGATGCAATATCATCTAATTATCCTATATTTTCGATTTAATTATAAAGTTTAGATTCTCTGTGATAACATAAATACATGACCGAAATATACGATGTAATTACAACGAAAGGCACATGAAACTTAAATGCCTGAATGATACAGGATATGGGTAGTACTAGACACGAAGGATGGTACTTAATAATGAAAAGAAAAAGGATATCTTACACAATTCAACGTCATAAAGCAATCTCAAGCAATATTGCTGCTTGCGGTTCCAAATTGACAGAATAAGGTTGTAAGGTTAAGAGGTTCTGAAAATTTCAAAATGTCAAGATGGTATTGTTTTAGAATTAAACCCTGGTGTGGCATAATACACCTCTGACACTTCTTTATGACGAGGTCAGTTGGAGAGAAGGGTTCAAATGCGAGTAATCGATAGCTTCAAACAGAGATCGAGCATCAATTATCAAGAGAAAGGCTTCAGTCGTTTCTTTGCTGCTTGTAACTATGCTTGTGATTGTTTCTCTTGAAAGTATTTATTAATTTATTTGTTTTTCTTTAAATCTTATATGGGGTTTAAAAATAACTTATTGACCACCTGTTCAACTGACATACAATATATATTAAAGAACCACAACAGGTGAGCATGACGCGGACAAGTTGAAGAAGCGTTATTACTCACATTTTCATATTGTTTTCTTCTCCCTCCTAAAAATTAAAAACCGACACGGTATCTTCTCTGTAATTACATATCAAGGAATCACAATAATTTTATTCAAGTGGTTTCAAATACCGAAGCAGTGTTGTATACTTCCCACTAGTATCAATACATTTTTGACCGCAAAAAAGTATGTTTTTCTGTTCCTCAATGTGACCTGAATTAACGTTAGCAGCAAGTAACGGGCACTTCAGTTTACAGGATATGTTCCCAATCATAGATTTATCTAAGCATAATAAATAAGCACAGTAAATAATCGCCAGCACATAAATCGGACTTTAACGACCTATATACATTAAACCGTGAAAATTGCTTATTCCTCCGGACACAGTTAATCTAAACCAGCGACGTGGAACCTCTGGCTATATGGTAGTATTAGTTGAAAGGAAAACGAAATATCATTGTTATTGACTATTTACCAGGGCAATCAAATCATATGGCAGAACTGTACTGAGCAGTTTAAAAGGACAGATTGTTTACAAACATGTTTGTCCTGATTCACCGCAAGAAATCTCGCTTGTACACCGTTTTAGTACAAGTTGGTCTAGGGACGATACTATGGCTTAATCATTTGCTGTTGTGACAAAGACTATATATGTCAGTTTTGAAAACATAACAGTCAGGGAAATATGATAAATCAATTTTCATTAAGAACTTTATAATATGTAGAGACACTATGAAATGGTTTATAGGCCTATCCCGTTTGTGCATATATGACTCTTTCGTTATGTAAATCGATTTGTTAGTGCTAAAATTTGTTTTATATAATAAGCAATTAACTACATACATGCTGTCTCATAATTTGACAGCATCAACAACGATACCGAGTCACATTCAATCAAATAACAACTAGACTAAGTCTAGAAACGGAATTTCACGTAGTATTCACCTCATTTCCATTAATATTTCTAAAACATACTTAAATCGTCGGGTCTAATTTACCTTTAAATGGCTGCAGTAAACCTTTAAAATATTTGATTCATTTCAACTTTTGATGTTGGTTGACATTTTGGCCACTCTTAGACATCGCAATCTCAAGATCAGAAAAAATAATTTCCACATGACATGAATATTCTAATTTGCTGCAGCGAGTCATGATCCATATTTGTAAGAAAACGTTATATACTAGTAAGGTTATATCTGCAAAAGACAAAGGTGTCTGAATTCCACATATTATTTGTATGTATGGAGGTTATAGTACGGTAACAACTACAATTCTGAGCAAGTATTTGGCTTATACAATAATGTTTACGAAGTCGTCGCCCAAACGTGTAAGGTCAGAGGAGGGAAGAGATCTGACAATTATGACTGAAAACTGGAAGGCATTAGTATCCAAGATAATACGATTACTTATGACTGGATTGTGCTATCGCTACGAAAACGCATATAGATTGCCCTTTTTCATCATTTTCTACTGCGAGACAAAGAGACAATCGTCCACATAACATACACTACAACTGAGCATAATTATATTTGTTGCCAACCATAACGTTAATTTCCTGACGTTTTTTCCTGATACATTGTTTTATTTTTTTCTGATCTTACAGACGATGGCAAGCGACCATCTGTGAAAGCCATACAATTATTTTAATAATTCAAAACGCAAATATCATCAGAACCTTTATAGATGATTGTCCATTACAATGTACTATCCTAATAGATTACTGCAGCCTTGACATAGTTTTCTTTACTTTAACATCAAAAAATAACTGACGAAATGATAACTTTAACTCCAAATACAGTTGTTCGCAGGTTAAGTAATTATTGTTCTATGATACTACATATAACATGTAAAATGCAAAGATGTGCCAGACGGATTTGCTTAACACTATGTGGTGTTTACTATTTTGTGGTGATGAGAATTTATTTGGATATTGACATTAGTACTCTTTTGCTTCATTAATTTGCTACAGGATTAGAAAAAAGCATTCTCTCATGCACATGATTATAGTAGGAACTACATAAAGAACATTGGTTTGTGTTTTGTATAATTGATTTATTTCATATTAGATTTAATTTAATTGTTTGATTGTGCGTTTTAAATCTTGTATTCAATTACATGTTATAGTAATGTAATTTAGTTTACTGGAATTTGACATTTTCCTAACATTAGTTTGATCTGGCTGTTTTTTCATAACCACCCAATGATAGAACGTTGTATCTAAACGCTGACCTAGTTCCTGATCTTGATACAGAATTAGTAGGACTTGAAGGAAACAACTTTTTTTATTCATTCTTAGTGTGATATTTGTCAGCGAAATTGAGGCTGTACTGGGTGAACTTGGTGTTAAGAATGTAAACATATTATATCTTGTTCAGGATAGATATCAAGTGACCCTCACAGGGGAATCTTTTTTGCATCTTAAATTATAGTATAACTTTTTCTATAGAGAATTTAGTCCGTTGTGCTTTTAAACACTTCGATGTCAAGGTATTGTTTTGTGTTGCGACCAGTTGGAGTTTGATAATTTAATTTTCTTTAAATTAATTTCACTGTAAGAGATTTATTCTTTTCCACGGGATTATTTAAATGCTCGTACAGAATTTTTGGACAAATACACTTATTTAAATTGTATTCGGAACTCAATTACGGAATATTATTCTTTGTTGATCAACAAAGAACTATTGACACGTCACTACTATACTGTCTACAGTATACGTTATCGCGGCCTTCTATTTTCGATTTTCGTCGGGACTCGATCTCAGATTCATTATTACAAAGAATTCTAATCTTTATTTCTTGGATTATTCTCTGATTACTTCTGGATTTGATTCCTAAAACCATAAGTTCCATTTTTTATGTTTCCCTTGTTTCATGGGAAATGAATTATGTGTTACATTTTACAAAGCTTGTTGACTTCACCTTTTTCTTGTTACTGTTTATGAGAGCCTAAACACGCAACAAAGAAAATTGGGGTACGTGTCCTTGGATATATGAGTTTTGGCTAATTATTTCAGAAAAACCTAGTTTTTCAAGTGTAAAAATAAAACCCAAAGTATGATTTTAAATGTTTTTAAATCTTTACTGAAATCAGCAAGCTTTTTCTACAATATCATCAAAAGTGGAAATCTTTATTTCAAGTCCCACACAGGAACAATTAGACCTTTCACGAAAATATGAATTTATTCAACTTGCCAGACAATATGATCTATCTGATACTGAGATAAAATCAAAGGAATTAAAATTAAAATAAAATATGGAATCAGAGTTAAGGAAGCTTATCGACAAAAATTCAGGAACTATAAAAATATGCTGGACAAATTCTTTTCGAATGTGCAAGTGAAATAGAGCAGTTATTTCAAAGATGGTGCTTTGCCAAGAAGGTTGATCACGGTTATGAAAAATCTCAAACAACTGGTATTACTTGATGATTTTAAGAATGTATCCATAATGACATTAAAAGTTCTATTGATATGGTCGAATCCTTGGAAAATGCTGCTCGTGCTGCTGACGAGTATTCCTGAGCTCATAAAGTTTATTTTATAAATAAGACTTCCACTCATCTGTCTTCGATCATAAAAGTATTTCGGCCTACTATAAGCTTAATCTCAAAGTGGCACACCTTCTAAAAGTCAAGCTGCATATAAGCTTGATCAAAGATCCTTGTCTAATCCAACGTGTACCGATTGCAAGAAGAAAGGACACGTTAGTTCAGATTGTTACAACTTGAAAAATTGGCATCAGAGTCAAGACTTACTTATTCCAAATGTTTTTATTTCTAAGAGGTCAAGGTCACGGTCATGTATTGAAAGCAATACATTCGTTAGGTGTACTAAACGCCAGTCTGACTTTATTATTGAAAATTATGAAACATTCATGTCGAAGGGTTCTGTATCACCCTTGGGTGATTCGGCCAATGTTAAGGACACAGGAGATTCGCGGAGTATTTTATTGGCAGGTACTTTGCCTTTTTCTAAGAAGTCTTCTTCTAATGAGAGTCTTTTTATTCAGGGAGTAGAGTGCTGCTTTGTTAATGTTCCTCTAGATTGTGCAAATGTGTCATCAAACATAATCTACAGACCAATGGCAGTCGGAACAGCGTGGTCTTTACCCGTTCAGGGCAATCATTTGTTACTTGGCAACGTCCTAGCTGGAGACAGGTTTGTGGTTAATCCACTTTTAACTGGCAAGCCTTGTTTGGGGCAGAAATTCGATCCAATTGAAAAAGAATTCCGTGATATATACCCACCTTGTGCAATTACCAGAGCTATGGCTAAGAAAGCATTTGACAATGATGTTGATAAGGAAAGTATTACTTTAGCTGAAACATCTATTGATCAGGCTTTTGATGAGGTCACTTATACTCCTTGTTTCGATCAATCAGAAGATATTGGTCACAGTGATCCTTTCTTAACTACTCATTCTCTTCATTCTATTCAGGGTGACAAACGACAATCACTTGTCGTCGAACAAGAAATAGATACTGAGATCTCTTGTTTGTTTCAAAAGGCCATAAGTGAAAATGAAGCCACTGAAGTCCATGTTATTTCATTAAAACTGGAATTCTTATGAGGATATGGAGACATCCTGAGGTACCTGCGGGTGTCGAGTGGTCAGTGAACTATCAAAGTGTAGTTCCAAAATCTTACAGAGAGGAAATACTTCTGCTGACCCATGCAACTATTATGGATATACATTTATTTTTTAATAAGACTTATCTCAAGGTCTCAACTCACTTCTACTGGCCAAAAATTAAATTTGATGTTTATAAATATTATAGATCTTGTCATACTTGTCAAATGGTAGAAAACCGCAATCAGAAGATACATATGACTCAACTGCATCCTATTCCTGCATATGAGGAACCATTTCGTAGATTAATGGTAGATTGTATTGATACCTTGACTTAGACAAAGTCAGGTAACCAACACTTGCTGACCATAATATGTGCATCAACAAGGTTTCCTGAGGCAATTCCTTTCAGTAATGTTAATTCTAAATTTATAGTAAAAGCTTTAATAACGTTTTTTTTACTCAGTTTGGCCTTCCCTAATCTGTAAAATCGGGTCTACAGTCAAATATTAGGTCAAGAACTTCCAGCCTAATATGCTTGAATTTGGCATCCAAAAATTCAAGTCAAAAGTGAAAGTATGGTTTGACAGAACTTCAATGGAGAGAACATTTGAGCCTGGTAGTAGAGGTCCGTCTCTCTTGCTCATTCTTCAAACTTTTATTCAGTTTAGGTATTACGTCAATTACAAAATTAAATAGAAAATAAATGATATAAATAATACTAGTATTAGTGTTCCTGGTTTCTAAATATAGTATAGTTGCACCCGTATATTGAAAGAGATTGCCAGGCTAAACATGCAGTTAATTTAGTTGTACATATCCCAATCATTGAAGATATAATTGAAGGAATATCATCGGATTACACTGAGATTGGAGTGAGAAATATTCGGAATTTAGAAATTATGACAGATCTGGACCAGAAACGTTCACGTTTGCAACAGCAAGAAAGAAAGGAACATTGAACAGTTATTATTTTTTCCAGATGTTCCTACAAGAAAACAAACACTCCATGACGATGAAATTGTACATTCCAAACCTGTAAAACAACACCTGTAAAGGATGAACCCTCTCAAGCAAGAATACTTGAAGAAGAAAAAGATTCAGTAAGGCTGGAGAATGATTTTATAGAGCCCAGTAAAAATGATTGGAGTTCAGCATGCATACTTGTTCCGAAACCAAATGAAACTTTCTGTATGTGCACTGGTGGTACTAAGGTGAACAGTGTCACAAAGACTGATTCATTTCTATTACCAAGAAGTTTGCTGTTACAGGAGTATAATATTGACATCAGGCACGTCAATGGAAAAGGTAGTTTAATAACAGATGCATTTTCCTGTATACAGAAATGTAATATTTCATTTACTGTGTGTATAATTCATAGAGTTTTCTTGTGGCTTTTTAGCCCAGGAATAATTAATCTTAGGTAAAAGGAAATCTATATCATAAATATCTATATTTTTCTTTATGAAGCAAGTGTTATGATTATTTTATTTATTTTATATTTGATGAAATTTAATTGTTTGATTGTTAGTTTGAAATTGTTTATTCCATTACATGTTACAGCAGTGTAATATTCTTTAATGGAATTTGACATTTGCCAGAAATTAGTTTGACCGGACTGTGTTTTGTATCGAAATGTTGACCTAGTTCCTGACCTTGATACAGAATTAATAAGAGTTGAGGTAAACAGCTTCTTTTTATTTTTTCATTCATTCTTAGTGTTCGATTTATTAGTGAAATTGAGGCTCTACAATGAGCACGTAGTTTAAGCATGTAAATAGCTTATATCTTGTTTTAGAAAATGATCACGTGAGATCACAGAAATCTGCTTTGCGTCTTAAAATAGTGCATAATTTTTTATATACAGAATTTAGTTATTTGGGCATTTAAACATTTCGACGTCAAGGTGATGTTTTTTCTGTTGTGACCAGTTTGAGTTTAATACTTCAATTTTTCTTGAAATTTTGCGATTATAAGAATTAATTATTTTCCCCATGAATATTTAAGTGCACATACAGCATTTTTGGACAAAGACATTTATTGAAAGTTTATTTTGAATTCAAGCACAAGAATAGTATTGTCTGTGGATCAACAAAGATCTGTTGACACGTCAAAGTTATACTGGCTACAGTATACGTCATTGCCTTCCTTTTTTGTATTTTAATCAGGA
This sequence comes from Sinohyriopsis cumingii, assembly GCA_028554795.2. NCBI lineage: Eukaryota > Metazoa > Mollusca > Bivalvia > Unionida > Unionidae > Sinohyriopsis > Sinohyriopsis cumingii. The sequence goes on from CM068837.1 coordinate 38,910,786, forward strand.
CGCAAACTCAAATTCATTAGAACATTTTATTGCTAGGATTTCTAGTATACAGTTCTTGGACTATTCTCGGATTATTTTTGAATTTTATTCGTAACACCGTAAGTTCTATTTTATCAATTTTACCTTGTTTCTAAGGAAATACATTATCTATTAAATTTTTAAAAAGCTGGGGGAATTAAAGTGATTGACCACTTTATCAGGGTGTAACATTAACTGACATGAGAAGGTTATGGTTTTCAATCCATTTATTTACATCATCAGCTGTCAATTTCCGCACCAGAGATAAAGATGGGACGAGTGGTCTGATTTCCCGGTTATTGCTGCTTCAGACACACCCTGCACTGTGTAAATTACCTTTTCCTGTGCATGGATGTTATAATTGCCTTTCTTTAATGACATTATCATTTTGTTATGGCGCATATTATTCAATTATCCGTTTCACATTTATTTTACTTTAACGGTACGTTAGCACTCCATAACATCATACATAATATTCATTGTTCAAGTCATTGCATTTCAGTGTCGTTTAACAAGAATATTTTATGGTTTCAAGGAACACAATCGGGATGCATTTCTGTCATGTGATAAAGTAATCTTACAATAATGTTGTGCTAACTTCAAAGTAAATGTATTGACCAAGTCCAATAATTTTCACTCAAAGGTAGAACACATGTTTAAAACGTCATTTGCAATTATTCTGGAGAAATTAGATAGACCATTATACAATTACTTATACATGAATATCATACATCGTTGGACTCAACATTGGACTTCTTGTTGAGGTAGAAGTAGGGTGGTAATGGTGTATTTTCCTAAAGATGGGTGTGTTTCAAATCAGGAAAAGTTTTTAAGAATTCGAGACAATGGAAATGACTGACATTCCCTGGCTGAAAATATATTTGATGAATTTAATACAAGGTAATTTAATATTCTGCGATAACAAATTAACTGCTGTGGTGGAAATACTAGATATTAATTTTCAACGCCACGTTGATAAGATTTATATTATGGTGGAGCAAAGATAACATGATTTTCACGTTTAACGCAATGGTATATATTATTTGCTATCAGGTTGGCACGTTTTTTTCTTAGCACCAACTAGACATCACAACAAGTTGTTTGTTGAAAACATGATGTCCTTTTGACCAGTGACCGTAGCAAAGAAGTGGGAACACAATTTTCAGGATGGTGATTGCCGTGGTTATATCAACATTGAAATCAGTACTATTTTCATTTTTGAACAACTAGACATAATAGAATCTCCCGACAAAAGCAACATGCTTCTGTTACTAATTATGAAGGAGAAATATCAGTAATAATACTATTTTCGAGATTGGCGCTGCGGCTGACACTTTAGTTGAATTGCATCACTTGGCCCAACTACGCATCATAAGAATGTTTTTAGTACTAACCATCAATTCACCAGGAAAATTAATAATAATATAGTCAGGGTTGCCACTGTAGTGACCATAGTGGACACCATGTAGACACCATCGTTTATTTTGGACCAAGTATAAATAATAAGATGCCTTCTGGTTTAAATCCCATGGCTATATTACTTCACATTCATACAAATTAGCAGACACACAATTTTCAAGCTTGCAACTTTCGCAACTACCTATTAAATCAGATTGGTCCATTTTTCAATTCCGGCTAACTAAAGAAGTCTTCAGTTAAAAACCTTACGGCAATGTTACTTTTCATCAGGAGGATTTGAAAAATCAAGATTTCTAAGGTGATGTGTCAGTCGTCTCTGTATTTGATATTAGATTTAATAAACTTCCATTTAGGACCATCTAATCATTATAAAACTTCTTCCGGTTAAAATCTATAGGCAATGTTACATTTCATTCAGGAATATCGATAACTACATTTTGAAAATAGCCACAGTGGTGTCCATTCTAGAAATCGTATTGAAAGCATGTTCATTTAGAGCGAACATGAAAAGGTCTTTTGGTGAAAACCCCATATCAATAGTATGGTCATCCAAGTACGAATATTAGTAAGGGCAAATTTGTCAAGATAGCCACTGTCGCAGCAATACCAGATGACACATTGGTAACATTTCATTGAGGACCGTGGAGCTAAACCTTGAGACAATATTTTCGTAAAGTGAAGGATGGTTTTACCATAATGCATATGCTAACAACAGGATTATTATGTTAACACCGTATGGCAAAAATAGTGTTAATGCATTTTGATATACTAACACAAATGTATGAAAAACATATAATAATAATATTAATAATTGTAATGATACTACTCCAACTACTACTAATACTACTAATAATACTACTACTCCTACTACTACTACTGCCAATGATAATAATAATAATAATCTAAACATTATTAATAATTAACTACAAATGAAAACTATCACAAATATCTGCACTTACTCATATTCACCACCCTGATTTAAACCCACTTCACCGTCTCTTCACCCACCCAACAACAGTACCAGCTGGATTCTTTTGCAACCTTCATTTTACTCAACTTATCCTCATAAAACATCATAACAAAATATGATTACCATCCCTTCAGTTGATGTGCATTGGATTCAGGTTACAAGGAAGGACGCCATAATACCAGTAAAACTGTGATATTCAAACCTCACACGCTCCGCTCATAAAGTCGTACACACAGAATCAGAAACATCTTATATTATCTACTCATCTTTCTTATACATCATGCCAAATCTGATAAATCTTCCACAAACAATATAGTTGTATATCAGGTTACAAGTATAACATTAATGGATGGATAAGTGATGTCTACACATATACACACATGGAAATTCTCTTTCACTGTATATGCGTAAACATGCAAACATAATATTGACTACTTGACTTTGTATATAATATTTAATACAAGGTTTAACTGGATATAATATTTACTGCAAGATTCTTGCTGAATCACATATACAGAGAAGGAACAGTGTCATTATTATACCTATATTGCATTTAAATCTATTGCCGAATGGAGGAACAAAAGAAAGAATTGAAGAGTCTTAGTTTTCTACTTCTACTCACACGTTGGCTTTTAGTGTCGAAAACTTTAGGCTTTATCACATCCTTTCCATAGCAGGTTTCAATCCTACTAAAGACGTTTTGAATCTCTACATCAAACTGGCATTCTCCAGTGAATTTAGAACATACATATATATATATATATATCCCATAAGTGTCCCTAGCCATCCATATGGTTGGTACTCTGTATCCATGTTCAGGAAAACGAGTTCCTTTTTCAACTTCAATGCCTACTTTGCCTCTGTGAAAAAGATGTTTCTCCAGAATAGAGTTAAGCTACATGAACGACGTTTCAGGACTTAATTTACAATTGATGAATAACCAACTCCACCCAAATGTTTCAGAGTCTACTAACAATTCAATTTACTTCAAATGGATGTTTCTCCCATAATAATGTTTCATATTTACACAGTGTGGTAATGAGCATTTTCAAATGATGTTTATGTAGCAAACTCCAAAGGAAACCAACTACATAATGCAATCACCGGAAATTGCAGGTTAAGTCATGACTAAATTCTCTGTTGCTGTATAATAAAATTCACTACTCTTTACGTTACCACCTGTAGTAAGTCTTTTAGGATATAGTGAAGGTCTACAAACTAGCGTTTTTGCACACCTTCCACACTGGTTTTACTCCTTACCCGTTTTATAGGCAAAGAATTCCATACATCTAGGTCATAACAAATGCACAAACTTAGACATTTCTTTCGTCAGTTTATAGTTTCGTACACGATGGTTCTCAGGTTGTCCCAAACACTGTTGACATGTTGGCGTTTCAAAATCAAACGGGAGTTTCTTTCAAAATAAGGCTGCCATATTTGCTTTCGTGAGTCAGTGTTTTCATGTAACAGGTAATGTTGTTCACCGTGTTTGATAATCGCAAATATTTCCTTACAGTTTCGAGTTATATTTCTTTGAACACGTGTATCCTCTTTATTGTTTACTGTTTTTGCAAATATTAAAACTAGACATTGTATGCAGACGATAGAATTTGTTCTTACTCTATCAAAGATAGTCTATTCAAGATAGAAGGAAAAAAGGACAACGATCATTATGTTTCTTTTCATCGAACGCTTCCGTTTGGATTAAAATGCCAATTATGACAGTGTAATCGACTGTTGGATTGGATTGTATTTGCAGGATCGTGACAATAATATTTCTTGTAACTAATAAAAGCAATAAATGGCCTTGCTTGTAAAGATTACTTTCTTGCTCGCATTTCTTTCTCTTTCAACCTACCAACAACATATAGGATGTATAAACATGTTAGTCTGATTATGGAAAAACATTAAGGCTGCACTAAATTGATAACACAAGGACCTAAACTAGCCTTAGGTATGTTCTTGCACAAGTGTCTGATAGTAAGAGTTCTGTCCCATGCAAATACATTTTTACAATGAACATGTGCCACGTTTGTTCATATCACTGTTTACTGTCTTTTCCTCTGGCATCACAATCTATCAATGTAGTTTGTTCTACTTTACATTATCATTGTCAGTACTCGCTCCAGATTTGTTGTTAGTATGAAAATTCAGAATGCAGTCTTACTTTACAGACATTGATATAAGCAAAGCAGAAAGGTTATATTTCTATACAGACTGAGACGAAACGAATTTTGTATAAAAGCAAAGATATCTCAGCAGATAAGATCAGTTGGGTCGTCTTTAGTTTTTCTCTGCTAAACAGGTATGATATTAGATTCTCAGGACACATGATTCGTATTTCATTTGATCGAGTTAATTCGAACACAATTCATATCAATATATCAATTAGAACTCATTCATATGTCATATGGGTCACATAATATTTGAGATTAATGCATGTGTCCCATTTGCTCCCAAACTCACGAAACATTGATATTATAATTTAAAATAAATAAAGTCAACAACAAAAAATACAAACCTATATCATTGAACATATTATAGGTGATTGAAATAAACATTTTGTTTTTTTAAGACTCACGTCATCCTCTATGAAGACGAATCTCTCTTTAACATGTCATTAAAATTCCAGAAATCCGTCCCTTTAATAATTTGACGCAAATAGTACCTTTCACTGATCTCCGAGTCAGGACCCTTATTTCAAATACACACTTTAACTAATTTAAATACATAAAACCTTAAATTTCGTCCGGGAAACGCTCATCATTAGTATAGCTTATCAAATCTGGATTAACTTTCTCTATTCTCCAAATCTTTAACCCGTCCATCTCTGCAGTCCGCCTTTGCTGATGACCATATTCAGAAAACTTTCATGGCATGACTCAACCTTGTCATTTTCCTCTACTTAACTGTACCTTAACTTATCATCTTTTATATTTCTAACCAATATCCTGGCGGGTCCCTAAATAAAATTTCAGCATGCCCCCCAAACTAAAGTAAATCGCATACTTCGCAGGCAGCCTAGCCTATAACATCGAATTTAATTGATACAAGTCACGCTGACCACAACATAATGTGATACGGGAGCATCTACAATATGTTTTTCCTTTACATACCTAGCGTGTTGTTGGCATTTGTGGTTACAAACGTGACGACTTCAAATCTTTTGATACAGCTTTTGGACTGACATCGATTTACCCAACATCAGATTAATTCCTACACAGCAAGGTTTTTAGTAAGAGAGAAATTATGTGGATCACAATGTGACAAAACGTCGATATTATCTGATTTAATTGAACCAAATTATGTTTAGGACAAATATCTTTGAAGTTTCAGTATTATTCTGATGATTTTGCACATACCACGTTTTGCTTGCAACGGCCGCATAGGAGTTTTAAGGATAAGAATATATCTAATCGCTTTCATCAATATTAGTGTATTTTGTATTCATTTTGTTCATGAAGTACACTTCTAGTTAAACTGATTTAAACATCCACTGGCTTCCAAGTTTGGTCAATACCAGATCAGAAATAAATGTACTTCTTATTAACGCAGTTACTTTGGGTGTCTGCACTAATCCTGTCCCAACCCGGCTTCATGGTGTGACAAATGATGTCAGAAGTGGGAGTTTATTTATAAACGCAAATTAAATATTAACAAATCTTACACCATTATAAACAAAAAGATAAGGAAAATTATAAAGTTCCTAACATTGAATTATCAACAACAAGTAACTCAACGAGAAAACTCAAACATGAATTTAACGAATGGAATTTTAAATCAACGTGAATTTCGTCCTGTCACCGATCAACACATAAAAGGATATGATCTACACTCCAATATAAATAAACATCGTATTAAGGCAGTTGCTTTGGGTGTCTTCACTAATCCAGTCCCAACCATGCTTCATCTTGTGACACACAGTGATTTTGACTCCTTGACCACCAAAACTGGTAGACTTGCCTTGCTTAAGTGTCGGCACTAACATAATTTGTTTCAGGTATGCATGCAGAAATATAGTTAAAATACAGAACTCCTTTTAATCGGTCAGCCACCGTTATCATCAACAGAAGAAGGTTTCGCATATTTGGTTGGATATTCCACGAATGCCAATAGAAATGTGTATCCCCCAGTCACATATTTGACACTCACTCAACCCACCCTCAACTAGAAAAGATTCTTCGCAGTCTAGATTATCAATTTTATTACTTAGCAAACAGGCTGTATTATTGATAACAGATCTTATTCATGCGTGCTAAATTATTTACAATCAAGATCATAAAAATAATACTATAAAGTAATATCACAATTATGTGGCCATTCGCTTAGGTAGTTATCAAAATTTAAGGTGCGCTCCATATTTGTTATATGCATATCAGCACGTATAAAGCTGTGACCAAACAATTATTTAACTTTCGGTTGTAATTTATTTAATTATATTATACTTCTTTATTAGTAAAAGTTGTCAAGAACTGTACAACTTCAGCTAAGCGTATTATTGATAGCAGATCTTATTCATGCATGCTACATTATGGATAACCAACCAAATAATAATAATAATAATAATAATAATAATAATATAAATAATATCAACATTATGGGGCCATTCTTTTAAGGTGCATTTCATATTTTATCCATGCATATCAGCATTTATGCATCTGTGGAAACATAAATTTCTTTGCTTTTTGGTTATAATTTATTTCATTTTATTATACTTTTTTAAAATATAGTTTGTCAAGAACTATAAATCTTCAGCTAAGCGTATGCTCAGTTAAATAACCCTTAACTCGAGGCACTTTATCACGTGAATTCATCCCCATCCTCATTATTTTTTTTGACAAACCAACCAGCCTCACCCCCATAATTTATGTTATATGATTTTGACAAGTCGCACAGAAATATGTCAAAACATTCTGATGATGTGGATGGATTCAACATTTTGGCCGATTGGCTACACATTGTTTGGAAATAGCACAGCCATTTGGCATAGTGTTAACATGCGTTTGAATCCATCAACCGACATGATGTAACAATCAGACAACAAAGAATCTATGTACCACAACAGCAATGCTACTTTCTTCAACTAAATATGTGAATTATAGATTAATTAATGAATGTGTATGCATGGACGGTTGCAATTAGCAAAAAATTCATCGTCTCAGCCACAACTGTTATTCTGCTGGTACGGAAGGGCTAGAAACCACATTTCGTATATTCGTACAAAATTGAAATGTCGGTGATCGCACATTATATCTGTAATCATGAATGCTAACGAATAAAATATTTTTTCACACAAAAGCTATACCTTTCAGTTAGTTATTTCTTAATCAAGAAGTAAACAAATAAATATAATAAACTGTAATTGTTCCTTTTCATAGTGTAAAGTTAAATGCAACATTGGCTCATATTATTTTTGCTAAAATGATATGTGTTATGCATGCTGTTATAATCAATCCAATTTCATGACGTTTTTAATTTTAATATTTTATTTTTGGAACCAGACTATTGTTAAACTTATTTTAATGTGTACTAATTTAACAAAATTGCCATAACGTTATTTACCCATGAAATAAAATCTCAACCTTCCAGCAACATTGTGAAAACGTTCTGTATTAGCTTGTACTTTGGCTTAAATATTCAGTTTATTATATAAATAGTAGACATGTGAATAGACTTAGCTTTGACGTTATAGTCTTACATAAAGGAAGTTTTCATTAAGTTGACAGAGTATTTTCAGAAAACGATAATTGTGTCCTACGTAAAGTAGGGGGAATATAATCCTGCTTGTCTGCGAATTTATTGTTCTTGCCTTAACATTAGGCTCAGAATCATTTTTATTGTTGTGTTCATCATGTAATTTGGGCTGTTTATGTATTCAAAGTATTATTCACCATAATAACAAAGTTCTCAATCGTATTCTTGAACTGGAACAATAATTTGGAATTATAGTGAATACAGACATAAACATTTTGGATTATAGTATTGTTACGCATCCAGAGAGAGTTAGCATATCATCCAACTCTATGCCATAGGCACAATAATACATCCAGGGCTACAGGCACATCACCACTTTCAATATCGGAATTTATATGGACTATCACTGGAATGTAGTTGGAATTTCATACACTTGGACTTATAGTAAAACTTTTAGGACTATTTTGGATTTAAATCACAATAACATAAGTTCATTTAACTTTATAACTTTGTACTATAGGGAAATAAATTATTTGGTGACTTTTACAAAACTTGTGGATTCTCACTCTTTTATGTACATTAAATTAAGACCAAAGTGTCGTAACAGTTTTAGAAAATCATATCAATTGGGTTCTTCATTGCCCCAAGTTCAAGTTATTCACAAAGCCTTTCTTCTTTCGGTCACATGAACTTCACCTTTAAACTATAATATATATATATATATATATATATATATATATATATATATATATATATATATATATATATATATATATATATATATATATATATATATATATATATATATATATATATATATACCTGCATACGTATGCGTGTGTGTGTTTGTTCCTTCCCTCACGTACATTATATCCATTAAGACTGGTAATAATAAATGGTGTATAACTGAAGCAAATATATGGACACAAACTCGGCAGCAAACTGAGGGTTATGTGGAAAACATCATAACATAATACGTTCTGCCTTTCAGCAGGCACAAAACACAATATAGGGAGTGAATCTGATAGACAATAGACTCTAATGATGATGGTGACTTTCTTATAATTATTTTATTCCCAGACTACACTACAAAAAAACTGGTTGTTAAATATGATTATGTTCTACATTCTGGATTTATCCAACAATCCACCATATTCATCGGATGATAAAACCACCATCCAACTACCCCATGTTTCGATACTTTTGACATGTTTCTTTATGAGTTTGAAAGTCATCTTGCCCTCAGGTTAAATAATAGAAACTGTATTACTTGCCAATTAAATTTCTTAGATTCACTGCCTGGAAATTCTTGAAAAAAAGATTTCTTGTTTAATTCCCTATTTCCGGCTCTACATAAGCCCGGTATATCTGTTGGAGGATAAACACGGGAAAATATCAATAAGAACCACTGGCTCACCGGAAGTTATTAGTAAGCAATTCCACGTATTGACATTGGTCGATTCTGAGATTCTATGATGTAAGATGGTAATAATCGGAAACGGTCAGCCCTATAGACCACCCAATCACCCAGGGCCTCAAACAGGTAGTTTATACTTACTTGTTAATTTGTTTAATTTCTTTACTGAGAATTCTTAGCACAAGGGATGTAGCAGACTGGTTATTTTGAAAAGGCTGTAAGACAGACTAGTTGCATCTAAAAATGTCTAGCTATTAGAGGAGCTGGCAATTAAAACAATCTAAAAAAGATTATGATATGAATTAAATCCTTTTAACATAAAATGGTCAATAGTCACATAATATTTATGCCTTGTTGGCATTTTCTATTGACCGCTCCGTGATAACGAAGGTTGCGAATGGGCAACTATTTCACGATTTTCACTTACCAAGTCCGAATTTTTTATATTGTCAAGATTTACGCTTTATACATGAATAGTACATGGTCAAGGCATTTCCTCACAAAACTGTAAATGCCAGATTACCTCTCAAATTATTGAATCTCCTAAGGGATATGACAACGTGTAAAACTGTACTGGTGGGTAGCAAACCAACTGGAAAATAGCCACAAACATTCACTTGACAGAATCTAATCTAGAATCTGAAGTTTAACCGATAAATTTTCCCTCCAAAAATAATTTGGGGACATAAAAGTGAGGTTGGAGTATCCAAATAAAGGTAGCATTTGCAAACATGATATGTAAATAGTAAACATTCGATTGACCTATTTCGTTTGAATTTTTGAAGTGTGCAAGTCCTGGAGAAGCTCTTGTTATGTCTTAAGTCTAAATCCTAAGTAAAATATACATTATAATCCTTAATATTTTATTGTTAACTAGACACTTTTCACAGGTGTACAAACTGCACATTCTCTCTTTGAACTGTATCATCCTCCATAGGAAATGATGTCTAAAAAGAAATCTTTCATATCATGTTTAATACTGAACATAAATGTAATATTTGTATCATACAATATGTACCAAAAGTTATATTTCTAATGCAGACATGTACTAAGATTATGAAAAACAAATGAGCTGAATTTCAGCTGTTACAGAACCGTATATACTCATGTATAACTTGAATTCATATGTAAACAACGTACACCCTGATCTGCCAGTACATAATATGCTGGCATATCAAAGTCTATAATAACTCTTCTACTGGTCTTCTTACGACTTATAATCTGTATAGACCCAGATCTCATAGATCTTTATGCATCAGCATATCTGGATCAATGCAGTTGTAGTCAACCCTTATGTGCGTATATATGGGTTGTTTATTGTTTGGTAACAACCATTCATACACAGCACTAAATTTGATATATTTGCACATGTGACAGTCTACACCAATCAAAAGGAAACCACAAAAATAAGAACTTCAATCAGCTGGTTCTATAAAAGAATATATCTACCAAATTGTATGCATTTACAAAAATCAGTTTAGGAGAGATAAATATAATCACAATTAATTATGCTTCATGTTAACGTACAGTGACGGTATTATTATTATCATTATTATTATTATTGTGTTGAAGGTACTAGTCTTAATGGGATTGTCTTAATCAGAAATTTAAGAGACATAATTTTCCAATGTGGTCGATACCACTTAATCAAGACTGAAACCATACGGGTAAAAGTAACATACTTAAGAAACAAGACTATTTTCATTATAAATGGTCATACACATGCTTCAGGCACCATTTAATATCCCAAATATAATCTAACAATTTCTGAATTCTACCTATTACCATGATATCCCATAGCAATTTCTTCAAATCAAAATGGAAAAAGGTGTGTGTTAGGCCCATTAACGAAGAAAGATCCCATTACCATACCTATGTTAGTAGATGGTATGGCACCGTGTCATTCAATTTCTTTTTATCACCAAAGATATTTTGTCATTTGCTGTACCTTACCTAGAATAACCGCAAGTACTCTTGCAATTCCGATCGTGATAGCTACATAGAGCCGACCTGATCTTGAAGTTACTATTCTATTAATGCTGAACAACTTATATATAATTCTAACCTTTTTTCTAATACTTTTCAATTATTCAATAAAAATGGTTTCAAACAAATAACTCACAAGTCCTATATGGTAGAATTACAGCAGAAGAATATATCTAAGTTTGTGACTAAATTTGCATGGAATTAAAGTAGTGCATTTTATAATTGCTCTTGTGCTAGAGAAAGTGTCAAAATTCAAATTGGCAAGATATGTCACAAACCTTATATATATATATATATATATATATATATATATATATATATATATATATATATATATATATATATATATATATATATATATATATATATATACAAATATATATATATATATATATATATATATATATATATATATATATATATATATATATATACATATATACACACACACACATATATATATATATATATATATATATATATATATATATATGACCTAGAGGAAAGAAAGTTAAAAAATTTGTAAAATGGTCCAACTGTTAATCAAATAGTAACTTCAAAAACAAGGCAGCTCGATGTCGCTACTAAATTGTAATTTCAACAGTTCAACAGGAATGTGTTCATACTCCTTGTATATGTAAAGCAAAATAACTAAATATGTTTTGGTGTTTGAATGGAATTTAATGTCAGGTTACCACCCCATTACTGAATAGAAAAACTCACATTGACGATCTGCGAATAAAGTACAGACTAAAAACACCTAAGATAGATTATGTTTTGTTTACTTTGCGACTTATCTTTCATTTATAAACTTTCTTAACGGTCAGAACATCATTTGCAACACAAACGACTTCTAACGCTGTATGATCTGCGAATAAAGTACAGACTAAAAACACCGAAGATAGATTATGTTTTGTTGACTTTGCGACTTATCTTTCATTTATAAACTTTCTAAACGGTCAGAATATCATTTGCAACACAAACGACTTCTAACGCTGTATGAGAGAGAGAGAGAGAGAGAGAGAGAGAGAGAGAGAGAGAGAGAGAGAGAATTGATTTCTTTCATAGGAATCCAGAATGATTGTGTAGATACATGAAAATTATTTACTAGGTCGATAACGCCGATTGAGGAACATATTTATGATGTGTGCTTAGTCGTGAGGAATATGGGCTCGTGTGTGCAGGAAAGCGATAGGGCCGTTTACCCGAGGGCCTGGGTTTGAATCCCCGTGGAGTACGAATTAACCTGTATGGGAGTTATATTAATATTAAAATATACCATCAATTTCTAGTGAAATCAAAACATGAGATTGTATCAGATCTACTTTGCCAACGAGATCTAGGTTTCAATCAAGAGAAATAAACTTACCCTCCACTTAACCCAGCGGTACTTAACCCATATTATCAATGAAATCACACATGTCACTAAACTGTTCATTACGGTATATAAACTCGTGACCGCATTATGAACTTACGACTCGTGAACTTTGGATTAAAATAAACCCATTGACAAAGTGCCTTAAACAAAGTCTGCCATCGGCAATCCCACTTTAAATGATCGCCTGTATGTCTTGTTGCGAATGTAGCGGCTGTACGTACCGTATTTCATTTTAATTTGCTCTTTAAATCCGACTTAAACTAGATTACAGAAAGACGATGTCGCTGAGAGCGATGTATATTTGTTGAATGATAAGGAAAAGTGGATATATACAATAATTTTGCTGTATGCTACATCTTATTCCACAATAATGCCTGCTCCGTCCGTCTACCTTTGCAAATGCAAATATTTTTACTATACTTCGTTTTTTTAACATATTGACTTAGGTGTACTTCTTTTACAATTGTAATTGGCATTTTAGAATTATGTATTTTTATAAATTCAACACTCAAACTGTAGCCAGCATATCCCAATGTTTGCGGCATAAAACTGCATACCATCTTTGCATTCTACCTTCGTCCATTTCTCAATAGTTGTCGGAAGGTGTGATGCACCATTTTCTAAAGATCGTTTTATGTTGTTGTTGTTGCTGTTGTTACTTTTGGGTTTAACGTCATTTTTCAGCACACGATAGGCTATGAATGGAGGCCAGTATTAACGGTGGAGGAAGAGCCATGGAAAACCCCGGAAAGAACCACCGACCCGCGAGAAGCTACTGGCGAGCTTTCTCACAACCTCACATTGGCCGAAGCCTAGACTCGAACTCACGCACACAGAGGTGAATGGCAGTGAACTGTTTCAAATGTAGTGTCTATCGGAGGCAACTTGGGCCGGTCGAACTCTCTTACCAAGTTGTGAGAAACCCGTGTATCAGTTCAATACATATATATATATATATATATATATATATATATATATATATATATATATATATATATATATATATATATATATATATTGTGAATGCTTGTGTGGAGTGATTGGATCAATGTTATGTTGAGAGCTTGAGAGAATCATTATTTTTATACACATGTATTTTTTCTTAATTCATTTAATAAATTTGCATCTTTCACACATTTTGTATGCGTTATTCGTTTAATCCAAAGCCCACTCGCTTACAATTCTGTTACAATGTAGACTGTGCCAGGTTCTTAAAAATGATGCAGGCTATATCTGTTTGCAAACAGTTTGTAAAAAAAAATTTTTCATTGATCAAAAAAATAAACTCATCGCAACTCCACACAAATAAAAATACAACTTCAACATTATCAAAAGAAATCAGTTTGGTACGTTGAAGCACATATTTGTATACCTAGGTTTGCTTTCGGAATTTGTAATAGAATTTTAGTAATATCGTATGTTTTCAACCCTGTCAGTAAATAACCAAACCTATATGTTCTATGTGTTTTATATGTATGAATAATGATTCTTTACATATTACATTCTTTAAAATTAGTTGTCATACTGTACTGTGTCGAAATCATTCTTTAAAAGATAGTGTATAATTGATTTTGAGACGCGCATTAATCACCGTTTAAATTAACATATACTACATAAACTACTTTCAATAACTTAAGGTAGGTGGAGACACTTATACATATTAGCCCCTTTTAATCTTATTAACATAATTATGGCATATCGCTTTCATCTAGTATTTACAATAAATTAATGATATTGATATAGTTGTGTCACATAAATTTGACGTATCTACTAATAAGCTTCTTCAACATTTGAAGCATCGTACAAGATGTTGTAACTGAATTATCTTAGTTGTACAGTTTTCAATATTCACAATCTATGATTTCTATATATGAATTGTAGATGAGCAAAAAGTAAGTTTCTGTTTCACCGGAAAGGATAAATGACAGTGTATGATTGCCTCGTCGATATTGTTATATACGATAATGAAGGATCATTAACGGATGAAATACTTTAAAGCATCCAATCCATTTAGAAATGTTATAGATTTAAGATAGCTTTTATTTTAAATAGAGAGTTTTTATTTCGATACCCGGTTAATTTTGTATGTTAGAGAATATGAGCCTAAAACGTGTGCTTGCAAATTCACACATCGGCTGAACCTAATATGTGACTCACCTGTTGTTTGCGTAATAACTGGACTTGTTTGAGAGTATATGCAGTATAATAAAAGAAATAATGATGATTTACATGTTTGGTGGACTCATTAGCGGATTTTCTAAGTTAAAAAAAGTTAAGGTCAGGGAGGAGTATATAAACAAAAAATAATCTTGTCAGGACAATTACTTACCAAACAATGAAACGTTTCCAAGATTGGACACACTGATCCCAAACAATCATTTTAGTGTGCTCTTTGATAAAATATAATGATAACGAAGCTAGTATAGCTATGGTAAAAATATCTGAATAGTTTGCATTTTTTCCCTGCCAAATCGGAACATAATATGAAATTACAACATAAATGAAATTGAAATTATTTAAAAGCAAATCATTGATGACCAGTAACATTGTTTATTAATATAATCATGGAGTTCAAACACAGTTCATTTCCTCAGATTCTAAACGTGTCACTGTGATCGTTTTACTCATATGAATAGAGGAAGCATTACAATTGAAACAATTCGACTTTTATTTTGCATCACCCAGTCTCGAGCAATATTTTACAGTAAAATGAAGGTTGCTTTTATAATAATTCTCATATCTGTAGTTGTATTTACCTGCTAATAATTTATGTGGACAGCGTGGCTATGCTAGGTTATACGCGGAGTGTGTGTGTGTGTGCGAATAGGGTTTTTAACGTAGCTTTAACATTTTTTCAGTCATATCGCTACGATGTCTGCAGTGTGACAGTTGATAGTGATATCTAGCACTGGGGCATCATGCCGCAGACATGTAGCATGATGTCTTACCCAGTAACATTATCCTGACACCAGGCCGACCAGTTCTAACAGTAACCTCTTAATGCCGAGCGCCTAGCGAGGCAGCTGTTAGTACCATTTTTATAAGTCTTTGGTATGACTCGCCCGGGGTTAGAACCCACGACCTCCCGCTTCCGAAGCGAACGCTCTAACCGCTAGGGCACCAGAGCGGTAGTTAAGGTCATTCAGGATATATGTAATAAGTGGTGTAGTTGTTTCTAACCATACAGTTTAAAGTGTCAAGATGGTAGTATTTTACGCTGAAGTGTAGCATCACTCATTTCTGACCCTTCTTGATGAAGACATCATCTGGAGAGATATATAAGTACGGGTTGAAATGCGATTTATCAGTAGCTACGAACAGATATCGAGCATAGTATCACAAGATGAAGGCTTCAGGCGTCTATCTGGTGCTTGTATCTATGTTTCCGATCGTCTCTTCTCAAGATATTGATTCATTGAACTGTTGTTCTTTCGTTAATCTTATAGACTTAAACATACTTTATATATCATCGTTTCAACTGACATATATATTAAAAAACACACGAGGTAAGTGTGACGCGTACAATTAGTTTAAGTGTTAATACTTATATTGCACACAAAACCATATCCCTGCAAAAGAGCGGCGAGCTTTGATATAATATGTTATATGTGAATACGTACTAAGTCATCATAATAGTTCCCTTGAAAAAAGTTCAAATACGAAAGCAGTGGCTAATATTTCACACGAATATCAACCAAACTTTGACATCATCAAAAATGTGTTTCCATTTAAGTAAATGTCAATAGTCTATCTGCATAGTTTCGGTTTTCAATGTGCACTGAACGAACGTTAGCTACAATAAACCCGCCATTCAATTCACAGGATATATTTTCAATAGCAGTTTCTTCTCAGCTGAGTAAATAACCATATTAAATAATCTTCAGGACATACATCTGCCTGTAATGACCTATATACCTTATATCTTAAATTTATACTATT